>KK076482.1:0-366090 GCA_000587855.1 Mucor irregularis B50 | reverse complement strand
ACATACTCGACACGACATCTCGTCTGGAAGATCAGATGGAGCGAAGCGAACTCTGATCATACAATAGAACACTCTTATAACACTCTTAGAACACTATACACAAATCTATACTCATATACTTCATATCAAAACTGAACAATTATAACTCTGCCTTTTAGCTTAGTGGTCATCATATGCTCTGGGATAGAGAGGCACGTAGTGGCTCTCTATATAATGTAAAACAGCTATAGAAGATTCAAACCCAATCCTAAACCCAGACGGATCCCGAAGGTGCAAGAAGGTTCTAGAAGGTGAAGGTCCTAGAAGGTTCCAGGAAGCAAGTCACTTGATTATTAATCATTGATTAATAATCATAGTATCCGGAACCTTCCACAAGTTTCCACAACATTCCATGTTTCTATTTAGAATATTCTATTTTACATTTTGAAAACTATATATATAAGTGTTATCCCTACATTCAATAAAAAGATCAATTATCACTTTACTTTTAATTATTCATTGCAAGTATACTATTGGTTGTTATAAGATCAGAACGACAAGTATTAACCTCGCGCGGTTGGTTAAGTGGTATAATCTTCGCCTGCCACGCGAAGGGCCGGGGTTCGATTCCCCGACCGCGCAATCTTTTTATTAAAAGTTCTGTAGTGCATGTAGTCCTTTTATTTCCTCCCAGATGGACGCGCCGCTTATGCGGCTGTTAGGACCTGAGATACTTGACGTGGAGAGAAAATAGGCAAAGAGAGGTGGGATGAATAGTTTTTGCTAAGATTCAGACGTTGCTTTCATATCGATTAATAGAGCTAACATAAGAGTAATGAGCCTTAGTTATTTTTACTCTTTTGAAACATCAGGAGAGCTAAATGTGTTATATTCGGAATAAAAATGAATTAATTAAGAACAATAAAAATTGAACTGGTTTCAAAATTGAATATTTTTATTAAGAGAAATAGTAGAAGGGTATTTATATTAATGCGCGAATAAGTCAGTCGCTTATTCACCTAGGTCAAACAATCCGTTTCAAAGGAATAACCATGTATCGGATATCTAACAATCAATGTCTTACCATGCTATCATTGTAAGACCCATAACCCTTGATTTACGTCTGCAGTACGTAATACAAGGTTACTGTTATTCACCGAGTACATAAATTATGCCTGTCTATCAAAGCTGCCTCATTTGTTCCTTATTGACGTACCTTTGTATGCCCGCATATAACAAAATGTGTGTTACTTTTGTATTGAGGCCAAACAACGCGGTGTATAGATCAAAATCATTTCATTTAAATAAAATGGTCAGAATGTATCATCAGTGAAAGCACCTTTTTTTTTCACTCAGCTATGCTTGAGATACTCTCTATCTTACCCGTTGCATCATATTTTGAGTTCAACAGAAGCCCCTATTACCTCTCTTGTGGTTCTTACTCTACTACTTTACTACTTTCTTTTGGTACTCTCATATGTTATCTAAGAGGACCTATCTATGGTATTGAAAGGATTTTTTTTTGTATGAGATGAGTAAGAATGGTATTGCCCTCATCGCGAACGTCTTTTCAAAGAAGTTGCTTACGTACACCTGCGAAGAGTAGTTATAAAAGAGAGTACTAACTCAAAAAGCGATATATCCAAGTAAGTAAATTCATAAAGTAGTTGCCAATGTTATAAAAAGAGTTTCTTGAGCATTCTAAAGATAGCTGCTTTACTGTAATATCAGAATTCGATTGAAGTGATATGTGGTTAATTACAATATGATAGAGGTACATTAAGCTTCATAAATGACAATAGTAGAAAAAGAACGTTAGTGAGAATATCTCGCTTGCTTTATCACAGGATGTAGTGATTAAAATGGCAATGGGATACGAACTCAATATTATCCAAGTCCGTTGAGGACCATACCTTAAACCTCTCTAGATAACCGCTATAAAGTGAACCAATTATTACATTTCTTTTTATTCTGCACGGATGGCTACACTTGCATAAAATTTCAAGAAAAATTCTGCTTACCTTTATAAGAATTGTTTACGCAAATTTAAGCAAATGTTCTTTAGAATAAGCATTGACACCAACGCTTAATAATGAACAAATTTCTTACATGTCTTCCATAAAAGAGATACTCCTGCTTGCACTTGTAAGATCTTTTTCACAAAAAGCTTTAGAGCTCGCCAATTGCTTTCTATTATGAAAAAAGGGAGCATAATTAGTTATTTACACTCTACTACCTATCCTTAGTATTACATCATAGCACACATAAATTGTTTCCACAAATTTTAAGGCACAAAATTCTCTGAAAATAGAAAATATTGAAATGATATTCGTTTACACCCCTCTGGATTTTATTATTTGAGCAAAATAAGTATCTCACCTGTTACATCTTTACAACGGTATTGTAACTATGTATATGTTCTCCCTTATTACAAAGTTTAAAGATCGCAAACAAAAGGAACTTAAAGACTTCTGGGTAAAGTTTGAACTAATATCGAGGCTGTAATACTTGAATTAAGCACTTAAGTTAATGCCATTTTTATATTGTCCTAAACCCAATTCATGTAATGACGACAATAAAAGCACTTATTATACCGCCAATTAGGTGGCCACCTGTCTAAGTCTCTTGCAACAACCGTCATTTAAAATACGCCCCGATTTATTAAGCAAGATAGCAGACGCTATACGAACAGACTTGGAACCACGAGGCCCATCAAGCATCGACAACATTAATTTTAAGAGATTGGGCTTACATAGAGATTATATTTTCATTTATGTTTACTCAGTTATACTATTGATACGTTTCTTTCTGTAGGATTCTGAAGTAGAGTTACCTCAAAGTTACTAAGTCTAGTTTAGTTGTTTCTTTGTGGCTAACAAACATTTTAGTCTCCACGGCTTTCTTTTCTAGGCGAGTCTTGACATCGCACACTGTCGTACCCAATTAAAAGAGCCCTGTTAATAACGGCTATCTTCTCCATATTCGCTCATTGGTGATAGCTTTATTTCCCTAAGTGGTACGGGCCTGGCTGTAGTTGAGACTTTCTTAGAGATGTAAAGTTCAATAGTGTATTTTAGTACATAGAATTACACCTGATTACTCTTTGCAAATAACAATTGTACACGACCGAAGCCCCGGCTAGAAATATTGAGAGTTTAGGCTTTCATGTATGATGTGTTGTGTGTTATGTGTAAAGTGCAAATGCGAAAAGCCGCAACAAGAGGTGATTGGTGCTTTCGAAATGATGATAGTTGCAATTTTTTTTACAGAGCCATACTTTTTGGGAATCAAAATATATATTCAACAAAGCACACGTCAACAATCATTGTAACAAGGAGCGCGCTTTATCGTAAAGATTCCTTGTGTCGTGTCTGAAACCTTTCGTATAATATGCACGATGGACGAGCAGTCGTAACCTGAGTTGTACAATCAAACCAGCAACATTAATTTTCTCATAGACTGGTTAACATATGAAGCAATCATCCCACATTTTTGGGATCCTTCATCTCTGTCGAGAAAAATTCGGTATAGATGAACAACAGTGTCTCAATCGCAGCGTCTCAAAACAGCCTTAATAGTATCATCGGCTACTTAATTGTTTGATCGTGTTCTCCTCTGTCTCAAATGTGTCTTTTGTAGTTGTAATTGAAACAATTATACGTCCAGGGTTGATCTTTCTTATTAGTAACAGATATAATTTTACTATGGCCATTCTTCAAGTATGTGAATCCAGGGCAGGACTATAAGGATATATCCTTATATAGGTTTGATGTGAAAAAAGAACGAAAGGAAATGCAGAATCTGCAAATAAAGCAAAGAAAAGATACATAGTCAATTTGACACTCTAGAAGGTTGAAAATATTCTGCGTTGATCCTTTTGCTCGTGGGATTTTCGCTTACAAACAAGAATTGTTTGCACAGCTACTGTGTGTGTTTTCGACAAATTACAAGATCCGCCACTCAATAGTGGTGGGTTCTCTTATCAGTTATCTATTTGTTGATCTATAATATGGGGGGAGATGGGTTCATAGGAGTGAGGGAGAGGCGGGCTCATTTTCGTGACGTAAAAATTTGCTGTTTTTGTATTTCTTTAAATTATAGGTATCACTCTAATCCAGAGACTCTTAAGTATGTGGTACCTGTCAATCTCATCACATTATAAACTTTTTTTTTCTGTTTTCAATAATATGTACTAAAGGGGAATTCTCCTAATGTGGCCTATTTTTTAAATTGTATTTATTTAGAGAATAATTATGGCTGTGGTGTTTGAGAAAAACTGAATGTGGGGTTGACCATGGGAAATTCTAAATTTTAAGAGATTCAAAACGGTAAAGATTTATTGGACAAACTTTAAAGGTACAAGGGAAATTATCCAAAAATAGACTAAGGAATTGAAATGTCCGTACTACGCCAGCAAAAGTACACACATTATATTGTAGTAGTGCCAGAGAAAAAGAAGTTGATAGCAAGTTCCATGGGAGAGAAGAAAAATTCCTTGTCGAAAATAGTAAAATAAGACGGTTTGGGTATATTCCATCATATATAGACTTTTATTCAAGAACGTTCCCATGTCTCGGGAAAGGCGATTCTGGCTCTCCAGAACATACATAAAAAATGTGGGGAAGTTATTTAAATGTTGGTGACACCTTCCTCTTGGAACCATTATGGTAAGTACGAATCTTAAAAAAACGTGATCATGTGAATCGATTGGCTATGTAGTTGTTACATCGACATTTATACATTTTTTGTATAAATACAAGCTGTTGTTCATTCAACAATTGTTTTTTTCATTCTTTAATTAATTAATTAAAAACACTTTAATCTTAACTTCTATATAAAAATGTCTGCTATTGATCAAAAGCCCGATATCCAACACCGTGAAGCTGTCAATGTTGACATGTCTAGCCAAGATGGTATTCAATACGACGAAGAAAAGCTCCACCATAGCTCCCACAACAGCACTCATGGTCATCACCACGCCAGCGGTATTCCTCCCGTTCTTGCTAAAATGAATCCCGCACCTATTGGTTTTGGTGCCTTTGCTCTTGGATCTTTTGTTCTCGGTATCTACAACTCCGGATTGCTCATTGATCTTCCTCAAGTTGCTGTAGGTGTTGCATTGGGTTAATGTAGTTGTTACATCGACATTTATACATTTTTTGTATAAATACAAGCTGTTGTTCATTCAACAATTGTTTTTTTCATTCTTTAATTAATTAATTAAAAACACTTTAATCTTAACTTCTATATAAAAATGTCTGCTATTGATCAAAAGCCCGATATCCAACACCGTGAAGCTGTCAATGTTGACATGTCTAGCCAAGATGGTATTCAATACGACGAAGAAAAGCTCCACCATAGCTCCCACAACAGCACTCATGGTCATCACCACGCCAGCGGTATTCCTCCCGTTCTTGCTAAAATGAATCCCGCACCTATTGGTTTTGGTGCCTTTGCTCTTGGATCTTTTGTTCTCGGTATCTACAACTCCGGATTGCTCATTGATCTTCCTCAAGTTGCTGTAGGTGTTGCATTGGGTTACAGTGGTACTATTCAATTTGTTGCCGGTATTTGCGAGATTTTTGCTGGTAACATGTTTGCCGCTACTTCCATGTTGACTTTCGCTGGCTTTTTCGCTACTTTTGGTATCATGATGATTCCTAGCTCCGGTTTTCTCACAGTTGCCATGGCACACGGAGGTGAAAAAACTGTTGAAATTTGTATGGGTCTTGTGCAAATTGGTTTCTTCTTTGCTGCATTCTGTTTCTTACTCGGTGCTCTTCGTCAACCTATTCTTATCCGCTTTGTCCTTCTCCAAGTAACTCTTGCTTTCTTGTGCGGTGGTATTGGTGGATTGACTGGTATTCACAACTTCAACGTTGCCAGTGGTTGGATTTCCTTCACTTTATCTATCACCGCTTGGTACGTCATGTGTGCTCTCTTATACACTCCCGAAAACACCATGATCAAGCTTCCTTTCTTTTAAAATCAATCTGATAAAAAAAGTATCAAGGATTGCATCCTTGTCTCTATTATTTTAACACTCTAGTGATTTAAACTTCATTATACCAACCTATTCTCTTGTATTTCTATTCACCCGTTTTACCCTAATCTATAATAATAAACATTTAACAAGCCAGGCGCTTACATTCATCTATTGAAAAAAGTTTTCCGCTTAATTATTTATCATAAATTCTCTGAATACTATCTCATTTATTATTGTTTCATTAGCAGCATGACGAAAATGAGATAATGGTTACACAGGAAAATAAGGTTTCCAGACTCGCACAGGGTCCAAAACTTAAATCCTATGTGTAGAAGGCGGGATTAAAAAATGTGCCAGAGTCGGTATAACCTCAAATGCTCTCATCCGTCCTCCTAAAACGATGAATCTGAGGAAAACTTTCGCGAAACTTCAAAAACTCAACAAAGTATATATATATATATATATATTATTTATTCTATATAAATGTGTATATGTATGTTACATGTTATGTGTAAGGTGTTTACCACTTTGTTGCTAATGGATTCCCTAAGTTTTGAGTAACAGCATGGTATTTGGTGCGTAAAAGCTGATTAGCTCTTTCCGAAGAAGGGTCAACGATCCATTCACTACAAAATGAACCTTTTAGATCATTACTTACGGCGACAAAGATAATTTCACTTACTTGTATATAGCCTTGATAATTTCATTATCCTCTGGCTTTACACCTTCAGAGGTGCGATAAATATCTTCAACGTAGCTCACCCAATCCTTAGCATTCACGACTTGTTCAGACTCCACAGCAGCAGGCAACTGTCCACCGCCATTAGCACAGCCACCAGGGCATGCCATGACTTCTACGTAGTGATAGTTGCACTTGCTGCTTTTAATTTTTCTGACTACGTTTTGAATATTTCTAAAGCCGTATGCAGTAGCAAATCGCAATAAAATTGTTCCATTTTCATTTAAAAGGAAATATTCTTTAACATCCGCATTTTTACCAGTCTTGATGACTACTTGAGCAGAAGGTTGATTGATATCAGCTCCAATGTTAAACAATTCACGAGCAGCGGTTGCAAATATATATTCCAGTGCACCACCTGAAGATGAACCAGATACTCCGTAAACTGTCTCGATACCGGTGGCAGGATTGATGCCAACCTTATTAAACATATCGTCAATTGGACTTTCGGTCATTTGTTTAAAGTCCAAATTTTGTTCCTGAAACATTTTATCGATCTCACTTGTTGTTAATACACAATCTACTTCTCTGGTTTCGTATGCCTCCAAGAAGAAATCTGGTCTACTGGCTTCCAACTTTTTATCGTAACAGGGCATAATTGAGACATGATATATTTGATTGGGACTAAATGTAATTAAGGTTAACACGAAGATCATTTTTCTCAAATGATAACTATAACGGTTCTTACGCTAATCCAGACTTTTTGGCAAAGTAATCTTTAACGAGGGATCCCATCATTTGTTGTGGTGATTTAGCTGCAGTAATAAAAGGAAGAACCTCACCATGTGTCTTTTCGGCGTAACACACCCAACCTGGACAAGAGGAAGCGAGCATTGGTAAATCCTGATTCACAATAGCTGATTCTTCTGATGAAGCAGCGGCCTTTCTTCTTCTAGCTCTCACTTTAGGTTTTCCCTCCTCCTCTGCAGCTGCCTTTTCAGCATCCTGTTGCTGCATAGCCAACTCCAAAGCTTCGCCTCCGTTTTGCATATAATGTTTAAATCGATCGGTAAACTCACGAGCAGATTCAACCAAAGATAAATCTTGTGTGAAAGAAGTATCAAAAACATGGTGCGCTCCTAAAAAGTGTTTGAAGAAATATACAAGTTTATGGTGGACTTGAAGGGGTGATAGACGGTATTTAGCGGCTAAAGAAGCTCTTGATTGAGGACTGATAGAGATAACAATAGTGCGGTGAGACTGAGGTTCATTTCGCTCGATGGCTTCTTTGTTTTGTTGCAAGACTTTGAATAACTCTTCTTGTGATTGTTGAGAAATTAAAACACTTTCTGCAGAAGTTACGCAGCCACTATTTTTTTTTCATTTGCTTAATATATAATGATAAATTGCTTCGGCAATAGTAGAGTTACCTGCAGGCTAAACAATCATTTAATGAGATAGAAGCCTTTTCTAGCTTCTCTTCTCCACCGTCCTGCGAAATTTCATAGTAACTTCCTTCGACATCGACTTTGATCTCGGTCTTAAGATCATCAATCTGGATTAGTAAGACAGAAATAAAAAGCAAAAATAATACAATAAACGTACAGGTCCTTTATCTTCGGATTTATTGACTTCCACCGGCTTAATACAAGCTTGAGAAGGTGCAATGTAATCGTTAAGATCTGTGAGTACAAGTGCTGATGAGAAGGCCATGTTGAATTAATGTAAGTTTGTGGAGTAACCAAGGAGCACTCTGATTTGATTTTCAAGTTTTAGAACGAATCTAAATGCTCACTAATACGAGTCACAATTTATTAGATCCTTTTGCTCTTACATAATCTTATCTTCCCTGTAAGCACCTTGAAAAAGGTGAACAACGCTATTGTCAACCTGAGTCATCGTTAAGAAGGGAAACGAGCTTTCAATTAATCTTTCCTTGTTCTCTTCCAGCGGAGAAGTCGTTGATCCTTGGAAAGAGAAGATACTATCAAGTGCAAAGGTATTATGCTAATTTGTAGTGTAAACAGCGTACATCCTGAGTTTGGCGCTTTAAATTCTTCATATTTTTCAAGTTCTTTGACAATCAATCCGGTAACAATTCCACTATTACTTACGAGCTTCTAAATCTTGGGTTGCATGTGGAAGATGGAGTATGCGGAGTTTCGTCAGACAAACCAATCAAGTAATGCTATTTTCTAGCTCTGCTGGCGTATATCAGTCCCCAGTTATTTCATTATCTTGACTGAGCCTCAATAAAATATAATAATGATTGGCTGAGTTATGCTTTTTTGGCGTTTTATATGGAGAATGAATAAGCCTTTTGGTAAATGGAGAAAAGAAAAAAAGAAGTAACGCTCAAAATTACCTTTGTAAGGTTACTTTCTATATGAATGCAACTTCGAAGTCGCACAGAGCCGTATCAAACGCTTATCGACTTGGACTTTATTAAGATCTTTGGTTTGCAGGCTATTGAAAGGACGATCACCTTAACAGAAACAAGCTATGACAAGGAGTCTACCAAGTATCTCTACAAGGCGGTACGAACAGCGCGAATTCCGAGTATGAAGAGCAATATGATTGGCTACGAGTTTTTGAATTATTAGCGTATCTGCTAGTTGAATTGAAAGAACAAGTTCATATACATGAAACTCTTAGCAAGGAACAAACCAGCATTAGTATAGTCCATCAAGAAGAAACTGTAAGAATCAAGCTGAACATCGGTTTAGACGACAGCGCATAAAGATGATCAATATTTATTTCTTAGTATTGTATGTTATCTAAATCATTGTGTGCCTCGGAGTGCTGACACAGGATTTCTTATTCTTTCATCAGTTTTTTTTATATTATAACCGTCAGTTTAACTTCTATTGTAGCCGGCACACAGCGACATACAACGACACACAACGACACACATCGACACACACACCGGAAGCTATTAAAGTTTCATCTTTTCTGGAAATCGCCTTTACCAGCCGCACTGTAAGACGATGCTACGTTCTACACTTCGAAAAAATTAGAAAACATGAATATTTTACCTAACGGAAATGATTATGTTACTTTTCCCATTGAAATTGTTTAAGAGTCTTCCACTTGAATAAGCTATTTACGCACGCATGAAATTCATTAATGTTTTCTTTCTCGCACGCTACTCCAGCCAATAGGATTCTTAGAGATTTATTCCATCTGGAAAATGATTGGCTCAAGACCCAGTCACACACGGACATCGCATCTCTTTTTTTGACTTAATTTACTGGCAGACCTGCCATCTATGATTATTTTTTTTTTTTCTCTTTATAATTCTTTGATTTAAAAAAAGCAATTAGTATGGTTGAAGAGAAACAATACGATAAAATTCTTGTCAAGAATTTAGTTTTGAAAAATGTTGCTGGTGTTGAAGCCTGGCAAAGACTCAAATCCCAACCAGTGATTATTTCTGTTGAATTATATACGGATATTTCTGCTGCAGGTGATACTGACCATGTCACAAACACCATTCACTATGGTCATGTCACTAAAGCCATCACAAAACTCGGTGAGACTTGTACCTTCCAATCCCTCGAGGGTTTAGCTCATGCTGTGGTGAGATTATGTTGTGTTCAGTTTGGTGCCAAAAGAACTCAAGTCACGGTGGAACAACCCAAGGCTTTATTGCATGCTGCTGCTTCAGGTGTCAAATTAACTCGTGCTATTGAGGATTTCGAAGATAATAAGGATTTAGTGGAGACTACAGGTCAAGTATCAGGTTTGGGTGTTGCAGATGAAATCTTTGTAAGAGATTTACGTCTCCATACTATTGTTGGTGTAAATCCTTGGGAAAGAGAGGAGAAGCAAGTCGTTGTGATCAATCTCAAAGTATACCCCTCTTCTTTACCCTATGGTGTTAATGTGGAACAAAACAAGTCACACAACTTGCGCACCATTGTTCGTACTTTGACTCGTCATATTGAAGCCTCTGGATACAAGACCATTGAAGCTTTTGGTGTCACAGTGGCTCGTTTAGCGCTTGAAAAGTGTCATGTCAACAAGATCTCTGTCCGTGTCGAAAAACCCAGTGCTATTCTATTCGCTGATTGTTCCGGTATTGAAGTGACCCGTGATCGTGTTTGGTTACAGCAGGTATTGGAGGCTGAGGAAAAGGCAGGCCAAAAATTCATTCATCATGCTGGAAAGTTGAACTTTAGCAAGGAAGTGCCTGTCAATTATAATCAAACTGCTTATATTGCTTTTGGATCCAATATTGGTGATCGTGTGGATAACATTAACAAGGCTTTTGCTCTTTTGGAAAGCGAATGTAGTAGTGTTGTTTTGGATACCAGTTTCTTGTATGAAACTCCTCCCATGTATTATACTGAACAGCCTGCTTTCTTGAATGGTGTGTGCAAGGTGATGACCTGTCTCTCTCCTCATGAATTATTGGCTAAATTGAAAGAAGTTGAGAGTACATTGGGTCGTCTTCCTAGCTTCAGAAATGGCCCTAGACCTATTGATTTGGATATCTTGTTCTATAACGACTTGGTTTTAGATGATGGAGGTCATTTAATTATCCCTCATAAATCAATCGCTGAACGTGAATTCGTCCTCTGGCCCTTATGTGATATCGCTCGTGATATGGAACATCCTCGCTTATTCAAGACCAATGGACAACTCTTATCTCAATTACTAAAGGTAACTGCTGAAAGTGAGGAGGGTCCTCTCAAGATTGACAAGGTTCAACCCATCCAAACAAACAAGTTATGGAGATGGAACGATAAAACATTCATTATGGGTATCTTGAATGCTACACCTGATAGTTTCTCTGACGGTGGCAAGCATATCGATGTCGATAATGCCACTGCTGCTGCATGGCGTATGAAGGAAGAAGGTGCTGATATTATTGATATTGGAGGTATGTCTACTCGTCCCGGCGCAGACGATACATTCCCCGAAGAAGAAGAAATCCGTCGTGTTGTGCCCATCATTACTAAATTACGTGAATCTGGCTTCGATTTACCCATTTCTATTGACACTTTCCGTGCTTCTGTCGCCGAAGCAGCAGTGAAGGCAGGTGCCAACTTGATTAACGATATCAGCGGTGGCTCTCGTGATCCTAAAATGTTGAAGGTGATGGCTGACTGTCAAGTGCCTGTATGCTTGATGCATATGCGTGGTGATGCTCAAACTATGATGTCTGAAGAAAACACAACCTACGAAAACGACGATGTGGTTGACGATGTGTCTCACGTATTGCATGTCTTGGTAGAAAGAGCTATTGCTGCTGGTGTACATCGTTGGAATATCATTATTGATCCAGGCGTAGGCTTTGCAAAGACAGAGGAACAAGATTTTGAACTTTTGCGCCACTTGGGCGACATGTCTCAAGGCCAAGATTCATTGTTACGCGGACTTCCTTCTTTGGTAGGCATCAGCCGCAAGAAGTTTATTGGTAAAATCACTGGTGTTAAGGAAGCTGAAAAGAGAACTTTTGGTACCGCAGGTGCCGTGGCTGCTTGTGTAGCCGGCGGAGCTAATATCTTGAGAGTTCATGATGTTAAGCCAATGTGGGAAGTTGTTCAAGTGTGCGATACTGTTTGGAAGAAGAAATAGACACTTGATAAAAAGTATAATAGATAACCTTTCAAAAAACTTGTAAATATATAATAAATAACGATTTAAATGATGTTCTACTCTTACAAAGAGACTTTTTGATGCGAATTCAATGTGACTTGCAACTCGCCAGTTCTTATGCCGATTCCCCGTTTGTGCTGCTGTATTCACCAGCCATATTTTTTGTTCTCATTATCTTTTGCTCTTATTATTTTCGACTGGTGCAAGTAAACGCGAGAAATACTGACGTAGCATGACCTCCATTTATACCAAAAGATTGACAAAAGAGCTTCGAGGTAAATTTGCTAACTTGTCTAAGCGCAGTTTCCACTCGGTGCTCAGCTTTTTCTTTTATTAGATCTGAATAAAAACCCACCCGAAGGTGTTGTCGTTGAAGAAGCAGATAATCTTAAAAAGTATACCAATTGATAATGATGACCATATGAATAACTCAGAATTCTAATTCAAACAATGTTAAGATGGAAAGTGCGATTGACTGGTGCACCGGGTACAATATACGAGGTAAGAGATAAACGACAGCGGTTGATATGATGTGTTATTCACATAGACTTTATTGATAGGGCGAGGAATTTAAACTCGAGGTATTTAATTGTTTCAATAATGCAAAGCAGATCATTATATTAATCTTATCGCTTAGTTTCGTTTCACCCCGCAATACCCGTTGGAAGCGCCAGATGTCGTGTTCATAAAGCCATATGTGCCTGTTCATCCTCAGTAAGTATGGGCTAAAAGTGAAGATGGTACTGGCACTAAGTTTGATTTTTCTTAGTGTAAGTAGAGATATCAATGATAATTATAGGGACAATGATAATAACATGCATTATCACGCCAGATTTATTCCAATGGACACATTTGCTTGAACATTCTCTATAAAGATTGGTCACCTGTTCAAACAGTCGCTCATGTTTGTTTATCCATTATCTCAATGATATCTAGTTGCACAAAGAAAGTAAGAAGAAATGGCACATACAGAAGTAGTTGAATCGAGATCTGATTAGACCTGCTGATATAATTCAATGTAGGAACTTCCTCCCGACAACGACCTATATATTAAAAGTGCATCGCTATCACCAAAGAAAACATCCTGGGCTTTTCAGGTAAGTCTACTATTCTATTTGCATTAATTCAAAACTTATTGATTTAATTTTCTTCATTTGTTTGTAGTAAGTACATCATTTTGCTAGATGAAGAGTTGATTGATTGATTAATTGATCATTGATATAGTGACGATACAGTGTAGACTACGAAGGACTTGTTTAGGAGAATAAATCATAGATATATTTTTTAAAGATTTATTTGAAATAATGATATGGGAATTTATAATACATAAAAAGAAGAATAATAAGATACTTAAACAATCCAGGCCAAGGCCTTCTTATACCAAGGCAAAACTTCGTCTTCTAATTTATCTTGTTCCATGTCCAGACGAGTGACACGGCCAGTTTCGAAATCGACTTCCATCAAAGGAACAACCTTTGATTTTCTAATAATCTTGTAGCCAAGGTACCAAACAATGACAGGGACGAGACCGATATAGTTCTTAACAAATGCGACGCCATCAAAGACAGGGTAGAAGGCACTATAACCTTGACCCAAGATAACAAAAGAGGTCAAGGCAATGGCAACAATAGCAGAGTAAGGATAGGCGAAGGCCTTGTAGGGTAAATCGTCCATACTACGTTGTTGAGCCTTGAAAGCGCGTCTGAAACGGATGTGGACAACAGCAATACCCCACCAACTAATGAAACCACTGACAGCAGTGACACTCAAGAACCAAACAAAGGCAGTGGATGCACCGTAAATAGAGGCGAAGACACAAAGGAAACCTATAACAGAAGAGAATGTAACGGCCAAATAAGGAGCACCCCAACGGTTCAATCTACCCAAAAATTTAGGAGCATTGCCGTCTTTAGCGAGACCCAAAAGGGTACGAGAACAGGTATAGAGAGAGGAGTTGGCAGCGGACAAAACACTGATCAAAATGACGGCATTGATGATATGAGCACCGACTTGAATACCGGCAAGAGAGAAAACAAGAGTGAATGAAGCGGTTCCTGGATCACCATCCTCGTTAGCCAAATCAGGGTTGTTATAAGGCAAACACATGCCCAACAAGAAAATGGTGATAATGTAGAAGAAAATGATACGCCAGAAAGTGTTACGGATAGCACGAGGAACGGTCTTGGTAGGGTTCTTGGCTTCAGCAGCAGTAATACCAACGATTTCTGTACCCATGAAGGAGAAACCAGCAGAAAGCAAGACGTTCAAGACGCCGAGACCTCCACCAGCGAAAGCTCCAGGATCTGTCCAATACTTGAATCCAATCACTTGATCACCAAGGCCACCAGTAGTGACACAGATAGCGATAATAATAAAGACAAGCACAATCAAAATCTTCAAAATAGCAAACCAATATTCTAATTCACCATAAAGTGAGACACCAACAATGTTAATGAGCAAAATAAGAAGGACAAAGATAGTGGACCAGGCGGGATCAGGCATGATAGACTTCCACCAATTGATAATGGTGGCAGCAGCGGAAATTTCTGCAGCGATAGTTACAGCCTAAAAAAGGAAGTGAAACAAATGTCAGTTAAGAGCCTTGTGATAAAAAAACGAGTCATCTCCACTTTACCCACTAAGAATTGGAATAGAACCAAAGATGGAAATAAAAAAAAAAGTTATTAATATACACCTTTGAGCAACCTAGAAACTTTCCCTTACCGAAAGCCTACAATTGCAAAAAAAAAATTAATATACAGATCATTGTGTAGCGTGTGATTTCCGAGTATTTACCAATAATTCCAACCAAGAGCAAAACCGAGAGCAGGATCAACGAATCTTGTAGCGTAGTGATTAAATGAACCAGTCACTAAGATAATAGTTCAGAAATAGCTCAAATAACGTGTGATAGAAAATATTTCTTTACCAGGCATATAAGTAGCCATCTCACCAAGACAAGTCATAAGACAATATACCTGTTATAAAAGGAATAATAAACTCTGTTATTAAATTGTTCCCGATATAACAAGATCGCTTCACACGATATCTAATCTGCATATCTGCATTTGTATTACCATTAAACCAACTAACGAAAACGGAGATGTATAAGTAATGGATCATGTATTAAGGTTATTCAATGAGATATACTTACTAACACAGTAGGCAATAAGTGCACCAGCGGGACCTGCCTATGAAGTAATGAGATAATTTAGATCCAACTGAAATTGAAAGACTAGTGGAAAGTTGACGTCGAATTGCAAAAAAAAACTTACAACAGCAATATTTTGCCCAGAATTCAAAAACAAACCCGTACTACAACAACGAAAAGGTAAAGGTCGTGAGTAAAAAAGTGAAAATCGTGAGAAAAATGTGTCCAAGGTTTACCCAATACAACCACCAAGGGAAATCATTTGAATATGACGAGCAGTTAAACCACGAATGGGTTTTGCAGGTGCAGCGGTATCTACTATGTCGCTTTCAAAGGAAAGATCAGTTTGATCATAAGCTTCCATTTTTTCGTTGTCAAAGACCCTCATTGGGTCTGCAGAGTTGTTTTCCATGGTAGGTCGATGCACGCCCTGTTCCGCATGGATGATTTTTTCATCAGGTGTAGGCATTTTGTAAAAAAAATCTCAAGAAAAAAGAAGAGTGAAGAAAATGAAAAAAATTAAGCTCAATTATAAAAAAAAAGAAAAGTTTTTTCTTTTTATATTTGATCTAATATGATGGGTTGACCCTGTAGCTGAAACCTAAGTCCGCCGACCAAAAGGAAAGAGCGAAAATTTAGCCTCCGGTGATAGAAGAAGTCTGCGAAGAGTTGATAAAAGTTCAATTCATCCGAAGAAATAGAGGCATCTGTTCCCACAGTGAACTTGACATGAAAACAATAACACGACTTATATGTCAATCACCAGGAAAAATAAACACCCTTCATAAAAACCGTGTGATCTTAAAGGCAGTTTTTTTGCAACAATGACAAAACTACTCTTTCCATTTTAGAAACCCAGAAAAAAATATAGATTTGAATGACTCTGTCAAACGTTACTCATCTCGAAAATACTTCTATTCGGTGTTGATTAAAAAAGCGTGTAGAATATGGTGCGTGTACAGGTTAAGTTCGAAATAAATTATGGTGGCTGTCAAATCGTATATCAACGCTTCGTTTTTATGCAAAACAACAACATTGAATTTTGTTATCTAAACTATAGAGTTTTGTACCCCGTCAAAGCGAGATGCAATCCCAATTTAAAGTTTACTTCTTTCAGATCTGCGCAAACATATAACATTGGTCGGATGTTAAATGATTAAAGTAGCAAAGGAAGGGGCGTCGCTTCCTCGATATCCCAATCACATCAACATTTAACTTCTCTATTAGTAAATAATGACTAAAAAGGTTCTAGTTTTTTTTTTAATTCACTCGTATATACAAAAAGACGGACTGACTGCAAAAAATATATCCGAATTATTAAAAGTTGTTGTGAAATAGGATGCGGCCATATCGAGATGCCATAGAAGACCATTAAAAAACAAAGAAAAGACGAGTCGTAGATATACATCAATAAACATGACGTCCATGATAACTCGAATGTAGCCCAGAGGAAGTGAAGAGATATAAAAAAAAATTATAGTGCAAAGAAACGACTGAAAAATAAAGTGTAAAATGACAGGGTGTCACAGAGTATTTACTCTGACGCATTTATAGAAAAGACGTCCAGTGTTGAATAAAGCATTAATTTGTAACTATAAGCTACCATCTGAATGCTTTTTCTGAAAATAACGATAACAAAAGAATGACTTGCAATTATTGAAAGGGAGATGTTTAGAAGATAGTCTAATGAGAAAAAATCGACGGCAGTAGTGTGAATACATCTTATCTTTTGCGGCCATACAAAGACACGGGGGGATAATTATCAGTCTTCGACCTTTCCCTCTTTGATAATTACAACTTCAAAATATATTTACCATTTTAACACACTTTCATTCTAAGTAATTTGTGTAAGCGCAACAGTGAAGAAATGAAACAAGTGAAAGGGTTTCTTGCGATCGAATATTACATACATAAGCTGCATTACAGGTAGTATAAAAATAGAAAAATGAATCCCATTAATTCAGGTTGACATTTTCATTCGAAAACACTAGTGTCTACTACTAAAGACATTATTTTTCTCTTATTGCGCATAAGAGATAGATTTGAGATATTACGAGAGTTATAGAAATATCGCTCGTACAAAATAATTAGTGCCATATTATTGACGTCTCGAATATCACTACAAGTTTGTATCTTTCGAAATAAAAACTACGTGATCGGAGTGAATGTGCTAAAGAATAGCTTTTCAGTGCTACACTCTCTACTTTTTACTACTCTCTTCAGCAGTGCTCGTAGGTACCTTTCGGAACGTGTATAACCCACGAAGATAATTTCAAATTTTGCCCACCCGCCACCGTATTATATTTAACATCAGAAACGCATTATTATTGGGTGTCCCTAAAACTTTTTTTGATGCCTCCTGAAAATATTATTTATGCTCCTTTTTTTCTGCCTCTTCTTCTCTTTTCCTCTTTTTCTGCTATCTTTTTTGATTAAATAAAAATTCCCTATGCTGGCAACATCAAAGAATGTGAGTGATGTTTATTGCTACACTGTTATTACAAATACTTACGTACACGCGTTTTAAACAGAGTTCATTTGAAGGGTCCTATCCTGTCCCTGAAGGTATGATCTTTGAAGTTGAGAATCTTTTTATGCATTGTTAATTTTTCATTGTAGAAAAAATCGCTATAAAATCCAGCAATAATGACGTATCTGAAAATAAAGAACGTACATTAGGCCTGTTGCCCTGTACTGACAGCCTAAAGGATATTATCAATCTGATTAAAACGGAGGGATTTACTATCGTAGATACTAAGACCACCCAATTCACCTTGAAGCAGGCACAGGAATTTTATGCTGACTCCAGGGCTAGAAAATGCTATGATAACAATTACTTCGATAAAATGGAAAATTGGCTAGGCAGTGGGTAAAGTCGTATGCGAGACTAAGACGCTGCTTTTTTCCCCCTCAACTCATGCATCACTTTCTTCATTTAGCTCTGATATTTGTGCTTTAGTATTGGAAAAGGAAAACGCCGTGAAAGATTGGAGACATCTAATGGGGCCTGCTAATTATAAAAAGGCACGCAAAAGTAACCCAAATTCGTAAGCAGATGCGTTTCAAACACCTATTTTAACGTGAAGTTTATACTCATCTTTTTCGGTGTAGAATTCGTGCATTGTTCTATAAAGATGCGTCACAAAACGCCACGCATGGAAGTGACTCAGAAAATAGCGCTAAGACAGAAATTGAATTTGTTTTCGGAGACAGTCCAATTTATGCAACAAATAAATCATTACCTCATAACACCGATGAGATCCAAGGAGAGACCACAGAAAGTGATGAACAATTAGTTCCCGCGAAGGACGACAAAAAGGAACAAGCAGAGATTAAAGACATCTCCTCCACCCCTAGTCAGGACCTGGGTGATAAGTCCGAAGATAATATCGACACAGGTCTCACGAAAACTTCTGATAAAATAGTTCCTGCCGATATCAAAGAAGAACACACTAAGATTAACGAAAGTTTTGATCATGCCGAGAACACCGCTACCACAATACCAAATGAGGCTACAAGTATTAAACCAGACGATTCGAGGGTCATCCCGGAAAAGAACTCTGAAACTGCCTCTGAAAGTACTGAGAATGACTTAGTTGAAGAGGATGAATCTACCAGCGTCGAAAAAGTTGATAAAGGTCCAATTGAAACTCCTACGGAAACCGTTGAATCACCTTCCGGAGGCAATCGAGACCAACAAGGGCAGGAGAGCAACAATGCCCCTACTGGTATAAAAGAAGAGGTGAAAACTCTTGCTTCCACAGAAATCAAAGTTGATAAAGACAATTTAGCTGCTCATATTGAACCTGAAGTAGAAAAGACTTCAGAAGTTGGATCAACTGAAATGCACGCAGGGGTTGATCCAAGCGAAAACGAAAATGCTGTATTGAACATTGAAGAAGAGGGTAAAGTAGAGAATACTCAGGTAAAGGACGGCAAATCCTTAGCAATTGAAGATTCAAAAATTCCCCTAAAGGAAGAAGAAATGGATTCTGTGGACGAAACAAAGGATGTCTCTACTACCGCGACTCCCTCGCCCGTACTAAGTGAACATAATTTGACAACAACGAACTCCACCGATGTTGACACCGAAAAGGAGGAAGACAGTCAAGCAATTGAAGTCAATAAAGATTTGAAAGAGGAAAATACTTCAGAGAATGTGGAAGAGGAAGCGTCTAAAATGGAAAACAAGGCGGGAGTAAAGAAACACAGTACTAACCTTAAAGTTAATACGAGTCAAAAGACAAACAATACCAAGGAACCCAAGAAGAATATTGCTGTCTCTGCATCGCGTATCAAGCCACCTTCTAATATCAATAAAACGCACACTAGCGCTCGCAGTAGTGCACCCACTTCTGTGCCAACGCGTCAAGCTTCCATTAACGCCAGCAAACCAAGCAAGGCAGGTGCAACACGTATTGCTAGACTAAGTCCATCAGCCACATTAAATACGGAAACAGCAGCCACTGATAAGAAAAAGCGAATCGCTTCCCCTCGAGATAATGGTGTCCCCTCAGTTGCCAAAAAAGCGGTTACAAGAGTTTCTAAAAATTTACCTCGCGTAGCTTTAATGACCTCACAGAAACCTCCAAAGACTCCCGAGAAAAACGACGACGAGGAGGCTGAAAAGAAACCAAAAAAGAGAACTTCCTCCACCAGAAGCTTTATCTCTAGATTAACAACACCTACAGTTGCCAGTGCTAACAAAAAGACCGACTCTGACACACCTGCCGTTTCTTCAACCACAAAGACCGCAAAACGATCCTCACTGCCTTCAAAGAGAAGTTCGACTGTAAGACCCATGAGTTTAACTTCGAAAGTAAGTAGTGTGACATTCTAGATACTGCTATAATTTCAGAGGTGCTTACTTCATTACCTTGTGTAGGATGCTCTTTTGCGTAACAAACAAAACACGGATGCCGCTAATCTCAACAATAAAGGAGAACAATCCGCTGACGCAAAAGAAACTCAACAGCAGCAGCAGCAAGAGCAGCTTTCTACCTAAAAAAACCGTTCATCTATGAATTTATACCTTTTTTCATAAACATTTTTAAAACCACAATTAATAAAGCGAACTGAAAACTTTATTGCATGAAATCGGATAGTAAATATCTTTCGTGTGTCATAAACAGAATAACTCAAAGTTGTTCGACGTATTTCTCAAGCGTGCTAGTGTGTTTTAATTATCGGAAAGGGTATAGAATCAATTATCTACAATGCCACGCGTGCTATCCACAATGATTAGATCGCCTGAGGGTGTTTTGATTTCAATACTTGTCGAGTCTTGAAGTTCCGTCGTTCTGTGTAATACGTGTCCTGGAGGTAAAAACTGTACAAAGCGTTGAATTAGGGTGTGATGTCCACTAAATAATTGAGTAGTTCTCTCAAGCACTTCTTTGGTTCCAATTCTACAATCTTAAAGTTAATACATTTTGCCAACCCTCGATTTATACGAATTTCTAATTTACTTGTTCGATTTGAAATCAGCCATTATGTTGACAAAGTCTTGGAATACCTTATTGTCATTGGGAAATTCACTTCTGATTTCGTCCAGAAACTTCAATGCATCCTTTTGCTGTATAACTTTTTCTTGGTTCTGTGTCTCTGAAGTACTAGCTGTATCCATATCTACGAACACTGAGATAGATAGTTAATCAAACTTGCAAAAAAGAAATTTTTTATGCGGATTTGTCGCTTGCAAAGTTACACCCGCTGGCTGGGTTCGTACTCAGTTTGCTGGTGTGAACAACTCACAAAGTGTAGTGAAATAAGGGAGGATTCATATGTTGTTGATAACAGCAAATAATTCTCTTTATCAATCTCATACCTACAGCAGTGGTAATTGAAGCTGCGTTTACAGGGGGGCTGCACTTTTCACCTTTAATGCTGGAAGGGGTGGAACAAAGTGAGATAATGGCCAGCTCTTCAAAGCCCTTATTAACTCCTTTCCACTCATTACTCTCAGACTTACTTTCAAGTAACAGTTTGAAATATATCAGTACAGTACAATTTGATCCAAAGACAGCTGTGGTGCTGTGTTGTTCAAAGCACTGATCGAGGTATCGGCACTATTATTTCGAAATATATTAGATATATATTATTATCACTTTAAAGCGTACCCGAATCTAAATTGCCTCTTGGCCTCTTGGATGATGGCTGTCTCCTCTCATGGAGGGTTGGTTTATTGTCTTAAACTGTTTCGTTCGTTGCAATCAACCTCTTTTAATTGTTGATTTCCTATTAACAGAGGAAGGCTATCTGTCCTCCGTGTCATAGCATTTTCACAAAATATGTATAATATGATAATCGCAAAATGCAATTTTCCAGAACATTTTTTCGTAAGAAAGATTGGAAAACTCTCTATATTCCAGTGGGACAACGGTTCATGCCCACTTTCCGATTAAAAACTTGTCTTTGTTGAAAACGCTGGGTTTGACACCGCATTTAAGTGCTCCTCTGTCAATATGTAGCTCTCATCTCTTACTACCAAAAAAGATCATTGATTAAATCTATGGTACAAGAAAGGAACTCAGTCAAGCACTAACAGGACAATCCACCGACCAAGTCAATCTTTGGTTACTGTTTTCAACTTCATGCATGTTCCTAATTTTTTGTACCACTTGTAACTCAAACATCATCCACGTTTATATATTAACATTTATATTTTTTGTCTCAAAAAAGTGACAGTATCACGAAAGCACGAGGAGGAAGGCAGCTTCGATGTGTATTGCTATAATTCTTAATTGGGTGTACGTCGAATTAGTTCTTTATAACAACAGATAAAAGTTTAAGAGCGAGCAGGAGATCTGCGTATATACGTCATGATGAATACTAGTTGTGATACATATCACATCATTTAAGATCAATCAATTTATAAAATACAGGAACAATAGTATTCAGATTACATTATAGAAAAGACTTCTTCTAAACTTTTATAGGATTTCTAATAATAGTATTGTTGCTCAAAGAATTAATTGACGAAGATGACATAAGTGCATGGATCACGGCTCTTAATTTATTCTCTTAATTTATGAAACCTGGTATTCTCCAATCATCACACTAGCGCCCCGTATAGTATAGTAGTAATAAAATTTAAAAAGCCAAGAATAATCCTAGCGAGACCAGTTCCTGTCATGTACATGATCTTGACCCCGCTGTATTGTGGCACCATCACGACAAATTCCGAATGTAGGTTTACTACAACTGTGAGCACCAAATGTGTACATGTTGGTGCCAAAAACCAATCAATTCTATGAAATCTTTGATATGTACGTACTAGCTGTTATGATTTCAGGTTCAAAAGCATAACAAACGATGTGTATCTCTTACGAGTACAAAAGAGAGTTGCATGGAACTAAAACAAATAAAGTGCGAGCTAATGAACGATGACATCAATTGGGTCAAGGCAGAATAGTCGAATCCAATGCTTCTCGTGTGTATTTTTATATCTGCATCGTGAGTGCATCTTAACTTTTCTTATGGTGTTTGAAAGTTGATAATTTTCTACATCAGCTCTTTGTAGATGAGTAGGGTGTCCTGTTTTCTCGAAATTTTCAATAGAAGGTTGCTTTCGAATTAGGATTCTTTTCAAGTGAAACAAACAACTGTGTCTATCTATATGTAACAATGAGGTAACATAATACATGCTCTAATCTTTGAAGAACATAAAGCACGGTGATTTTTTTCGACTCATTTACAACTCAACAGCTGAGCTAAAATGTGCCAGTTATACATGCATTTAATTTCTGAAGCTTTTGTATCGATCATGGCGGGGACTTCACATACACTAAGCTTAGGTGCCATCTAGAAGTTTAAACACGATGTATTCATATTGAATTGATCTCGATATTTACTCTGATGTTAGTATGATCAGAATCTCTCAGTGTACGACCAGTAAAAGCTACTTTTGAAAATATCTAAATCTCTGTAGTAGCTAATAATACTCTGATCTGTTGCTCTTATTACCTCTGCAGTGTCTAGATTTTTCTTGGAAAATTGACCCCACTCGGACGTTTCAGAGTGAATAAAGAGATTGGGTCAAATGACTTAATAGAGTTTGACCGACGGCTTGTCTGTACGTACAACGTGTATTATTATTTTAATTGCTGATGGCATATGATTTACCTTTTGTCGTGTGAACAGCCAAAACAAGAATTATTTGTTTCTATTCGTCCATTAATTAAAACCATGTTTATGACATGCATTGACGTGATAGTTGCTCTACAGGATGTCTTCTTCTTAAATTTTGTAGATGATAGACAAAAAGTCAAAAGTTTCCAAATAAAGAGTTGCTCTCATTTTTTTACGGGACCTGAACATCAAACGCCCTATTCCCTCTTTTGTGGATTTTTTTATTAAAGTTGCGCAGAAAATAAAGAATCTGTACCACCTTGGCCATGATTTTTAACCCATTTTTCTTTCAGTAACACAATGTTAATCTAGAAGGAATAAACAAAAAATTTATCATATTTTTGTGAGCGGTGTGAACCAAATACAAAAGGACTGTTTGGGTTAATTTCGATTTGATAGAAACAAGGCTTTAGTGTATGGGTTGCACATTGTGCATCAATGGTTTTCTATTTCTTTTTCGGGTTCATCCTAAAAGAACGAGAGAATGTATTTTAACATTTTGTCAAACCTAGAATAGTGTGATAGATTGCTTTTGTAGTAACGATTGTACGAATGAAAGGTTTTCCTCGATAAAATAGTTCTGAAGCAGTATCAACGAGTCACAAGTCATTCCAAGTATCGATCATGGTGTAAATCTTTTCGTTGGTAGAAAGAGCAAAGGATGTTACATCAATTGGTCACCAAATCGATCGTTTTTGCAAGCTTCACTAAAACCTTTTATTCAACGTTTATGTTGATGGTAAGCTTATCAGGGGTAAAATCACCAGTCGAACCTATAAATTTTCTGAGATCATTACGGTAAGACCCTTATTTATGGAACTGACTGTTCAGCTTGTAGAACATTACAGATAATGGTAAAGTAGTGTTTTTGTTTTATGATACGTATAATAACAGAGCAGTAACTTTAAAGTGTATTTGTTTTATGAAGTATGTACGCCGAATAGTTTTGATATCGTATCGATAGTAGAGATCCCTTGGGTCTAAGAGAAAGGTTATTTAGAGCTCTAAAGTGCATCAATCATGCTAAACTATTGCATAATGGACAAGCAAAAATTCTTGGTCTGCTTAAGCTAATACATAGTATTTGATGCTTTTACTCGACCTCCAATTGGGGATTCCTCGTATCTATAATTCTACAGTCACATACAATCATACAATGCGCAGTATGTGCTAGTATTTGATTGTTGTTAATTTTATTTTAACCTCCTTTTTCTTTCCTTTTCTCTTTTTTTCTTTATCTCTCAGTGTTTCATACAAGTATACAGAGTAAAAGCACGAGAGGTCATGGTATATGTATGAGGTTTCCTATACCCTCTAATATGTGTAAGTTCCAGGACTGCAAAACGGTGTACTACATGTTTGGGGAAATATAATAACTTGTGACAACATGAATAGAACAGTCTTTTATCAATGATCAAGTAATTTTTCATGAAACGAGTGATAGATTGGTCCACTGGTAAGATTTTACAAAGTTTTGAACTTTCTTTAAACTCATCCCTTATGCAGGGTAGAGCGTATCCGATGGTACACAATTTGCGTGTAGTGCTTTCTTCTGGTTCTCTTTGACACTTTATTAGTTAAGGCGCGACTATGTGTTCTTCAATTAGGGATCTTCAGCCAAATCCGGTAAGAAATGACGAGGCCATTATCAGTCGCATTACATCTTTCTAACGTTTACCAAATTTTAGCGGATGAACGTTACTTCGAAAGAGCAGTAAATAACATGAGTCAAGAACTGTATGAAACCATTTTTCACTCTTTGAAAGGCTGGAGAAAACACTGGAGTCAAAATTATTTTGGGATGAACGCCGCAACTTTAAAGCTGTTTGCGTCATTGCAGCGACAACAACGGTGACAACATACTTTGGGTTTAACACCACAGACACCACCACAACAACAACAACCTCTTTCACCGTATCGGATCAAGCGTTACAAGATCTACAAGAGTTCTTCATTCACAAAGGAAGCTATCCTCAAGAAGGCTCTCGCTTTATTGTCAACGAACACGACCTTTCAAACACTCTCTTCTTCTTTCAGCAGCACGTGAGAGATGTCTTACGCAAAGGCAGATTGCCGTATGAGAGATACGTGCCACATATCCTGCAAAAACACCTCCTCAAATGTGTACAATGTTTCCAGAGAAATCACTGCGGAACTCTTTACCAACGTATCGAGTTCTGTTAAATCTTCCAGAGCGACACTCATCAAAGCATTGGATATTATTCAAAACGTCCCTGTTGATAGATGTTTGACGAGAAAATTGGCTGCATTCAAGTTGCTTGACTCCAGGATTGTAGTGACTCAGATCAACGAGTCCTTTCGTATTTACAACGAGCTGTCGAGACCCCTCCCAACGACAAGTTGCTCATCGAATTCAACGATGAAGTTGATTTGTGCAGTCGATTTGTTCCGACCCTTCTGCAATCCCTTTATGACGATCGCGTATCCTCTGAAGAGGTTTTTTCCAAGCTCAACAACCCGGGAAATGACGAATGCGAACTGTCCCCCTCCCCCCAGCTGCAGTTACTGCGCGGTTCAAAAGAGCTGTGCAGACTATGGCACCGGAGAGAAAGAGAGCTCTTCTAGGCTCCTTAGAACAATGGCAGCTCACCGAGGAGGCCAAAGAATTCTGGAACCGACGCCATGACTCCGATTCACGATCTGTCACTACGACGACTTCCACAACAATCGCCGCTTCCATCATCACCACCACCACAACTTCGTCTACCGTAACAGAGCAATCCTTACGCGAATTGGAGATTTTTTTCTCTGAGAATTTGCGCCGTCCCCCGGTTGGGTCTCGCCTGGTGGTAAATGGTACTGACGTGACATATAGCTTTTACGTCTTTTAGCAGCACGTACGCCAAGTGCTACATGTGGGCAGACTGGCGTATGAAAGCCATATGCACCATATACTTGCCCTGTCTTCGATAATGCTGCTCTATACAGGCGTAAGCACTTCAATGGAGGTATGCCGTTTGGATGAACAGTGTTTGCTGAGCATCTTTAACGATGTTTCCAGCTCCACACAGTTCTCGCGAGTGCTGTTGATACAAGCATTGGATGTCATACAGGAAGCAGCTACCGATGGCTCTTTGAGTCGAAAAACCGCATCGTTCAAGTTACTTGCACTGACCTTTTCCGATTGCTCTTTTGCAGAACAAGGAATTCTCTTGTATCTTTTCTCTGAGAATTTGCGCCGTCCCCCGGTTGGGTCTCGCCTGGTGGTAAATGGTACTGACGTGACATATAGCTTTTACGTCTTTTAGCAGCACGTACGCCAAGTGCTACATGTGGGCAGACTGGCGTATGAAAGCCATATGCACCATATACTTGCCCTGTCTTCGATAATGCTGCTCTATACAGGCGTAAGCACTTCAATGGAGGTATGCCGTTTGGATGAACAGTGTTTGCTGAGCATCTTTAACGATGTTTCCAGCTCCACACAGTTCTCGCGAGTGCTGTTGATACAAGCATTGGATGTCATACAGGAAGCAGCTACCGATGGCTCTTTGAGTCGAAAAACCGCATCGTTCAAGTTACTTGCACTGACCTTTTCCGATTGCTCTTTTGCAGAACAAGGAATTCTCTTGTATCTGCAGAGAGCATTGCTCACACTACCAAAAGACCGATTGTTGAGCGCATCCGACGATGAAGTCGATTTGTGTAGTCGATTTCTTCTTCCCCTCTTGCAATCGCTTTTTGATGATCGCGAGAGCCCGGAGGAGGTTTTCTTTAAGCTGAACAACTCAAAAAATCACGAATGCGAACTGGTTCCCCAGCTGAGATTGTCGGAAAGACGACCCGACGGGGTTATAAAGCGGGTTGTAGGAAGCCATCAACAGACAATTGGTTTTATGGAGGCTAAGCCCTTAGCAATGGCAAGCAACACTAAAAAGATCAATATCGATCTTGTTAGATTAGGGATGATGGGGAAAAATGCCATTGACGTCCATGGCCTCAAATCTGTACTACTTAGACGGTCACTTTAAGATTAAATGGTAATATTATAAAACCAAAAAAAAAAAAAAACTACAACGTATTGATAAGTATTTATATAGGGCGAATGGAGAGCTTAAGAAAAATTCAAAGTTTAAGCCGAATTTCATGGTCTATTCCATATCTATTAACGTGAAGTGCGTCTTGGTGATTGGCGAGTTCAAAAAATCGACCAATTACTCGGCAATAGAATCAGATAGAGTAAAACTTGGCAAGCAAATGCGAATAACCTACAATGAACTTGTTTTCCATCGAGTTCCAAATCCCGCTGTTTGTGGCATCATCTGTCAAGGAGATGACATATTCACCTACTATATGGATATGAAATCTCCTAAGCTATATCGGATGGTCAAGGTCTCAAAGGTGAAATTGTTCAGAAATGTGGAAGAATTATATTTCCTCCCGCACATCATTTTCAGTATCGTACAATTAAAAGTAAGAATGGATCTAATAATAATCAAACAGTGCATCTTGAACTAAATTTTCTGTGTTATTTAAACAGAATATTGCCTTAGAAACCAGTACGAAAGCAGAATTGTCTATAATTAAAGCTGCAGAAAGCAATCACCGAAACACACCAATCCCGTCAACAACATGGCTTTCTTCTGAAAGCTATCACCTTTCTCGAAAAAGAAAAAGTCCTATCGAATGAACAGCCATAATTTTTCATAGTAACTCGTCTTCTTCTGTTGCATTAAAAACTATATATGATATTCAATTTAAATAGTAGAGGAACTTTGTTTAAGCAGTTTTCGAATTGATTTTTAGAGTGTTGAGTAATGTTGATAAGTTGAGATAAAGGGACTTGACTACATGCTTCAGTTATTCTTTGTGCGAGCGTTCCAGACTTCATAAGTTTATTACTCTTGGTGATTGGCGAGTTCAAAAAATCGACCAATTACTCGGCAATAGAATCAGATAGAGTAAAACTTGGCAAGCAAATGCGAATAACCTACAATGAACTTGTTTTCCATCGAGTTCCAAATCCCGCTGTTTGTGGCATCATCTGTCAAGGAGATGACATATTCACCTACTATATGGATATGAAATCTCCTAAGCTATATCGGATGGTCAAGGTCTCAAAGGTGAAATTGTTCAGAAATGTGGAAGAATTATATTTCCTCCCGCACATCATTTTCAGTATCGTACAATTAAAAGTAAGAATGGATCTAATAATAATCAAACAGTGCATCTTGAACTAAATTTTCTGTGTTATTTAAACAGAATATTGCCTTAGAAACCAGTACGAAAGCAGAATTGTACGTACACACTGCTGCAGAAAGCAATCACCGAAACACACCAATCCCGTCAACAACATGGCTTTCTTCTGAAAGCTATCACCTTTCTCGAAAAAGAAAAAGTCCTATCGAATGAACAGCCATAATTTTTCATAGTAACTCGTCTTCTTCTGTTGCATTAAAAACTATATATGATATTCAATTTAAATAGTAGAGGAACTTTGTTTAAGCAGTTTTCGAATTGATTTTTAGAGTGTTGAGTAATGTTGATAAGTTGAGATAAAGGGACTTGACTACATGCTTCAGTTATTCTTTGTGCGAGCGTTCCAGACTTCATAAGTTTATTACGCTTTACGTTTATGCTTAACAATAGCCCAGAATTGCTCAATTGGATTCATTTCTGGATAGTATGGAGGAAGATGTACGCATTTATAGTCTTTGTTTCTATTCTCTACCATCTCACTTACTTCACTCGATGAATGAATCGGGGCATTATCTATGATAAGATAAAGACCTTTCATTTCAGGATATCTGTTCGTCCAAGATGTCGAATGTCTCTTTTATAAAAATTAAGGTAATAACCAGTTGTCGTAACCGTCTTCACGTAAAAAAAAACGAGCTGATTATGAATTAGAAAAGTAAAAACTAAAGAGGTGAATAATAATGTTCACAGTGTATTCCAATTTAAGTTGGAGAAGTGTTCTCTGAGAACCGGTTGATCCTGAGCACCACTAATAAACTACCCACTCGTAAGACAATCTTCACCATCATATCTAGGCTGTGTAGATATTTAGACATATCGTCAACATTATCTCAAGTTTAAAATCCATTGTTCTTTTGTTCTGCTACTAAACGTAGACGCACGTTAGCAATAATTCTTTTCTCGTTAATATTCTTCCTTAATCTCTTAGGTTTTTTTTTTTTTTAAAATGTATATCTCTTCATTCAACCATGCTTGCGCATTATAACAATACGTAGATGAACTATTCTAAAGAGTCAATTGTGTTTTATTTTGGTTTTACACTTGTTATTGTATCATCTTTCGAGATAGATAAGAGACGCACTTCTTTATAAAGAAATTTTTTTTCGAAAATAGGCAAAATAGTAAAAAGGTGTGAATGTTTTGGAAAGTGGTACACCGGCGGATCATGAACTGTCCTTGTTAATTGAATTTTAATATAAATGGTGTAGATCCCCTTTTATGACCACAACAATCAAGGAAGTGCACGTTTTTGGGCTGAATATGGGAACTGTTTTTTTTTGTTTATGGAAATGGATTAGGTAAAACAGAGCGCACATATGATCCCATGCATTCAAATCCATGAGCTGTGTGTGTGTGTCTACATGGACCATGTATGTGTATTTGAAATCAGAAGAGAAGCATTGGTCAATTTGTAATACGGAATGAACAGAATCATAGTGCGTACAATAAAATAAAAGGTTAAGGGTGTCTGTCGTACGTACTTGTTCTGTGCGTTGGTGTTTAGTTATGATGCAAGTACAAAACTTTAAAAGTATTCAACGGCATTTTGATTGGGTTACCCGTGAATTAGTGTGCTGCACTTGGATGATGCGCCGACATAAAAGCGGTGTACGTTTGACAGTGTATATATAGTAAGATGAGAAAATCCCAAAAAAAAGTGATGGGATTTTCACGCTAAAAAGTATTGACCCATAGTTGCACAAGGAAATAAAAAGTTTAATTGCTGAGGGAAAAAAGAATGTTTATTACGGCTAAGGATATAATAAGATATGTTATATTTACAAGTGGGCATATAATGATAATAATAAGGGAACTGGGTTGAGTAATAATAATAAATATTAAGATAATGTACATACAAAAAAAAAGGAAGAAAAGGAAAAGCAAACATAAAAATACACAAAAAAAGGAATGGGAAAGTGGGGGTGGGGGGAACAGAAAAATGAATGAGAGCATAGTAAAAGAAGAAGAAAAATATTGAAAAAGATTAAACGCTAACGTAGATATTGATAGCGTTTGAGTTTCCTCTGCTTTCAAAAGCCATTTGGATATCTTCATTTGAATTGATAGTGATCATATCACCATCTTCGTCTTGATATTTCAGTCTCAAAGCTTCACTGGATGGTGTGCTCGAAAGAAGACGGATCTTACGTTCCACTTTATCCATTAATTCGTAATACAGGATATCGGTAGAGCACATGATCGCATAAATATTGTCGTCGTAATTCAACTTTAACTTCAAGGTGCTACCTGAAGAAGTGGTAGTAACAGTGTTCATTTGGGGTGATGAAGGTGCGTCAGATAAACGCGATGAAGTACTAGTTGTAGTGGTTGTACGATATGAAATATTGCTGTCTCTGATAGGTGAATCCAATGGGGAAGGTGGAGTCTGATACAATGTACGTGAATTAAATGCAGGTAATTGAGGTGCATCTTCATATTTAGAGCTGCTACTGTTGTTGTGAATATTTGGACTACTTTGTGATCGAAGTCGAATATTGTTAGGATTGTACGCACCAGATGAGCTTGATGTGGAGGACAAAGATTGCTGTAGTTGCTGTTGTTGGAACATGGGAGATACATTTCCTCCGTTTTGAGGATAAGGTGAATGAGATTGACTACGAGTCATACTATGAGGAGTAGGAGGAAGGGGGAATTGACGGTAATCGTCCGCACAGTTATCAGAGATGCTTGTTGCCATGAATTTAGAGGCAATGTCAGCTAAAGGAGACCCATCTCTCACACGACCTGCGCTTGTTGTACTTGATTGGGAAGCTCTTGAAGAAGTAGTAGGGGAAGAAGGATTAGAAGGAGGAGGGGAAGCGGGGTAGTTGAAGTAATAGTCATTTTGGGTATTTGAACTAGAGCTACTACGAGGGATAGGTGAATGATTGTATCGAATATTTGTTTGATCAGCACTCATGTTGCGAGGAATCTTGGGTCTACCAGAGATTGTGTTCAATAAGTGAGCAGATAAAGAGTTTGATCTAGCTCTTTCAAAGTCGTCTTGCTCGTCTTCTTCGTCTGTGCGAAGAGCACTAGGGACAGGAGAGGCAGGAGCTGATTTCATGGAGGCTAACTGAGTATTGGATACATTCTTCTTTTGAGGACCCATTCTTCTCTTGATGGTAGATTCCCAAAGTTTCACTTGCTCTTCGTTGCGGAAACGGAAAACGACGTTGTCGACATTATCACGGTCCTTCCAAGTGATGGCAAGACACCAGTTTCCTTCACCAGTGGAAGCATTACGAACAGACAAGATTTTACTGATGACAATGAGACCCTTGGGTTGCAAACTGCCTCTTCTCTTCTTTTTAATTGAAATGCCAGATTTTTTTGGGTTGTTCTTGGTAGAGTCTTTGCTTTCTTTACACATGAGCATGGTTCTTTCAAAGAAATAAATTTGCATTTCTTTTTCACCTTCATCAGATTGGCGAATACTCATCTTTTCATGTAATAACAGACTTCCAAAACTATCGATTTGAGCTGTTCTCATTTCGTCTACTCTTCTTTTTAATTCTTCTACGACTTGAATATTTTCATGTTTGCGTTGTGTTTCATTGACTCTTTCTGTAACACGTTTAACAGATTCCAAACCCTCACTCATTTCGTCAAAATGAGGCCAATCAGGGCTTGTCGATTTGATCAGTTGTTGCAATAAAAGAGGATATTTACAAATACGTTGCACTGGCTTAATCAACATACTAGGTAATTCGTAGACTGGATTTAAAATACCCGCCAATTTTTGTAGTCTGGGTGCTTCTTGGACGACGATATCTTGAGCGGAAAAGTAATTGGAACAGTAAGGTTCATAGACTGTAAATTGATCTTCAGACACGCTGAAGAGTTGGCCAAAGTTTTGCTCTTCAGGAATCTTTTCACCAATTTCTTCCAACTGAATCAAGAATCGACGTTGGAAATCGACCAGTGTGTTGAGGTTGCCAAAGAGATAATGAATTGTGTCGGGGTTTATAACTTCCTGAATCTGTAATTCGCGCATATAATTCTATAGAAAATAAAAAAAAGGTTAATTATCATCTCATTACTACTAACTAGTCAAAATTAAAGCTTACTTGTAAAATTTCTAAATCTTGAACGTATTTACGTTCAGTTTCAAGTAGTTCATGAACTACTTTGTCGCGAGTATCTTTTGGGGTGTAAGAGTTTCTGTGATCATTTAAGGAAGAGATGATGCCCCTCTCTTCTAATAATTGTAGTACCAGATCGAGTGTGTGAACCACCTGTGTGGGTAAAGTAATCAGGGTAAGTATTTATCACTTTTACTTGATTTACATGTAAATAAACCAACCTTGACAAATCCATTTGTATTATCTTTATACAGATCAGAAAGGGTGAATAAATCTTCTTCTTTGAATGAGAGTTGATTTCTACAAGCAACAATGAAATGATAGACCATTTTTTTGCATTCATTTGTTTGCTGTCCAAAGTCCATTTTAAGTGGTTCAGCAGGGTTAAGGGCATTGAATAAAGTAGCTAAAGAAGTTCCTCTTCTACATAATTCCCACAATTTTGTGAGTGGATCGTTTGAGTTACTGGAGTTTGTAGTTGAACAAGACTCTGATGACATGACAGAAGAACCAGAAGAAGAAACGATCAAGTTTAAGCTTTCAAAGTCGAGATAATAGCTCATTCCTTCAACTAGTGATAATCTGTCAAGCACAGACCTGCATTGATGATAAAGTGACGTGCCAGAAGAAGGTTTATTTGTGATTGAAAAGGATGGAATGGGCATGTCAATGGAGTTACTAAGTGATGAAACAGTTGAAATAGTGCCTATGGAAGGCGATCTACTTTTTAACAGTGCTGCCATTTTTTTTTTATTATTAGTAGTAGTAGTAGTAGAAAAAAAGAAAGTAGAGAGAAAGAAGAGAAAAAAGAAGAGAGGATTTGAGGAACCGTATTCAAAGTTATTTATATTTCAAAAAAAGTTAATTTAATTTGGTGAACCACCTGTGATCACCTTTATTTCAGCAAACTGAGTGTTAAAATCATAAAACAAAGAAAGTAGTACAAGTTCTTCACACTAAACTGCCCTTTTTTTGGATTTAAGATGAAATACAGATAATCCAATAAACCAATAAGGTACAACGATTCTGATAAAGTATTTAAACTTGCTGTAAATTATATCATTTCTATATAAAATGCATTCTCCATCTTGCATTTGAATTTGGTATTCGTCTCTTATATTACAGAATAACTTCTTTGTGATCCACGACAGAACAAAGGTGAAAGTTAAAGTGCTTGCACCGAGAATGTAATTGGGTACGGGGATGTTTCCATTTTCAAATATCCTTATTTGCGTTGTATCATTTCCTCTTTTGAACCCAAATTGTGTTAATCCATATCCAAACATTCCCCATAAACTCGATGTTCCAATCATTAAAACTCTGTGCCAAATCTTTAAATTTCTAATATACTTTCTTTGCACCGCTTGAAGTGATTTGCAGTCACTTTGAATATGAATCACTGGAATATCATCGTACATAACTCGACTTAGTTCTTGAGGATTAGATATTCCAACTCCAATAACAGGCGTTTCGCCATGTTGACTCATTCTCGCTTTAATCTGCTTTTCATTCCATCTCTTCTCCGCCAAGTGAATAATACGTAAAATATCTTTGGAATCAAGTGTTGATAACCGAGACGAAATGACAAACGAAGGGTTGAGTTCAAGCATAAATAAGTGAAAATATGGAGTGAGAATAATGACTAGGGCAAAAAGACGAGAAGGGGAAAATGCACAGCGGTTATTGAAAAGATATGACGACGACGCTCGCTCGCCCGCCTTATGTAAATTCTCTTTTCTTACATTTTTTTCTAATATTTTTACCCACCACGCATAATCATGTCGCATGATGAAAGAAAGGTACATCCATTACCCTTTCAAGCTTTATATGAAGAAATCTTGTGGTGTAAAGTATGAAGCGCGTCAAAAGTTGTAAATCATTAATCGTTTTTTTCTTGACATGTTATTTCTACTATTTAGCCAATAGAACTATTATAGCTGCTTCTGCTGCTGCTGTAGTGGGTGTCATATCTGGGTACCCAGTAAGTTATTCTATACGTTGATTTGGCTGGGGAAGGCACTCATATTGAATAAATTCTAGTTTGATTCCATTAAAACAAGGCTACAAACACAACACTATGATTCCATCAATGCCTGTATCAAGCAAACCTATAAAGAAGAAGGCATTCGAGGCTTCTTTAGAGGTAAAAAAAAAAAGAGAGATTAGCTTCTATATCTAGCCTATCTAACTTGAATCTACTTTAGGTGTGTTACCACCGCTGGTTACAGTGAGTATTATCAAATCAATCTCATTCTCTGTTTATGAAAAGACAAAAGTCTATTATAAGCAAACATACCCGAAATTATTTGATCAAAATACCATGTTATCAACTATGGCCATATCAACATTAGCTGGATCGGCAAGTGGTGCTTTTATTGCTGTTCTAAGTTGTCCATTTGAACTCGTCAAGATACAAAAACAATTGGAATTTCTATTACTGCAAACAAGTAGTATTTCTGCCGGTGCAACTGTCATGCATGTGAGGGATTTAAAACCAACCATGAATAACACTGTTGGTGCAGGATTACCTGTGACTCCTATTGCTATACCGCCTGTCGCTAAGGCACCAAGCACAATTACCACCACCGCTACGACCCCGAAAACAAAGCGACCACTTTATACCTCAACATCCAGTTTGCACTCAGCAAAAGAAATCCTAAAAAAGAAAGGCATAACTGGACTTTACAGCGGATTTAGTCTTCATTTACGTAAGTTATTAGGAATTAGTTGGTGTGTGAATTTTATGAGAGAAGGGTTTCTAATTAAGTTAACATTTATAGTGAGAGATACTGTGGGAACAGGCGTTTATTTTGGAGGTTACGAAACGACGAAATATCTCTTGAGTGGAGGGAATAAGTCATCCACTGGCTCACCTGCCACACAGTTTTTGGCAGGAGGTATTTGTGGAATTATGTGCTGGATTGTGGTATTTCCTTTGGATTTAATCAAGACATTAATTCAAAAAGAAATACTACAGCCTAACCCTATTCGTATGAAACAATGCGTAAAAGATATTTATATGAGAAATGGTCTTGCAGGCTTTTATAGAGGCATTACTGTCACTCTTATTCGTGCTTTCCCTATTCATTCCTTGAACTTTTTGGTGTATGAACAAACACTGGTGTTGGTGAAACATTTGTCCAATCATAATTAATATATCATCATCTGTATAGTAGATTCTCTCTTTTGTATAATAAAAATACTTTATACCTTCTTCTCATTTATTACTCTCAACTTACTCATTGTATTAATCACTGACTTGGTTCAGCTACAGCCAACAATGCTCAAGTAACCTCGTTTGTGATACAATGTCCCCGACTCCTCTTTCTGTGTCAAAAACGCTCATTGTTACACACACCGACCTTTTATAATCTGCAGAACAAACAAAAATTTACAGCTTTGGCTTTTAATACACTTGAAATAAACCAATGGAGATTTCAAGACATCAATTCGCTCAAAAGCTCCCTCTTGTGGAGAAAGCTATCAAGGAATGTGACTTTATGGCCATTGATACTGAGTTGTCAGGTATAGTAGAATAGCCACGAATGTAAGATCGATTGACACGCGTTATTGACATCAAATTCAAATAGGTCTTCATCGTCCACCTACGCCAGTTCGCTTGTATTCTATGGAGGATCGTTACATTGAATACAAAGAAGCCACAGAAAGATTCTTGATTATTCAGTTTGGTCTATGTACATTTACTTGGGATCAGAAATCAGGTCGATATATTGCAAAACCTTTCAACTTTTATATATTCCCAACCAGTATCACGGGACAGGTACAATCCAACCGAGTCTTTATGACTCAAGCACAAGCATTTGATTTCTTGGTCAAGCAATCATTTGACTTTAACAAGTGGGTGTATCAAGGTATTCCGTACTTGACAAAAGAGGAAGAAAGAGTCTTTGTCGCAGAAGCGCAGAAAAAACTTAACGACGATATGCCAGAGATCCCCATCGATGAAAAAGAAATGGATTTCGTATTGGCCGCTAGAGCTAAAATTGATGCCTGGCTAGCGAACGAGAAGCCCGATGATCCTGAAGGTGTCAATATCACGACAAGAAACGCTTACCAGAGAAGATTGATATATCAAGAACTTAGAAAGTAAGTTACTGGAAAAACGCATTGAGTGCTTCATCTAACGCCTTTTTTGTTCTTGCTTAGGTATAAGGATTTGACTGCAGTGGGTATGACTGGATTCATTCGAGCTCAAAAGTTTTCTGAAAAGCAACAAAAGAGCCGCAACAAAGAAAAACTGAATCGATTAGAGAAGGATTGTGCTGCGGCCATTGGATTCAGAAAGGTGATTGATATGATTTCAGAGAGCGGTAAAATCGTCGTGGGACACAACATGCTCTTAGATGTGTGCCATATGGTCGGACAGTTTGTAGAGCCTTTACCTGATACTTTGGAGGAATTCAAATCCAAGACACACAGTATATTCCCCAAGTAAGTAATAATAAGAGTGGTCGACTTCCCATGCTAATATGAGATATCCTTAGGTTGATTGATACAAAGCAAATCTGCGCTTCTCAACCTGAGCTAAGTGCTATTTTTGGAACGGCAACACAATTGGAACAATTACGTTTTGAAACCAACAAAGAAGCATTTAATAATCCTCGTGTTGATATGCACCAAGAATTTCCTCGTTATTTAACAGAAATGGCTCACGAAGCAGGTTATGACGCTTACATGACAGGCGCTGCATTCATAAAGATGATCTCTTATCTCGACAAAGCTAGAAACCCCGAGAAATATCCATCAAAAGAAGAAAAAGAGGAAGAGGAGGAGGAGGAAGAACCAAAACCACGCAAGGTCGATGCAGATGGCTGGGATATTAGTGAAAGCGAGGACGATAGAGATGAATCGGAGTGGAAAATGGAGGAAGAGGAAGAAGTATTCAATTATGGTTCGGTCAGAGTGGATCTCTCCAATTCCGATGGTTCATTGGACGATGTGTTTAATGGCATCATGAATAGGACTTCTCTCGTTCGCACTGCTTATGATTACTTTGATTTTGTTCATCCTGAAACGATTTCAACCAACAATGGCGGTATACTTATTTCTTATCCCGCGGGCACAAAGTTCGACAAAGACATTTCTCGCTCACTTTTCTCAAAGTACGGTAAACACATCGTTGAAAAGATCAATGATACATCTTCCTTTGTTGTTTTTGAAAATCTGAAAGAACCCGTTGTCCTTTCAGATGATAATGATTTATACAAAATTCTGACCATTTCTGATCATATCAGACTTGGAAAATAAAATGTGTACATAGTAGTTTATTATTTCTTTACCACAACTTCAAAGTCAAACTGTTTGTTTCCAATTAAAACCTTAACAGGTCCATTATCGATGGTATCGCGAGGCACATCGTTCAAGCCCGTGTATTGGAATAATTCGGCATTTACTTGGAATGTCACGGTTTCAGTCTCGCCAGCAGGGATAAATACTTTCTTGAATCCCTTGAGAAGTTTAGCTGGTGGAGTAATCTTACGGAATGGTTGTTGAATGTACATGAGAACAGTTTCCTTGCCATCTACTGGACTGTTGTTGGTAATATTAACGGAAACTTCCTTGTAAGCTTCTCCTGTAGTCAATTTTTGATCAGTGTGATTACCCACGAGGGTGATGTTGCTGTAATCAAATTTACTGTAGCTTAAACCGTGGCCAAATTCATAAAGTGGCTCCCATACATCACTCACAGGACGCCAGTAATTGAGATTGACATCACCTGCGTACTTTGGATATGTGTAAGGAAGTCTTCCGGATGGATTTGTCTGTCCAAACAAAACCTCTGCAATAGCTTGTCCTCCCCATGGACCAGGTAAGTAAGCAAGCAAGAGTGCATCTGAGTTATCGTGAATGGTGCTCATGACACGAGGTCTGCCTTCTACTAATACAGTGACAATGGGCTTGCTTGTGATGTTGGAAATTTTTGCAATCGAGTCAACTTGACCTTGTGGTAATCTGATGTCGTGGATATTACCAGGTACTACACATCATAAATCACTATCAGAACATGCTGCTATTGCATTTAAAAATCAAACTTACATTCTGAATACACATGTTCACCCACACACATGACTACCGCGTCAAACTCGTTTACGACATCGAGTACTCGGTCCATGTTCTCATCTTTTCCATCGATATCAAATCCAGGGATATATTCGATTTGAACATCCTTGGGTGCAGAAGCTTGCATACCTTCGAGAATACTACTGCCTTTCTTGTAAAATTGCGCGTCGTTAACAGCGCCATGCCAACGATCCACAGTAGGTCTAATTGGAAGGTTTAGTTGTGCGTTATTAACTAGTTATATTTTCTCAGCTTACCCTTGCCAGTCAATTGTCCATCCGCCACTGAGATGAGCCAAATTATCTGCTGTGGGGCCAACAACTAAAATCTTCTTGATTGTATTTGTATTGAGTGGCAAAGTTTGATTGTTATTTTTCAACAGTGTCATTGACTCTCTTGCTGCGTTCAAGGAAACCTCAACGTCATCGTCATTGCCTGCCATAGCTTGAAGTTTTCTATCTGCCTTCCAACCGTTAGGTTCCAACATACCTAAATCCTTTTTCAGTTGCAACAAACGAGCAACCGACTCATCAACACGCTCCATAGACACTTGATTCTCTTTCAACAACTCCATCATGGCATCAAAAAAAGTGACGCTCAGAGGAACCATGGACATATCAATGCTTGTCTCAGAAATCGCCATACGCACTGCTTCTTTGTGTGAAGCAGCCACCATATGCTTGATATGTAAGTTCTCGATTTCTTGCCAATCTGTCACCAACATCCCCTGGAAACCCATTTGATCACGTAGTAACTCCTGCAGGTATTTTTTTGATGCTACAACAGGTTCTCCGTTAATATCAATGTAACTCTCCATGGCAGTGGCTACACCCGCGTCAATCGCAGCTTGAAATCCGGGCACGAAGTAATCGTGAATCGTGCGATCAGACACAACCGTGGAATCACGGTCTTGTCCGCTCCAAGGAGCGCCGTACGCAATAAAATGCTTCATGCACGCAGCTACTTTGGATCGGTCCGTCTTGTATTTTCCTTGGTATCCTCGGATTGCCGCGGCACCAAGAACAGATGAAAGGTGCGGGTCCTCTCCAAAATTTTCGTATACGCGCGGCCACTGTTTACTAATAGGAATATCCAATACAGGTGCAAAGTTCCATTGTACTCCAGCTGCACGGGTATCTCTTGCTGTGATAGAGGCGGACTCGTATGCTAACTCGGGATTGAAACTAGCCGCAATATTAATACCATGAGGAAAAATAGTGGCTGTTGCAAATTGTATGTTATTAGAGACATGGCATTTTCTCTTTTTATTTATGGTGATGACTTACTGTTGGCAACATATTGGGCACCGTGAATGTTATCCAGCCTTTCATGTAGAATTAAAAATTAGTGACAAAAGCATTTCACCTTCAGCACGTATATTAATTTTTACCCGTAAATGATGGGGATTTTAAAAGTAGAATTAACGGCGAGTGTAATTTCTTGGATATCTTCAATTAATTTGGAATAACCAGCGGCGTCATAATTGATTCCATCGCTATATACCAAGGAATTAAAAAAACAAGCCAGAAAGACAATAGGGCTGAAACTACACGTACCTGGCTAATTGATTCAAGTATGAACCAATGTAATAATTTTTAGCGTAATACTCGACTGCTGTGCGGTTCAATTGCCCATCTGCTTTTAACACCAAATCCTGGTTGATTTGGGTCATTTGTCCAATTTTTTCAGCAGTAGTCATTTTACTGACCATGTTCAAAACGTCCTCATCGATTGTTGTCCCAGGGCGATCATATTCCTCGTATCTTAAAGTGCCGTATGAATGTTGCTCATTTAAAAGTGCGGCAGATATACAGGATGCAAGTGTCAAGAGCGCAATACTTTTAGAGATAGAATTCATTTTCGTGAATGTAATCAAATTGGAGAGTAAAAAGAAAAGTAGACGAATTTTTATTAATTTATAGCTGATGACAATACATATTTAATATAATCATTCAACAACATTCTTTCTTTGTTTGTCCTTGTAAGATATGAACTGTTTATACGTCACGAACTGTTTCCATGATAACTCTGTTACGAAGTCAGGGACAGTGGCTGAACTTTATTATCTCGCCTCGATCTTTTAGTGCGAAAAAGCTAGACTGAACTGCAACAAAATGAATAATCTGGAATGCCGCGATATATTACGGTGAGACTGTTATGCATATGTGAAGCTTTGTTTGTATTGACATAAACAAATACTATGACAACACGCGTAGACGGATCTAATCGGTCAGATGGCGACTTTAGGATCTGTTATTGAAAGATGTTTCATTGATAAGCCATTGTTCCTTCAATGTCGATCTTCAACTACATAGACATAACCATTCAAAAAACTCCTCTTGAGTAAATATCACTGTTTAAAAGGCTAAATTTAGGGAACTATATGGTATGTTTTAAGATTCACTCTATGTACAATATTGTATAAGAGGACCTTCTTATTATGTAAGCAGTCGCCGAGATCGATAAACACTCAAAAAAATCGGCGTTTTAAAAGAAAGGTGTCATTTTCCCATCTGATCTCTTAAAAATTCATTTCCTCTCTTTATCTTTTTCATTTATTCTTTCGAAAAAAAATACTTTATCAAATGGCTGAGAAGACACTTAATGAAGATCTTGAAATAAACAAGTCTCTCGAGGAACTTTCCTACGACAATAAAACGAATCCTTCTGACGAAGTGGGTGTATTGGATGCCCCTAATGGTGGAAGAGACGCTTGGATGGTTGTTTTTGGCAGTTTCTGTGTAAGTAGTGTACAGGATACTCTCGTATCTTCTGACTAATGTACTTTTTATGCAGGGAATGTTTGCTATGTAAGTGAGTGTAATAAATAGGATGGTAAGATGTCTAAGAGTGAATATAGTTATGGAGTCAATTACTCTTGGGGTATGTTTCTTCGTAACTACAATGATAATGTTTACGTTGGAAAAATGACTCAACTTTCGTGGATCGGATCTATCTGTATTGCACTCTACTTTATCATTGGTCCTGTGAATGAATGGGTCGTACGTAGACTTGGGTATACCAAAATGTTGAGTATTGCCACCATCTTGTGTCCCCTTGCTTTAATGTTGGCTAGTATTAGCCATGAGGTAACATCAGTACTGTGTAACGTAAACACAATATCCTAATATTTGCTTGTTCAAGATTTGGCACCTGTATTTGACTCAAGGTGTTATGTTTGGTATTGGTGCTTCGTTTGTTTGGTTTCCCTGTATCGGTGCTCCTCAAGAGTGGTTTTCAAGTCGTCGTGGCAGTGCTATCGGTATCACAATGTGTGGTTCGGGGGTAGGTGGACTCGTCATCTCCAACATTTGTCAAGCAGCTTTGCTTACACTTGGATATCGTTGGTCTCTTCGTATTGCAGGCTTTATTTGCTTTTTCTTTTTACTCATTGCCACTGCTTTGGTTAAACAATCACCTGCTCAATTGGCCAAGCAAGCTAAGCAGGATCAAAATAACGAAGGTCTTTCGGAAATGTTTAAGAAACAAAAATTGTTGCTCCGAAACTCTCAATTCAATATCATGTTAATGGTTGGATTCGTGACAACTTTTGGTTATCTTGTTCCATCCTTCCTCCTTCCTTGTAAGTTCTGTGCATGGCTTTTGATTAGTTATAACACGTCTAACACTCTAATTCTGATCCAGCCTACGCTAAATTCTTAAAATTCAATCCCTGGGTTGGCACCAATTTGTCTGCTATCATGTCTGCTATTAATGCTGTTTCCAAGCTTGCTAACGGATATACTAGTGACCGTATCGGTCGCATCAATGGGCTTTTTATCTGTACATTTTTGGCAGGTATCATGAGTTTGGCTATATGGACCAACGCACGCACCGAGGCCACAGTTTGGATCTTCGCCGTACTCTACGGATTTTTCGGTGGAGGTTATTTAACACTGTTCCCAGCATCCCTCCCTCAAGTTGCAGGTTACGATAATATTGCTGCTGCAAATGGACTTTTGTATTTCACAAATACCTTCGGCTACCTTTTTGGAACCCCTATTGCTTCTGCTATTATCAACCGCACCACACCTCCAAACTATGTTTATGCTGCAGTGTGGGGTGGTCTTTTGATGGCTGTTGGTGGACTATTCTGTTTAGCGCTACGTGTGATGAGAGCAGGATGGAATCCTATGGTTAAAGTATAAGATTTCTTTTGTTAACGATTTTTCCTCTGTATTTTATAGTAATTCTCTACTCTCCAAATAAACGGGGTCCGCGATTACCTTTGGTGACTCTGCTACTACTACTGCTGCCGTCTACGGATTTTTCGGTGGAGGTTATTTAACACTGTTCCCAGCATCCCTCCCTCAAGTTGCAGGTTACGATAATATTGCTGCTGCAAATGGACTTTTGTATTTCACAAATACCTTCGGCTACCTTTTTGGAACCCCTATTGCTTCTGCTATTATCAACCGCACCACACCTCCAAACTATGTTTATGCTGCAGTGTGGGGTGGTCTTTTGATGGCTGTTGGTGGACTATTCTGTTTAGCGCTACGTGTGATGAGAGCAGGATGGAATCCTATGGTTAAAGTATAAGATTTCTTTTGTTAACGATTTTTCCTCTGTATTTTATAGTAATTCTCTACTCTCCAAATAAACGGGGTCCGCGATTACCTTTGGTGACTCTGCTACTACTACTGCTGCCGCTGCTGTTGCTCCATAGCCCACTTCGTGCTCGCGTGTTGTGCTGATATCCAAAGGTCTATTGTGTGGCTCTATGTTCACAATTCATCATAAGCATCAAGGGGTGCCTTTCATTATCTTTCGAGATAAATGATTATGGCTGAGATTTATACCCTTATCTAGCGGAACAGGATAATGCCTGCGTCGTGATGATGCGATGATGAAATGTATTGTAGGGAGAGCCCGGTGACAAATTAAATGCTTGTGAACATATAGGAAAGGATGTAGCATCGATTTGGTGGGGTAGTAATAGAAAAATGGTTTTGTGTAGGTGAAGGGCTCTCTCGACAATCATCGTCGTTGAATATTAGCAGGGCTATGATTTATAATGTCTTAATGTTTTTCTCATTGAATAAAAATGCTTATTAACCATGTGTATTACATGTTGACTTTTATTGTTTTGCCAACTATGGGGCATCTTGAAATGTACAGTTTGTATACCTATATCGGGCTCTACGTGTTAAAATGATAATGTATGGGAGATGATCACTATTTCAAGCTAAGTCATGTAGAAGATTATGCAGTCTATCATTATGGTCTAAAGTAGTCAAAAGGAAAGTTTATCACGTCTTAGCGCGGATCGCACGAACGGACATATCCTTCCCTACAACAGTGAAGTAATAGCAGAAAAATCCCAAGAACAAAAGAAGAATAAGGAGGTGGAAGGTAGCGATTGGATCATTAGCAACACGTACAATATTTTGAAAGAATGCAGTGAATTTAAATACAATATCCTGCGGTCCCAAGTCAATTCTTAGTGCATTTCGGATATCAAGATATTGTGATACATACAGATTACTGATCTTGATATACTTGTGGTCACAAACGATATAGACCTCTTCTCCAATGGACCTCGCAACTCTATTGCTAAATAATTTCCTCTTGATTGCTTTACATAAAACAATCATGACTGAAATAAAGTGGAATCAAAATGTCTCTGGGATGCCTGGCGTTGAACACGAAAACTGCGTATTGTATCTGCGATCGCTGCCGAATGGAAGCACTAGCCTACCTTACTTTGTATTTGGCCCATTTAGTTTGCCCTACTACACGAACTGGAGTATTTTTTTTGTGAAGGATGCCCATATACATCATAGATCTTAGCGTCAAGCAATTATTTATGTAACAGTGAGAAATTCTTTGTTGTTTGATCTGCTTTGTCTCAAAAATTTTATTATTCTTCCTTTCTTTGCTTTTTCTCGCTTCTTCGATTTTGAGAAAGTTTTTATTGCTTATCATTTATAACTGACACGAGTAAAATTAAATTCAAAGTTGATATCATAAACTACATTGGTGGGGAACGCAAGGGTTTACGGTGAAACTATCCTTTTAGAGTGGTTTCCGCTCCGTAGGTCAACGCATAAAATAAACACCTCGGTATAACAATTGATTGGACCTTTACCTAAAAACCCTAGCTGATAAAACGCGATTCAAGGATCTTATAAATAGTGGATTTAAAACGGGAAGAAGAACTTTTTGCCTATACTTCCAAACTTTTACTTAATGAATTTGTCTGAAACTATACCCTACTAATACCTCCCTTCCCTTCTATTAGGGTCTAAATTCGTTGACATTCATTCAGATACATTGTTAAAAGTGTGATAGTAGTGTAGTGTGTGTATACAGTAAGAGTAAATGTAATGAGCACCAGTTCCTGTTTTATAAGTAGAACGACTTTATAGAGAAAATGAATAATAAAAAGAGTAAGAAAAGTACAATGGATAATGTGTCCAAGGGAGAATCAGTATAAATATCCTTTAGAAGATAAAATAAGAATAAGAGAACTTCAAAGAGTAAAATAAGTAATAAGATTATTGCAGATCAAGCCAATAACCAAAGAATCAAAAGTAAAGAATAAGTTTCGAAAAACTAATAGGACAAAATTTATATAGTAAGAATTCTGAAGTTTTATTTGAACAAATATTGGAGTATTTATAGTTTTTGAGAATTGAGCTAAAGTGAAAAAGATGACAAAGAATGATAATACGAAAGATTGACTTTGGTAACAAAAATGAATTTCAGGAACAAAAGATGTAGATGTGTATAGAAAATAAAAATCAGTGACGGAAAAATAGAATTGTGACAAAATTGAATTTGGAGAAAAAAATTGGGATTTGGGATTCCAAGTCCGTAACAACATTATTGTCTCGAGCCCCACCAGGCTCTAGATCAAAATCATCGAGACAATATCCTACGCGCGCCCCAAAAATTACCAAAAAAGGTAAAAGCTCTCCGACGGGGAATTGAACCCCGGTCTCCCGCGTGACAGGCGGGGATACTCACCACTATACTATCGAAGAGATGCTATATTTAGTAATTTCATATTTAAATTATTTCACAAACAGCGTATTTATCACGTGATAATCACGTTTTGAGTATTTTTTGCCGGACATTTTGCCGGACTTGTCTGATTATGCAAAGAAAAAAAAAATTTAAAAATATAGCTCAAGACTTAATAGATTTACTACAGTTAAAAGAGAATCTATTGAGTAGTTCGACTATATCAAGTATGTGCTAAAATGAAACAAGAGGCATATTTTAACATTTATTTTTTATAACCTATAAACATGCGTTATGCATCAGCTTGAAAGAAAAAGGAAAAATTGACGATCAAAGTGCAAAAAAGGTCTAATTAAGCGCTAACGCATTTTTGGGATTTGGAATCACAGCGAGTGTTGGGACAACATGGCTTCATATCTTTACCACACTTTCCTCCTTCAATCATGCAGAACTTTTTGGGAGCCTTGTCAGATGTGCAAACTTTAGTCAAAGAGTCACAGTAAGAACCAGGACAGCAAGGTTTCATGTCTTTGCCACACTTTCCACCTTCAATCATACAGAATTTCTTGGGAGCCTGGTCAGATGTACAGACTTTAGTCAAAGAATCGCAGTAAGAGCCAGGGCAACAGGGCTTGAGGTCTTTACCGCACTTTAATCCTTCAACCATACAGAACTTGTTCGCGTTTTGCATGCACTTTTGAGTATTGACGTTGCAATGATAACCGGCGCAGCATGGAGTAGAGTTGTTTGCACACGTTACTCCTTTGGGGAGACAGACCTCACCAGCAGCATAGATCAAGGCAGGTAAATAGAATAAAGCGAGTAGATAAAATACTTTCATAGTTGTATTTCTTGTGGAAAAAAAAAAGAGAGATGTTTGCATCGAAGGAGCTCTTTATATACCTGTGCCAGAAACTTTGACACGTTCTCAAAATAGAAGCAAATTAAGAACATGTTTAATGCATGTACATAAGTTTACGTACAGATGCATACTTATACGGATCGAATTTTATCAAAATAAAAGCCTTGACGTTTATGGAAATGAATCTTTTAAAAAATAGAAAATTTCTATTTTTGACCTGATCTGTACATCTAATGGTAAAAAATAGAAATTTCGAAGGGTTCCATACATGAAAACCTACGGCCGTGATCATCATCTCTTCAATGTAAACAAAAATTAGCCCATTTTCATTATATGGCGTATTCGGAGACGCAATGTATTAGATTTAGATTAAAAGCTTATATTAAGATCAAATACAACAAGATAAATAAATAATTATAGATATTGAATTGATAATAAACATGGATAGTTAAAGAGTATTAATAAGAATAGGTATGTACAGTCTACAACAGAGGAGAAAATTTATGAAGATTAAACTACAGTAGCGTGCTCTTCAGCAGCATCACTGGCAGCTCTTTCCTTCTTCTTGCGTTGGAAAATAGCTTGGAGACCATCCCAACCACGCAAGACTTGATACAAAACGATAGCGGCGTAGGTGGGAAGACCAATACCGTCCAATTGGAAGTTACCCCACTTGAGAGTGGTTTGCATGGAAGCACCAAGGACAACTATTCGAGAGAAAAGGGTAAATACAAACAAAATACTCGATTGAGTAACACAGTTTTAATGCTTTACCTGGGATACCAGCGACCAACATATTTCTGGAATCTTTAAAGTCAACTTGGTTCTCAACCCAAATTCTAGCACCAGATACGGTAATCAAACCAAAAAGGATAATTGATAAACCACCAAATACACCCGAAGGAATAGTATGAATAGCTGTGTGTGTGTGTGAAGAAAAATAAGTACACGATGATACAAAAGATATGTATGACTTACCGGCACCGAATTTTTGAATAAAACCTAAAAAGATGGCAATTAAAGCAGCGACGAGGAAAATCAAAGTGGAAAAGATTTGAGTAACAGCCTAAATAAAGCGCATATTAATATCACATGATTATCAGCATAAAGCACTATCAGTCAACTTTACCATGACACCAATGTTCTCAGAATAGGTGGTAGTACCAGGTCCACCGCCAGCAGCAGATACGATAGTGGCTACAGCATCACCGATGATAGCACGACCCAAATACTTATCAAGTGGTTTATCAGCCATGGCACCAACGGCCTTAATATGACCCAAATTTTCAGCCAACAAAACAACACAAACAGGTACAATGATACTGATGGCTTGTCCTTCAAACTTGGGCTTGACAAATTTAGGGGCAGCGAACCAAGGAGCATTGTAAACCTCAGTGTAATCAATAGCAGGACCATTACCGGACCAACCAACACCAAAGTAGATAAGATAACCAATGACCATACCAATCAAAATAGGAATACGCTTAAGCATACCGGGCGCATAAATACTGACAAGAGAAATCAACATGATGGTAGTGAAGGCCATCCAACCATCAAATGAAGTCTGTGTTGCACTTTGGAAAGCGGAAGTTGATAAATGAATACCAATGGTCATCACAACGGTACCGGTAACCACTAGAAAAATAAAGTTTCATAAAAAAAAAGCAAATCGTTAATATTTTTTTTCCTTGGAATTCAAACTCCATTCCGATCCGAGAAAAACTTACCAGGAGGCATCACTACTTCGATCCAGTTGTAACCGGCAAAGAATATAACCAAACCAATGGCACCATACACAATACCACAAATAAGAATACCACCCACAGCCACATCAGTATGGGGGTTACCGCCAGAACTAGGCGTATAGTTGTATCCAGTAGCTGAAGCAACTACACCAATGAAACCAAAGGAAGAACCAACATAGGAAGGTACTAAAAGTAGTTTAGTCCTGGGTTAGTCTCGAAAAAAAAAGTAGTACTAATATGTCAGTTGTAAAAAGTACCTCTACCACCTGTGGCAATGTAGAAAATGATTGTACCAATACCAGAGAAAAATAATGCAGCTGAAAAGTAAATAAATGATCAATAGCTGTCAAATCAATGCACAAAAAATATAAATAATTACTGTTGGTATCAAAACCCATCATGAGAGGTGCTAATGAGAATGTAAAGAGTTAGTATCTTAAAGAGAAAAGGATCGACGGGTTCAGAAAGAGCGTACCAATTACAGTTGAACCAAACATAGCCAAGACATGTTGAATACCCATTAAAAAGCATTGAATGACAGGAGGTCTCTCGTCAATATAGATGACACCTTGAGTCATAAAATAGTTCAGTATTCTGATATAAGTATTGTTATGATAGCACTGTATTTACCAGATCTCTTCAATTTGTACTTGGGAAAGTAATTCAAGACAGTTTCCTTTGAGAAGAACTTGTGGCCAGTTGACAAATCCTTGGAGTCATTCGTGGTGCCTCTGCTATAACTTTCAGTCAGGTCATTATGGGTTGGATCAAAATCTTCAGGGTATTTCTCCATTGTATGTGCTTGTGTTCCAATTCTTTACTATATAACTATAGCAGATATGATAGAAAATATATGAAAAGAAGGAAGAAGAGAAAATTAAAAAAAAACTTTTTTCTCGACTGTTTAAAATCCTATCTTGTATCACAAACCAATCAAATCAAGTTGATATGAAACCACGAGACAAAAATCGAATTGGAAGCAATGCTGGAATTTTATTTTATATATTTATATGATCTTGTGGAATTTGTGTGAGTGTATTAGAAAGAGAAGAAGAAAGAGAAGGGGGGAAGGTTTTAAATGCTTTTTTTTAGAGTGTTTCTTGTTGGTCTTGGTTCTAAATAAAGAGACGTTAATGTAAGTGTTTTTTATAACACAGGAGAAAAAAAAGTCAAGTTACCTTGTTTTGTCTGAAATTATTGTTATTATTGTAACCATTGTTGTTGTTATTACGGTTATTGTTATTGCGATAATATCCGCCTCCGCGGTTACCACCACGATATCCTCCACCACGACCTCCTCTGAAGTTATTACGGTATCTAGATTGATCAACTGTTGCTTGACCAAAAGTCTCCAAGTTTAATTTGCGTTCTTCATGGAAGTGACTACGACGAGGTTCGCTGTAATAAAATGAGATAAATACCTTGTAATATCAGACATGTCTGTTTAATCACTTACTTTTGACGTTGCTCGTTTCTTTCCTTTGATTCACAAGAAATGTTGTCAAAGAAGCTCGAAGTCTGCACAGAATATCTTGTTAATTAAAAAGTACTATACATACATGCTCATTTTTTTTTCTTACCTTGTCATAAAACTCATCAGGTTGGGGAATCTCAATTTCTTCTTCTTCGTCGTCAGCCTCTTCGTGTTCCTTTTTGACAATTTCACTCTTGTCAAATTTAGCATTTGCAGCTTCAAAGTCAAATTCAGATGTAGGAATAGAGAATTCAGGTTTGCCTCTGTTGTTATTTTGACGATCGTTATTATTGTTATAACGACCACCTCTTCCACCACGGTAATTGTTGTTATTATTATTATCATAACGGCGACGACCTTGTTGTGCTTGTAGATGATGTTGTGGCTTGTCCTCTGAGGCTTTACCAGAAACAACATTATCTTCACCGGTATTCAATTCACTTACTTTCTTTGCCAACTGTTCAATAGCAGCTTCATTAATAGTGGGTTGCAAAGCATCAGATTCCTCAAGCTCAGCCTTTAAATCATCCAAAGCGTCCTTTTCAAGTTTTGCTTTGTCCACTTCTTCGTTGTAAGAAGGTTTCCAATAGTTTTGGTCGGGAGCAGCAGCAGCAACAGGAGCTTGTTTTTGTTGCTGCTGTTGAGGAGGTTGTTGTTGTTGTTGTTGTTGCTGTTGAGGAGGAGGAGGTTGCATGTACAGGTTGTTGTTGTAAGGATTCATGGGAGGATAGCCATTCATGCTCATAATAGCGGGGTCTTGAGGAATAGTCTGTTGTGGAGGTGGAGGTGGGGGTGCCTCAAACACTTGAAGATCCTTAATATCAGATCCACGAAAAACAACATAATCAAACACATTATCAGATGCTGGGATTTCTTCTTCAAGTTTTCCACGACGACCTTCTGTACCGAAAGAACGAACTAAAAACCAATACTATCGCATAAGAAATACTGAAAACACGTTTCAAAGCACTATTTATTCAATCTTTACCTTGCTTCAAACCAACAGTGGAATCTTGAGCGTTAATACTGTGAAGAATACCGACATATCGAATGTCACTCAAACTTATAAGCTAAACACGCAATAAATTTCGATTTAGTATCACAATTACGCTGCAAATTGACCGTGTATATAAGCAACATACTGAGATTTTCGAACCAATGTAATTCTCTCCTGCCATGACTATAGTTCAATGAGGGAAAGAAAGGGAGAGATTTGGTATCACCAAATTACGTTGGCTGGCAAAACTCCGTGACATCACCTGTGACTCTTTTTAAAAGAACTCTGAAGAAAAGGCACAAATTATGTAATACAGAAGAAAAAGTACAAAGTAGTGTGTTATGTAGTTATAAATGGAAAGTCAATTACTCATAGCGTCAGCTTGGTTGATTGGACATCTATTTCTCACCACCCTTTGTAATGTCCTGTTTTTAGCGGCTTGCGAAGTTTATAGTCAGTGATATTTATAGACCCTACTCGTGTTCTGTGTCTGTGCACAAAGATTCTATATTGACTTTCTCTAGGTAGTCGTTCAAACCTTGGCAGAAAAAGCCTGAAAGTGTAAGTAGTAGCAAAAAAGATGTATTTTCCATAAGAAAAACAAACTACAAGTATTAAACTAGACCTGATTTTGTGTGCAAGTTAAAGAACATTGTTTTTATTACCTTGTAGCATGTTGAACATTTATTCTAGACACAGGCCAGCGGCAATTTATACAAATATAGATGCAAATGCAAAGAGTTGGCTGAATCAGTTTATTGAAACCACTTATTTGATGGAAATTTCTGTACAAAAGGTAGTAGATGATAGGTTTGGTATCAATGCTAAAGCGAGTTACAATTGAAATTTTCAAGGTAGAACTAAGTATTGAAAGTGTGTTAAATGCTTGCTTTATTCATATTGCTTAGAGTTTGAATAGATTTGCCTTTTAACCAAAAACATTTTTCTCAAAGCATAGATAAATCACTCATAGAGAGTATATTTAATGCAGAAGAAGTGCTTTGGATCATAGAGTATCTCGTTACAATGAAACACTTGAATAGTCAAGTTTAATTGGTTACTTTCCCCGTTGCACCCAAGATTGAGTTTATTCCAAACTTTGTAAGACCTTGCCATTTTTTATTTTTCCCTTTCACCCCAGGACAAGGTATAATAGTTTATTGCCTCTTCACAGCCAAATAAATTGAAAAGCGTAAATTGGCAAATTGTAATAAAATAAAGAATGAAAGGGTGAAATTGTACTTCGAAAAAGTTTCATAATTGTCACGAGGGGCAAGAAATAAAAGAGGAAACCTGACCCACTCCAATGCTGCATGTAGATAATTTAAAAATATAAATCCAACAGGAAAAAAAAAGTTTCGGTTCTTGACTTTTTTTATTATTTTTGAACATAAAGAATGAATAGCAATAGTACTAGTATTCGACCAAAAAGTATATTGAAATATAGACCGGAGTGTAATATAGATACACCTTTATCACCTATACCAACTACTACTACTGCAACAAACAGCAACAACTCTTGGTTTTCTCGTTTACAGTCCAAGTTATATTCCAACACTAACGCAAGTATAAACGAAGAGGACACTGAGGAATATAAAAGGTCCCTTACTCTACCAAAGCAAGACTTGAGAAAAGTAACTTTTTCCGTTGGTAATTTGGTTACAGAACATCCTTTTTACTTTGGTGATTCACCTAGAGATGAGGAATATGAGAAAGAGAAACAAGCAGCAGCGGCAGCAGCAATCGCCAAGTTGAAAGAGTTGAAAACCTTGGAAGTCGTCGACTTGTCTGGTCATTACGAACATGCTTGCATTCAAAGAGAGGAAGGGATGATAGACCGATTTCGTAATATTCTGAGAGCGAGTCGGTAAGGATTATGGTCATTATCATGTGCAAGCATAAATATCTTATAATTTTGGGTTACATAGAACTTCCCAGCTAAAATCAATAGACTTATCTAAAGAACCTATCGCCACACACCAAGCAGGGCCACTCTCTGACATATTCATGCTGAATTTTGGTTTAACTAATATGAATCTATCAGATTGTAAAATGAATGATGAGGTAATTTCTATATTAGGGTGTGCATTTAAGAAAAAGAAATTGACTGGTCTTTTGTGTTTAGACCATCCGTATTTTATTATGCAGTTTGTTGGCAAGCAACACCATAGAGAGTTTGAACTTGTCTGGTAACAGTTTCAATTCAAAAGGGTTCAAATATATTGCCATATTCATAAAAGAGGTAAGAGATTGTATCTTTGGATCTTTCGTCGTAATCGTTCTAAAATCGTGGAAATTAGTCCAAAACCATCAAGTCGGTTGACCTATCACGGTGCACATTTGAGAAAAGAGCGATGCAATTTTTAGCTCAGGGTATTCGACATGCTACAACACTGGAAAATTTGATATTAAGTGATTGCAATATGAAGCCAACTCCCGAAATACTCGAAATATTCTCGGAAGGCGTCTATCAATCCAACTCTTTGAAATCGCTCACTTTTTGTAATAATCATCTCCCAGTACCCAGTTCAGCAACCTGGATCGCAAACTTAATAGCTCATAATGATCAAAAGTCGACACGTTTGATAGATTTAAACTTGTCTGGAAATGATCTTGCACTCATGATACCACCCTTGACCTACGTTTTACGTAATAATACCAACCTTTTGAACCTCAACCTTTCAAATTGTAACATCACATATCAAGGTCTTTCCTTCTTGGCAAACGCTCTGGTAAGTTCACTCTAATAGAGAAATCATGTCGGCAGATGCTAAGAAGCATAATATGCATTACACAGGCTGAAAATACTTGTTTACAATCACTTGACATATCAAACAACCCTCTAAGTGGTGAAACCGACGAAGGCGTACAGTATACTACACGTACATTCTGACATAAAGATTACAATACTCATCTACTTGCTCATTATTAGATCTTAGCACTGAAGACTGCCTTGGCTCGCAACGCCACCTTGCAAAGCTTAAATTTATCAAATACACAGCTAGATTCGAGTTCCACAATCGCTTTGGCAGAATCGTTTCCGGAAAATCGTTGCCTCTCAAGATTGGACTTATCAAAGAATCCTAATATTGATATGGCAGGAATATTGGCACTGGCAATTTCCATTAAAATGAACAATACCCTGACATTTCTCGATATTAATATACCGGTAATTTTAATATTTAATCATCCCCTTTTGACACCTTTCACTTACTTTCTCCTATCTCGTTAGCCTTCGGATGAGGAATTGGCGAATTTACAAAATGATATTGTTGCTGTTTGTACTACAAACATGCTTCAGAAAGTAGAGGCACAAAAACGTCTGGAAGAAAAGCCACACTTGGATGAGATTACAACCCTTACACCTTCATCATCATCCTCTTCCAACTCTTCAACACTAGATACGGACGTAGTTGAGTTACCCTCTGAAGAAGTGTTGATGGCTGCAAAGAAAGTGCTAGATGGACCCCAATCACCACAACTCAATCTACAAAATAGCCCGGATATGACGTCTGCCTAAACAAGATGATATTTACTATGTACATAACTTATACAAACTTTTGCCATTTATAAATAAATATTGGCACCATTGTATACCACATTCTCCCGCGATTTCTTGATGTCGTGTAACAGAACGATGTTGCCTCCGCCTATTTATTTTACAAATATTTTTTTTTCAATCGTGGTTACTACCTTTTGTACCCTTCACAATGACTTCCTACACTGATATATTGAAAGCGACCCGGGAAATGGTCTCCCAATACATGTCTGGCTATGACCCTTCGCATGACATGCATCATGTAGACCGAGTCACCCGAACAGGTAAAATAGAACAGACGTGGTTGTCATATTTTGACTTACATTTTATTTTTTGCTGCGCAATAAGCTCTCGATCTCGCAAAGGACTACAAGGAGAATCACGGTGCCTCTGACATTGACCTTCAACTAGTCGAGCTTGCCGCTCTTTGTCATGACGTTGGTGATAGAAAATATTATCAAGGAAAGGAGACAGGTGGTCAACTCATTCAAACTTTCATGAATGAACAAAAATATGAAAAGGCAGACATTGTGGCCAGAATTGTAGATCATGTCGGTTTCAGTAAAGAGTTGGGTTGGAATGACGATACTGACAACAAAGACGAAGTATATTGGCGTAATCATTGTTACGAATTACACGCGTAAGTTTTAATTTATGCATATATCCTTGATCTAAATCGCTCATTTTTTTTTTCTTGCACTAAAAAAAGTGTTCAAGATGCAGATAAGCTAGACGCCATTGGTGCTTTTGGTAAGTGTTCACCTATTAGTAGACAAAAGAGAAAAACAAACATGTTAATGCACGAAATGCACAGGAATTTTACGTTGTGCAGCTTTTAGCGGGGCCAAAGATAGACCTTTGTTTGTCCCTGAACATAAAGCAATTGAGAATATATCCCAAGAGGAGTACCTCAATAACAATGCAACTAATAATTCTGCTATCACTCATTTCCACGGTAAGATAACATAAATCAAGTTAACTATCCTTGTGATACTGATTTTCCTTGTACATTAGAGAAATTATTTAGACTCAAAACTATGATGAGAACGCCCAAGGGAAAAGCCTTGGCAATTGAACGCGATCGATTCATGCAGATCTTTGTTCAACAAGTAAATGATGAATTTGAAATGAAAAAATAAAAATAAAAAAAGCAAACTATATTTTTATTAAAGAAAACACTTTATCCGTCCACGACCATTGCTTGTACACACGTTCTATTTCGTTCCCCTTCTTCGTCAATTTCTGCTAAATGCGTTGTGGATTGCCTCGATAATGTATGTTCAAGAGGCGGAGATGAAGCATTGCTACTCCCTTCATTAGTTGCAGCAGCGTTTTCGTCATCAATGAGATTAGGATAAGATAACGGACGTGATCGATTACTACGTCGATTCTTATAGTGATTGTTCCCTGGTGCTTGAGAGACAGATTTTCTCTTTTCAAAGAACACCATCTTGATCTTATCCATGATATGACTTGTTCTTCTTTCACGGGGTCTACTATGATGTGCTGGTGAATCATCGTCGTCATCTGTATTTGTCGTAACTCCATTATCTTCCACCATGGAGTCATCATTACTTAGTGATGAATCTTCGATAATCACCTGATCTGTTTCATTCGGCAAGTTAGTAGCAGTATGATCTAATGAATAATTAGTACAAATGACAATTATATCAAGCAATATGCTTTTCATTACCATGAACAAGGAGAGGATCCGGTGTATTTTCGGAATACATGACAGGAGAGGATACAAATGCTGTGGAGTCCGTTGTACTGAGGGGAGGTATATTTGTTGGAATTTCTATGTTTGATAAAGGCAGGTTGTCATCGCTAGTATCTCTCACTATATCTTCCTCTTCACTCGACTGTTGTCCGATATTGGAGGATTGCAAACCCAACCCAGAATCTGTTGGAGGTGCATCAGTAGGTGCACTATTGCTGTCGTCGATTGGAGCTACAACCGTACTTCTATTATTGTTGATATCATATTTCTCCATTACTTCATCCGTTTCAATAGCAACACTAGCCTCTAAATCAGAATAGGTTCTGCAAATAGGACATTGGAAGCCAGGATAGCTTAATAGCAAAGGTCGAATACATTTGAAATGATAAGTGTGAGAGCATGGAGAAACAAAGAGTGCTTGAAAAGGAGCTAGTGCATACAAACAAATACAGCATTCATCCAACTCATTATTATGATCGTGTAATGCAGGTGAACTAGAGGGTATAATTGTTGTGGTATTGTTGACTACAGTAGAACAGGTTTTTTGGTGTGGTACATCGATAGGTTGTGCTTCATTGTTTTGAGGTGATTGTTGCGTATCATCAGAAGTATTATTTTCTACAGCGGGCAAAGGTGGGGTAGCAGGGATGGTGTTATTCTGGTGTGTAAAATTACGGAGATTTTGAAAAGCATTCAGGTTATAGGATAATGGCCGTGTACCACTGGATCGATTTAATTCAAATCTCATCTTAACGGAGCGATACATTTCTTCTCTCCCACCTTGAAAATCTACGCCCAACTGTACAATGTCACCATCATTTAATTCTACTGGTCTACTTTCAGTACCCGCAGGACTAAGTCGAACATGATTTAAAAAGGTACCAGAAGATGATTTGGTGTCTCGTATATATAACTATATCACAAATCAATTTGTCAATCTTTAAAATTAGAGTTTTTGTATTTTTTTTTTTTTTTTTGCTATTACACGGAGTATCAATTTTTACCTTGCCATCAGTTTCAACCCATACTTCACAATGACATCTTGATACGACTTTACTTTTAAAGGACATGCAGTTGAGATTTGCATGTCTCTCAGAATATCTTCCAATTCTTATTACTGAACCAACGTTCATCTCTCGATCCACTATATCGAATATCAAACTTCTGCTGGGATTCTCGATATTTGGCACAATGCGTACATGGACTTTAATATCGTCCAACTGTTCCTGTGTAAGTTGTGTGGAGGCAATGGTGGCTCTTCTTCTCGCTGTAGATTCTGATCTGGATGCTGTGGGTCTCGGAGCGCTACTTTGTCTTGTAAATCTTCTAGCCAGTAAGGCAGATGCTCCACTGAGCGATCTTCTTCGAACTCCCTCAGTGGCCTCTGTTCCCGAAGTCGCTACTGCTATTGATGGTGCCATGAATATAAATTAAATTAGGAAATAAATATGTAAAAAGAAAAGAAAGAGAAATTAAAACATCTGTTTATCTCAAAATCAATATTTTTAAATAGGCGGCGGGCCCCTAAAAAAGGTTAATAGATTATATTTTGTTCAAGGAGAGCAAACTTTTGTATAAGGTCACACATGTATTTGACGAAGTTTGTGTACAGATGCTGTGCGAAGGAAATAGAATTATGAGAGAAAGTGAAAAGAGGAAATAGAAAATGGAGCCACCTGAGTAGCGTGTGTACCACCGTAATTTTTCAGTCTGAAAAATTCCCTTTGTGCGAAATGAAAAGTTTAATGCAAATACACTTTTCTCTTTTTGCGCAGAGTGTGTCAGTGGGTATCAACAAAACAATGTCAATACTTTGTCTGTTATTAATAACGAAAAATTCCTTTCTTATTCTGTCCCTTAACTCTTATTCCATATCATAGTTGGGTGGTAGTAAGGTCGGACATATTACATAGCAAAGGTGTAACCCTATATTTTAACAGCAGGTTTTCGGGTGCTTTTTTTTTTTTTTTTATTCTGTTAGCGTAAAAGATTGTTATGGACATAAACATTACACATCCACCTCCTTCATTATTATTGCGCATTTGCATTACATATTTAAATTTATGTTCTTTATGATACGATGATTTAACTTTGTTCTTCTTTTACTAAGCAGACTGAACTGCGTTATAGCGCTTCATAACACATGATGACAAACAACTTTCTGAGTTTCGTCACGCCAACGAAAAAGTTAATGCAATACATCAGCTCTTTTTTTTCCCAAACACAGCAATCGCACTTTTAAATGAAGAGAGCTGATTTTATCTTTTGTAAAGGACTTTGCTAGGACAGGTGATAAATATACAGCAGAGATTCAACCCTGAAATCCAGTCTGAAAATAAAACACCATTGTTGTCGAAACACTTGTGGTAATTTGAGCAAGTTTAAAAGTTCTATCTCGACAGATGGTTTGAATGCTCATATGTTTCAGGAGAATAGCAGCTCGTTCAACCTTGTTTTTTTTTAATATTAGATCAGCATTCTTCAATCAAACTGAGTGATAATTAGGGAAAGGGGGAGGGGAGCATGCAAAAAATAATAATTGCCACGAATTTACATGGCCACTATTAGACAATGAGGTCGAGGTCTCTCAAATATTAAATTGATAAAATTTTCATCAGTGGCACAAGCGATGTATGATGTATTCTGTTTTGAAGATCTGCCACACTTTATCTTATGATTACATAGTATGCATAGATATTTATGCTTACCTTCATACTGACGAGTATTCTGAGTAACTTTCTGTCTTTTCCGTCGCACCTATTTTTGGAGTATCACTGGATTTTCATACATGTCCAAAGAAATAAAGATATCCTGCCCACGTTGTTTACACCTATCTCATTTGATAATAATGGTCCATGTATATATGTTGCAAGTATTGATTATCACGCCATTTCACACAGAAAAATGAGCAATTACAACTAGGTTTAAGATTATGGTATTATGTTAGGTGATTGATTCTGACATATTCTGACCGCATGAAAGCTTTGGACACTCACATGTCGAAGAGCAAACCCCAAACAGTCTATTTCAAGCTTTCGGAATTCCAACGAATCAGCTTTAGATTTTCGAGCCGACGGAGGTTTAAATTATTGCATTGATCTTTTCCTCTGCCCTGCCTATCTTCTGACTTTACCTTTCATCCTCCTATCCTTAAAAAGTTCTTTACATCGGCTTTTTGTTACAGAATCATTAGGTTTTAAGAAAACTTGACTGAGAAAAACGAGGAAATCACCAGTGACATAGCCAGAAAGTCATTGGCAACGATGATATGAAATAGTTGCAGGATTGAAGCTTAGGTAGACATACAGGATTAGTTGCGTATAGCTACCAAGATGATCACATCGTTTACAGAGAGAATAAAAGTAACACAATTGCAACCACAAAAATATTATGTAAGCACAATCCATCTACGTATCTGTCAGACTACACTTTGATCGAGTTTTATATACGATCATCTACCGCCAAAAATGCAATTATTTGGGGTGAGCTAGCTGTCCCGAACTTTTACGGCAGATGATAATAGTTGCAAATTATAATGGCAATAGTATCTCTTGTTTCTAAAGGTCTGTGTACCAGTTTGAGTTATTAAAAAGTGAGAACGAAATTCGAAGAAAGAAGGACTTGAAGTGCTACGGCTGTAGCACTAATAGTTGCCCTGGTGTTATTGGAGGCGGTGAAGTTGTGGAGATGTCGTGAGAGGCACAAAAAACCACTACAAATAAGGCACATTTGCGCTGCCTTAAATAATTGCCCGCCTTATTAAAAAATTGACCGTCTTGTTGGTTACCAGAGAAAGACATTTTGCATCTTCATGGTACAAGAAGAGCATATGCCAAGAGTACTAAACTTTCAAAGTTTTTATTACAAACTTACTGAGTATTTTCTGTTGCTGAAATAAGTATGTGTCGGCCTCCCACTTATACAGTCGCAGGGAAAAGAGTAACGAATTACTATACCAAGATAATGTTCTTCTTTTGTGTAATCGCCAATTCTTTTGCAGTCTTTTCGGTGAAGGAAGATGGCGAAATACGGGAAGATAGAAATGACCACCATACGTAACGCTAAAATGTATATATACTAGCTCGATATATATAAAGAAACGAGTATTTGTAAAAATAGCAACAAATTTCTCATCGCCAAGTTGCGCTAAATATCCCAAGAGTTTCAGCATAAAAAGCATCAGTGCTTTCACCTTCCCAGGCACGGTTTACCAATAGAAGTAGAAAAAGATTTTCATTGAGTTTGAAAATCACATTGCGGCACTTACGTTATTAATGAAAAATCAGGAACGAAAGTGGTGCCAAGAGGTCAACAATAGCACAATAGGGAACATGTCAGCCGATATTTTGGCTTCGGAATGAAGTGTGTCAACCCCAACATTAGGTGGGTTAAGGTAAATTTATGATACGATGTAGACACTTGATCGTGAAAGTTGTAGAAACATTTTAATGAAACGATACTCTAAGGACCCGATGTGTATTTGGTCAAAAGTGGTCTGTGTTATAAACTTCCTATTGTACTTATGCGAGCTTTTGTAGCTATTTGTATTTATTACAACAGAAAAATTGCAACTTTACATTGTAAACAAGTATCACCCTTTGCCTATAAAATGACGCTTGATATCGCTACACTTACAGGATCAAGTTCAATGCATTTACTATTAATAAGAAGCCGCAGTAGATTCTCTATGATCTGATATTAGCCACCATGATGATGAAAAGGGTAATTGAAGCCTAATGTGGATTCCAAAATAGTAGTGCACAAACGAGGAATGGTCAAAAAAAGTTTTGTACTCCCTTTATTGTTCAATCTATTTGCGCTTGTCGCACCTGCTTTTTTCTACTTTTATATAGGACCCTCCTCTTATCTCACCTTTTGTTTTTTTTTTCTTCTTCTTCTTTTCTAACTTGGTTGATCAAATGAATTCGAGAAATTTAATACATTGCAGAAGAAGATTTAAAACGATTCACATTCAATTAAACTAATGCAAAAACCCCCATTACTGCAACTCAACCAGACGTCAGATGACACTCTAACCGAATCAACAAGCAATGTAAGTTCAAGCAAAGCTTAAATAAGTGATAACATGCATTTAATTTATGTATTTCTGCCAGCTTATCATCAATGATGAGCCGACGTGGATAGTAGAAAATATTAACGGTGATGATGCTGCTCCTACTTGTATGCACGAAAACGTCACCAGTTACAATTCCCCTAACGGAAAGCATGTAGCTCACCATAAGCCAGCGCATCACCATAATTATAATAATTTCAATCAAAATCATCGAGTGACAAACTGTGGTGATGAATTGAGTCCTCCTTCTTTTTCCTCATCCTTATTATTGAATACTTTTTGTGAGTTTCTTGACATTTTAATTTTTTTTTTTCCATCTTTTCTTCTTTCCCCTCTTTATTATTAGAACCCTTTTACTAATACTACTTTATATACTTTAAAATATATGCTTTCTTTCTTTATAGATAATCCTTCTTCATCCTCAGCATCAACAACACTTCATCCCTCGCATCATATCAATATACCACAACAACAATCATTATTATTACCCAGCAATGCATTACCACCGATAATTACAAAAGAATCAGTCTCTAGTCAATCGAATAGCTTAGTAGAAACATTTGATCCGTACATAGATGATTTTGAAATAGTTCGAACTAAAGTTACTGATATCATGAGAACCATGCAAAGGTTTCATATTTCAGAACTGGAGCAACAAGCCATATCCCCTTCAAAATCAGAGATGATGATTGATCAGTTAGATGTCCGACCTACTATGAACCGGCCACTCTCCCCTCTTAGTATTTTATGTCCAACCACGAACTCACTAATCCAGACACGCCTATTAGAAGAAACCGGGTCATATTGCGATAACCTAGAAGAAGATTTAGAGGACGAGGAGGACGAGAACCAAGAATCAGCGTTATGGCGAAACGAGTTTTTAAATTTGATGTCCAACATTATCGGTTATTCCGAAGATCTTGAATCTTTATCAACAGAACTATTACAAACTGAAGGGCGAGTGAGAGAGTTGGTTGTACTACAAAAGACTTTACTAGAAGAGCTTGAAGAGAAAGAAAAGCAATACACAAACAAGTTGGAGGAATGCGAGCAAATATCACAGCAGCAGCTCTTTCTGATAGAAAATCTCATTGAATTAGACCAAGACTTGGACATGACGCAGGCGCCTAAAACGTCCAGTCTTGCAAATAATCCAAAGAGAAGATCAGCCATGACTAATACCACTGCCAATACCACTACTACTACTACTACTACAACCACAACTACATTATCAACAGCCCATCGTTGGCAAAGTTCTGAACATAGCCAAGGAAGGGGTATTTTTAATAAAAGTTATAGTGCGAGTAGCATCACGACTGTAGATAGTAGATATTTACTTAATAATAATGCTGATCAACAACCAACTATAAATTTTGACAGCCATCATCTCACTTCAATTGATACCATGGAAGATATTGTACAGAAATTAAGATGGGAGATTGGCTTAAGAATAGGAGGAAGTGTCGGCAACGGGCATGTGATACATTCCTTCGAAAGCCCGCTGAATGGAATAGAATTAATCATTGCTGGCTTCGGAGCTACAGAGACAAGTCCTGAGGAGGATCAAGACGGCGTAGTAGTAGAAGAACAAGAGGTAAATACATCACATTTGCGGTATAAAGAACTACATACTAATTATATTATAGTCATACGTACAGTCCTCATCCATACAACATATACGCTATCATAAGCACCATTACATGCTTCATATTAATCACCGTGATCGAGTAACACGATTTACTTTACTGCCCAGAAGATTATGGACACCAGACGAGGAAGCTAAACAATGTCAATTTAAATCTATTGGAAGACAATGTTCTACAAAATTTAACTTTTTCCAAAGAAGGCATCATTGTAGAAGGTAATTTTTTGGCTTCTTTCTACCAACTTTATTATTCGTTTATTTATATTTTGATTTATTTTTAGGTGCGGTATTGTAATATGTCAAAGACACAGTTTAAATAGATTACCCTTATTTTCTCAGCGAACTCATGATGTACATAATGATAAATGGTATCGCGTATGTGATACTTGTTTTCATGACTTGATTATTGTAACTAAAAAGAAAAAACAATATAAAACCTACTACAATCACTGCCTCGACCCTTTACAAGTTTTGAGTGTTTTACTGCTTAGAATTTATTGATTTTATCCCTAAAGTAATGAGTAAGAACCAACCACGTTTTTTTTTTTTTTACTGCCCAAGCGCGCGCGCTACTCATTTCACATTCCGCCTTGAGCTTGAGGATATTTTGCTGCCGTAGAACGCACTCTCAAAAAGAGAAAGGCGTATTTTCTTCTATTTCTCAAGTCTTTTCTGTTTCCATATAAAAATATGGATTACACTTATACGAATCCACAGCAGCAGCTACAGCATCAACAGCAACAACTCAATGAGCAGCAATATCTTCAGCAACAACAACAATTGCAGCAACAGCAATTGCATTACCAACAGCAACAACAACAGCAGCAGCAACAACAAGGGTTTCAATATCCCAATGGTGATAACAACATCTCATCTACTTACTTTTACCAACAGCCGCAGCAACAGCAATTAGACCAGAACGCTTTTAATCGTTCCACTGAGGGTTTTCCTCGAAGCGTTTTAGATAGAGCCACGGCTGCCAAATTACGTCTCGAACATTATTATAAAACTGCTCTCGACCAAGCATTTGAGAGAAATCAAAGGTAAATCTTTACATTAAATACCAAGTCCTAAATGCATAATTAATATTATTTTGTCATCAGACGTAAAGAAGTAGAACAGAAATTATTGCAAGAACATTGCAGTGAAGAGAAGAAAAAGAGACAACTTCAGTCGTTGGGTCGAAAAGAATCTCAATATTTAAGGTTACGTAGAACTCGATTGGGTCTTGAAGATTTTGTCACAGTAAAGGTTATTGGTAAAGGTGCTTTTGGTGAGGTATGTAAACTTAGTCCTTTCACTGCTTGATTTATACAGTGTATGTAACATATAGCTTTAGGTTCGTTTGGTTCAAGCTGGAGACACTGGAAAAATTTATGCAATGAAGACATTAAAGAAATCTGAGATGCTAAAGAAGGATCAATTAGCTCATGTCAAAGCAGAACGTGATGTATTGGCCGAAGCGGACTCTCCTTGGGTTGTTCAGCTTTACTTTTCATTCCAAGACACTCAATATCTCTATTTGATTATGGAATTTCTACCTGGAGGTGATTTAATGACAATGTTAATTAAATACGATACTTTCAGTGAGCCAGTTACTCGTTTCTATATTGCTGAAATCGTATTAGCATTGGAAGCTATTCATAATTTGGGCTTTATTCACCGGTAAATGGTAGTAGTGCTTGATAAAAAGGTGGTGTTAACTAAACTTGTTTAATAATTAGTGATATTAAACCAGACAACATCTTGATTGATAAAGATGGCCACATCAAATTATCAGATTTCGGTTTGTCCACTGGATTTCACAAGACGCACGATTCTCAATACTATCAACGATTATTAGAAGGAGCACAAAACTCAACAGGACCCGATTTCATCAACTTAAATACACAAAAAGAAAAGATCGCAACATGGAAAAAGAACAGAAGAGCCCTTGCCTATTCAACAGTTGGCACACCCGATTATATTGCACCTGAAATATTTTTACAAAGAGGTTATGGACAGGAATGTGATTGGTGGTCACTAGGTGCTATTATGTTTGAATGCCTTTGTGGTTATCCTCCATTCTGTTCCGAAAACCCTCACGATACATATCGCAAAATCATGAACTGGAGGGAGACTCTGATATTCCCTGAAGACCAACCTATTAGTAGAGAAGCAGAAGATTTGATTCGTAGATTGATTTGTGATCCTGAAATACGTTTAGGTCGAAATGGCCCTGACGAGATTAAAGCACATCCTTTCTTTTACGGTATCAATTGGGAGCAAATTAGAAACGAAAGATCTCCTCATATACCTCAACTTAGAAGTATCACCGATACATCTTACTTTCCCACCGAGGAACTGGATTCTGTGCCTGATGCTGTGGATAACCAAGGTAAATATATTTATATGCACACCCATTGTTTACTTGCTGTGATTAACATTCTCTTCTTTGTGCTTTAGCTTTCCAAACTGATACTGTGAACGCTCAAAAGGATCTTGCATTTGTTGGTTATACATTTAAGCGTTTTGATTATTTGACTAGAAAAAATGTCTTGTAAATACCTAATTGTGCAGATACCTTTCCTTACATACTTGAACTTTTTCTGTTTATCACAAAACTCAATAAAACTACTTCTATGATGTGTTAAATGTTATTCAACGACTACAAATTCTTAAAATAAACTACATGCTAATTCTATTAATAAATTAAGGGGTTTCGTAGAAATACGTTGTCTTATAAACTATTATTCTTCTAACGCGTCAAGAAAAGTATGGAGAAAACGATACATTATTTATTGTATTTTTAGAACTTGTCCTTCTAAAACAATTAATTCTATTATTATTGTTGTGACATTACAGGGCGAAATATAAGCTAAATAGTAGAAGGTAATACGTATTATTTTTTAAGTGCTTTTTGTATTTTACTGACGTACGACTTGACGGTAACAGCAACGCTCACATCTGCATAGGATTTATAGATGGAAGTAACGACTGTTTTCACAGAAGACACAATGTCAATTTTTGCAGAGACTTCGATTTTAAGTACGCCAGGAATATCAATTTCGAGATCTTTGACTGTGTGCCTTGAGCTGTGTATTGACTGAACTTTTCAAAGTCTTTTGGATTTCGGGAAGGACCGTTTTAAGCTCTGATCGAACAATCGTTTCTGCGTGCATAAGTGCTTTGCTTAGTTGTGTTGTTGTAAACACCTTTTGAGAGCTTGGTAAATATTGACTAATTTTAGGTCCAACAGATTTTGATATCACTTTGTCAAAGTTTTTCTCAATTGTATTGGTAATCTTGGCTGTGGTGAGTAGAGAAAAAAAAAAGTAAATAAAAGTGTTTGTCAAGAGATTGCTAAAACGTACATTTGAGTCCATCCACTGCAGCTGATTGTATAGCTTCAATTTCGGCATTGTTTACTTGCACGACGCCTCCCATCACAGAAGCCTTTATACTAAGATTTGCTTTCACTTTTTGGAATAACTATTTTGTGGAAACATATTAACGCCTGTCAAGATCAAAAAGTACGTATGGTATTCTGAAAACACTTACTGAAGCGGATATCTTTGACGTAATCTCAGTATGAATACGAGCTTTGATTTGGGCGACAATCTCGGTGTAAAGTTGAGGAGTATTGGGAATACCTTTGGAAGAAGAGGACCTTTTCATCATAACAGAAGCTATGTGACGGTAAATGATATCTTGATGATCCAATGAAGGACCTACATCGGACGTGAATGACACTGCAGAACTTGAAGTGCTAAAAGCATTTTCACCTGCTGAAATGACAGCAATTGTCATGAAGAGAGCGACCAAGATATACAAAACCTTTGACATTTGTTGCTGTTAACAAGTTCCGTTCTACTTCCAGAAAATAGATTTGAATTCTTTTATAAGTTTTCTGCCTTTTGTACAACGTTTGCAAATCAAAGGAGAGACATCACATACTAAAAGGTATAAATATACACAATGTGATACAAATTGAAGTTCTTTTATTTGAAAAAGGGTATGGAAGTTCATGGCCATGTGTTTTACCACCAAGATCATGTTCGAAACGTAGATCAGCTCGTTTGGTCGGACTATTTTGACGTATCAAGTAAACTTCTGTCATTATTTAGCTACAAATTAAGTATATCAGTTCTCCTTTACCCCTATTCATTATCACTAGATGATTTTATAATTTATATGACGGTTGTACACAAATTCAATTGTATCAAGCACATTTAGCTTGTTTTAAATTGTAGAGCTATTGTCTTCAGCTTTGGAGGTATACTTTTGATCTTGTTTTAGATATAATGAGTCAGGCTGGGAAGTACAAAATATAGTCAACTTAGCCCTTCTAAAGAAGAAAAGTCTTGGCACAGAGCTAATCATTCTCTTACAAAAGTGTCATTTGGCTCCATATGCACAAAGACTTCAATTTGCAATGGATTGCTGTTATGATTAGCTATTGTTGAGTCTTTATTTTAATTCGCCAGCTAAATATATCAGCAACGTTTTCTGACAAAAACATGATTTGCTGAGCACGGCGATCCCATCGAGTCACTTTTCCCATCATCCAACACCTACGCGTTTCATCAAAAAATCATGAGTATCACACATCAATCTAGTGATGAGTTGTTGCAACGTTTGTCGGCCAGCTATCTATTATCAGAAAATCATAATATTAACATTTCATCATGTACTTCTGGTGAAAATCAAGTACTTTAGGAAAGATTTCCTGGGAAATAAAAAAATACACACGAATTCTACGTAATTTCCTGTGCGAAAAGTTTGTTTTCCATTTAAATGCATGGGTTGGTAAATCAGGCTCTTTATTTACTACACAATAGACTCTGCATTATAACTTATTTTATAGTGACTGACGTATTTCTGAACAATGAAAGGTCATGAATACATAGAAAGATATACATCTAAGTTTGCTTCTATTCCGATGGCATGAAAACAGTGCATCTTAAATTGTAGTCCTTTCTTGAATAATGTACTAAGAAGTAATTTCGCGTTATTTGCTAGAAACAGAGCACAGCCTTCCGTTTAGTCTTCTGAATGATAGTACAATGTGTCATGATGAGGCAACAGCATAATTACCATATCAATCAGTCATCGTACGTTTGCAGTGATGCACAGTTCATATTATAGTAATTACTTACATTTCTACTAGTTACAGTGACCAGTTCCCAAAATCCTTATCGCGTAATCAAGAATAAAAAGTGCATTGCATCACTTGTGATACTTGTCTTTATCTAAATGCAGATTATAAATACGAAAGATAACATACACTTCGTATTGTATTTCAAATGTTTGTAAACAAAACTCGCAACGATGCTATTATTGGCTGAGACAATCTTATTTACGGTGTTGAGTCGCATGAATTATCCTACAGGCGTAACCACCCTTGACTTAACAGCAAGATGAGATACGTAATAGAGACTCTATTGGGAAAGAAATGAAACAACACTTATGTAGCCAACATGAATCTGATCCAACATGAGCTTTGCAGCAATACTAGTGATAACCGCAGTTATCACATGTGCCCATTTATCTTTGGAGTATCGCCACCTGCACACGTAGTAAATGTTTGTTGTAAGAATCAACAGCCAAACCTTGGTATAATAATAGAAAAATTACTAGAAATAAGTCTAATCGCGTATTCAGAAAGACCAAATAACATGACAACGATAAAAATAAAGATACTTCACCTCATTGTGCTACGACAGGAATATGTAAACGGCATTATTAAAACGGACATTTGTACATGATGGACATATGAAGGTGCGACCAACAATTGTCTCATTAGACAACGTCTGCGATGTATGGAGCGATAAGTGATGATTTGAACAAGTCTGATGTGATACAAAATGGACATGACATCAGAAAATCACTAGGTATTGGGCCAGAAATCAAAGAAAACCCTGAAAGTTCTTGAATAATTCTTCCATCATCGATTCGTGTAACTCATAAAATTTTAAACTTTTGCTATTAGGCGTTGGGCTGATGTGACAAATTGTCGTCAAATGCCGGTGCCCGATTATCCAGCCTACGGGACGAATTCTACAAGAAGTATACTAAGCCCAGCAACGGCTTCACTTTTCAAAATAAAGTTTCTCATCTGCGGTACTAGAACCATCGTTCTCTAGGCAAATGAATTCCGAGAGTTTGTCTATTACTATATAAAAACACAAAGCAAAACGTCATGTGAACGATAACGACAACACCGGATCTGGTATCAACTAACCCTCACTTGGCGCTGCTTCTATTATTAAATCATTATGCTTGAACTAAAATAGGTTTTCGGAAAAAGAGTATTTAAAAATACACACATCATCACTGTATTACATAACGAAAGCTAAAAATGATAACATTGTTATATAAAGGCCGTAACTTGTTCCAAACAATATTTTTTCCTTTTTCCCTCTTTTTATCAATATACTCGGATTTTCTTAAATCGCCATGTTATCCTTCACCAGATCAAAGACATACCTCCTCATTGCATGGGTAATCGTTTTGATTCACATTGTATCTTCTGCTAGCAGCAGCGATATTCAGCGATCCAATGGCAGCACTTTATCCTGGAAAAACAGACCTCGTCAGTTCCGTATGCAAGTTTTTTCCAGACCTTATAGCAAAGGAGAAGTGCAAGTCATCAGAGCAACGAACGGTGCTTGTAAGTAGAATGCAGTTTCGCATTGTTATTTAACGTAAAGCTAACATTTTTTTTTTAATTATCAGCTACACCATGCTGGAATCTTGCTTCCAAGAGAGTGGGCTCCTACGAATTGAATGATCCATTAGTCAAAGTTACCTTCTATAGGGTAAGTTGTAAACATCACTTTGTGACATTTATAGTAGCGTGTTAACACCCGATTATTTCCTTTTTAGTCCACAGACTGTCAGGGCGCTGGTTCAGCCACTTTCTATAATCAAAATTCATTAAAGCAAAGCCATGTTTTAATCAAAGCCAAATCCGTCTCAATCACCAAAGTGAAGCCCATTTCACTGAGAGAACAACATTAAATTAATCCCCAATAGAAAATTATGTAAATACTCACACATCTTTATCCCATATATAATACCTCCACCCCTTTGTAAATAACAGCCCTTATAACTATGAATAACTTATAATACATATAGCACATATTAAAGAAAAAAACCTAATTATGAATAAAAAGTATATACATTAGCGGGCTATATGATGCCTGAACAAAATCAAATATACGCAAACGTTCGTGTGAAGTTATCTTCTGGTAATCCGTATTTTCTTAAATATCGCTGCGATGAATACAAATTTGCATAAATTACATCCTATAATCAAAATTCATTAAAGCAAAGCCATGTTTTAATCAAAGCCAAATCCGTCTCAATCACCAAAGTGAAGCCCATTTCACTGAGAGAACAACATTAAATTAATCCCCAATAGAAAATTATGTAAATACTCACACATCTTTATCCCATATATAATACCTCCACCCCTTTGTAAATAACAGCCCTTATAACTATGAATAACTTATAATACATATAGCACATATTAAAGAAAAAAACCTAATTATGAATAAAAAGTATATACATTAGCGGGCTATATGATGCCTGAACAAAATCAAATATACGCAAACGTTCGTGTGAAGTTATCTTCTGGTAATCCGTATTTTCTTAAATATCGCTGCGATGAATACAAATTTGCATAAATTACATCCCTGATGTGCCAATTTATTTGGTTATCAACGCCATTTATTTCGCAAAGTGTAGGTCGAATTGATAATAATCTAATTGTTCAATACGTTGTACGTATATGACTCGCTTTAGAAGAGGAAATAGCTCCAACCGGGCTGAGCGATGAAATAAGATGTATCCCAAAATTGAATGCAAGGAATTACTACTACAATCAGGTGCGGATGTAACATGATTGCATTAATTCGAAGAAAGTGCAAGTGGAGTCATTTGCAAGCCTCAGTACAAAAAACAACTTAATTAAAATGAGCCACATTGCAGGACACTAACGCATTATATACTAATTCAGACTAAACACGCTACAGATAATTGATTTGATTTTATACAATGAAAAGTTTATTAACAAAAGTCAAATAGAGAATTAAACAAAGGAAAAGGGGTGCGGTAAAAATGCTAATAACATTTCCAGGTCTAGTAACTACGGCTTTTTTTTAAGAAATTTTAGAGACAATATTAAGAAAAAATAAAATGTGATCTAGTACAGAGAGAGAATTTTTTTAGGATTAAATAATTTAATCGACTTCTTCGATGGAGGGACCGTCGGTCTCGGCAGTGGAACCGGGAGCAGCGCCAGGGAAACCACCAGGGGCAGCACCGGCACCGGGGAAACCACCGGGAGCAGCACCTTCAGCACCACCTTGTTGTTGTTGGTAGAACTTCATCATGATGGGGTTGGCAACTTCTTCGAGTTCCTTTTGCTTGGACTCATATTCTTCCTTGGAAGCTTCATGAGCGTTATCTAACCAGGCAATAGTTTCATCGGAAGCAGCCTTAAGCTTCTCCTTATCTTCAGCAGGAAGAGCACCACCGACCTTTTCGTCTTGGAGAGTGTTACGGAGGTTGTAAGCATAAGATTCGAGACCGTTCTTGGCTTGGATACGAGCAGCGGCTTCCTCATCTTCAGCCTTGTACTTCTCGGCATCGTTAACCATACGTTCGATATCTTCCTTGGAGAGACGACCCTTATCGTTGGTGATGGTAATCTTGTTAGACTTACCGGTGGTCTTATCAAGAGCAGAGACGTTCAAGATACCGTTAGCATCAACATCGAAAGTGACCTCAACTTGAGGAACACCACGAGGAGCAGGGGGGATACCGGTCAACTCGAACTTACCGAGAATGTTGTTATCCTTAGTACGGGCACGTTCACCTTCGAAGACTTGAATGAGGACACCAGGTTGGTTATCAGCATAAGTGGAGAAGATTTCGGACTTCTTGGTGGGGACAGTAGTGTTACGCTTGATAAGAGCAGTCATGACACCACCGGCAGTCTCAATACCGAGAGAGAGAGGAGCGACATCCAAAAGAAGGAGATCTTGGGTCTTTTCAGAGGTATCACCGGAAAGAATGGCAGCTTGGACAGCGGCACCATAGGCAACAGCTTCATCAGGGTTGATGGACTTGTTGGGTTCCTTACCGTTGAAGAAGTCAGAGACCATCTTTTGAACCTTGGGGATACGAGTAGAACCACCAACGAGGACAATATCGTGGACTTGAGACTTATCGATCTTGGAATCACGGAGGACCTTTTCGACGGGGTCCATGGTGTTACGGAAGAGATCTTGGTTCAATTCTTCGAAACGAGCACGAGTCAAAGAGGTATAGAAGTCAACACCTTCGAAGAGAGAATCAATTTCGATGGTGGTTTGAGCAGCAGAAGACAAGGTACGCTTAGCACGTTCACAAGCAGTACGGAGACGACGGATAGCACGAGCGTTACCAGTAATATCCTTCTTGAACTTACGCTTGAATTCTTGCATGAAGTGAGAGACGAGACGGTTATCGAAATCTTCACCACCCAAGTGAGTATCACCAGCAGTAGCCTTGACTTCGAAGATACCATCTTCAATGGTCAAGAGGGAAACATCGAAGGTTCCACCACCCAAATCGAAGATGAGAACGTTACGTTCACCTTCAACCTTCTTGTCCAAACCATAAGCAATGGCAGCGGCAGTAGGTTCGTTAATAATACGTTGAACGTTCAAACCGGAAATCAAACCAGCATCCTTGGTAGCTTGACGTTGACCTATTCAATGAAAGAAAAGCAAAACAAAATCGTTAGTTATCAGAACGCAACTCAAACGAGGAACACTTTGGAAAATGTAGGAAAGAATATCTTAAAAAAACTTTTTTTTGATGATATTTCTCTCCGATAGCCATTAACCATTTTCGTGTTTTCCCCACTATAATCAAAATCATGATCTTTATACTTACTGTCGTTGAAATAAGCAGGGACAGTGATGACAGCGTTCTTGACGTTACCACCGAGGTAGGCTTCAGCGGTTTCCTTCATCTTGACAAGGATCATGGCAGAGATTTCTTCGGGAGTGAAGGTCTTGGTCTCACCCTTATATTCAACTTGAATGATAGGCTTTTGTTCCTTATCAATGACCTTGAAAGGCCAGTGCTTCATATCAGCTTGAACTTCGGCATCAGCGAAACGACGACCGATCAAACGCTTAGCATCGAAGACGGTGTTGTAGGGGTTCATGGCGACTTGGTTCTTGGCAGCATCACCGATGAGACGCTCAGAGTCGGTGAAACCAACATAAGAGGGGGTGGTACGGTTACCTTGATCGTTAGCAATGATCTCAACACGATCGTTTTGCCAGACACCAACACAAGAGTAGCTATAAACAAACAATAGAAATCAAATTTAGTATGTTTCAAAACGAGAAAAAAAAAATGTACACGCGACAAAACTTACGTAGTACCCAAATCAATACCAACTTCATTTACGATAATAGAAAAAAAGTAATACCATTAGTATTGTGGGCTTTAACCCATGACAAACCAATAAAGACTTACCAGATTTTCCTTCAGACATTGTTAAATATAAAAAAGATTATAGAGAAGAAAGGGGAAAACCTTTGAAAAAAATAAAAAGGTCATTATAAAAAAACCTGAAAATTTGTGACAACTTTGGAATAAAAAAGAAAGTGGTGGAATTTATGGCAGTTAAGCTGATTTCTAACTGGACTTTCAGAAATTTATTTGATAAACATTTTACTGTTTTGCAAAACAGTTTTCAAATCGCGACTATCCTGGTACAAGCACATCATTATCTGGCAAAACGTATCAATCCACGCTCAATGTTTTGGAATTGCGAGAATAGTGTAACTTTCCTTTTGTCTTTTTGCATTTTTCGAAAGATGATGTTTTACTTCGCGAGAATTAAGTTTGATGCAATAGCTTACAGGGGTATTCAGGGACGAAAAACAAATCTCCATATTTAGCATCCATTGTTTTCATTATGATATTTATATTTTTTGATTTATTAATAAAGTTTTGGAATAGTGTATAAATGAACAAAGCTATTAGTTACCACCAATCTTTGCAACTTCACAAATATTACAGGCTTTTCCTTCAAATTCAGGCTTATAAGATGCTTTACAGTAACAACATTCTACCTTAGGTGAACCACGGTAGATTGGTACGAAGCTTGATGCACAGACATCGAAAGGATTATATTGATCATAATCAAATGCGACTTCGTCGTGTAATGTACGTTCGCAAACGGATTGGATTTTACGTGCCTAGATATAGACGTTAATAACTATGCAGTAGACTAAATGAACATAGAATAGTATTCCTTACCTCATCAGCGACTGTTCTAGGTGGTGCGAGTTCGAGTAATCTAGTGGCAAATTGTGATGCTGTACTGAAATTCTTTGTTCTAAATGCTTGTTTTGTTGCTTGACGTAATGCAAGTTGCATGTGTGGTGTTTGCAAGTGGCAGTGTGCGAAATAAGCAGCTAATTCAAGAGCGCGTTTCAAATCCTCAGGAGTTTGGCCAGTGATTGATCTACGAGTTTGTTCCATAGAAAGACCCAGAAGATATTCACGACAGATATCGATAAGTTGAGTTAACTCACTAGCTTCAGCTTCATTTGATGTAACAGTGAAAAGCACAGAGTGTAAGAGAAGTTTAAAGTGTTGAGCAGCAGCGACAAGTTTACCCGAAGTGAAAAGACGATAAGCTTGCTGTAATTGAGTAGTGACAATAGTTTGGAAGTTGTACACAGCGACAGGTAAGCTATTACGGGGTGTGGAAGTCTCGGGATTACGGCGAAGGTTGTAGGCCACACTTGAAGTGTTGGCAATACCGGATACAGATACATGAGAGGCTTGGTATATCGCAAGGAAGTGAGATTTGAGAGGCTCAAATTTGACAATACCCTTTTGACGGTTCAAAATTTGCATAGCACTATCGAATGCACCAGCAGCAATATGATCTGCGGCAACACCAGAGTTTTGTGCCCACAAACTGTTTTCACTAACGCCCTCAGCAGGTGCAACGAATTCAGCTGTCTCCTTTGCTACAACATTACCCATCTCTGCATCCAATTCAGCTCTGATATCATCGTCGTCATCCCAACCTCCATCAGCGTTCAAATCGTCCTCATCTCCACCACCCAATAAATCGTCATCAATTTCACGACGAGCAGGTGCAGAAGATGGGTTGATACCGAGGTCATCATCATCTCCCCAATCACCACCAGCTTCCTCAATGTTATCGATTTGATCGTCATAGGAGAAGCTAGGAGCATTGACCTTAACACTAGCAAGACCACCTTGTTGTTGTTGTTGTTGTTGTTGTTGAGCAAAAGCACCTTCAAAGAAGCTCTTGGAGACAGTCAAAAGAGGCCAGTTAGGATCTTCAAGTTGAGTGACGGGCTTAGGAGTACCAGGTAATTTATCGGATACTTGAGGCAACTCGATTTCCTCTTCTGTTTTACCAGCAGCAGCCAAGATAGCTTCGGCTTGCTCATGCAAACCATGAGTCTTGGCAGTCATATAAGCTAAGGGTAATTGTCCGACATCCTTCAATAATTGAATACGCTCTTCAATATCTCCAAGGTAAACGGCATTTTGGAATCTCATAAGAGGGTCCTTTTGAAGTTGAGAAATTTCCAACATCTTGCGCAGGTTAGTTTCGTTTCCTTCCAAGAGGTATAAGAATGAAAGCTTATCCATTTTCTTGGTACGTTGATAAGACATCTCGACAATCTACATAAATAAAAACATCATATTAGAAACTTGCAGCTTGCACAAATATATCATACTTTGTCCTCATACCTTGTAGTTACCGTGACGCAAGGCCTCAGCACCCAACTTAGACCAGTAGTCAGGCTTGTTAATGGACTTGGCAGTTTCGAGAGCAACATCCAAATTACCACATTCAAGAGCGAGTTCAAAGCGAGTCTTATCATCTCTAACGAAATGCAAAGCAATTTCAGGGTAACCCTTCTTTTGAAGATAGGCAATGATGGATTGACCGACCAAGTTGGAGGTACGGATAATGTGGAGAACTTCTTCATATTGTTTCTTGACAAGAGCCAACTTGAAACGATACTCTGTAGGATCAATGACAATCTCACGAACCTTACCATCACGATCAAGAGCGTAAAGCTTCTTTCCCTTAATTCTAGTCAAATAGATAGGTTGATCCAAAGTGCGAACAATACCGTTGTCACCTTGAGGTAAAGCATATTTGATGTGATTCAAAGTACAGTAAATCAATACACCAGAATCATCCCAGGTTGCACTCTTGATACGAATAGTTTCATGAATTTGACTAGTTTGCTTCAATTCTTTGGTGGCAATGGTGATAGCTGATAAAACGAAGAGAATGGTGTTAATTTATCGCGAATGTTTATAAAACCCAGAATGACAGAAACTTACCATGTTTACTCAAAAGAGCAATCATAGACATATCAGTAGACCAAACAATATATTTGACTGAGGAAACATTCAATTCAGCAATGACGCGACGTTGTTGAATATCGAAAAGAATGACTGAAGTGGGAGTGGTCATTAAAAGAGATCCAGGACCAGCGTAGAAGATGTCAGTGACTTGACCGGGAGTCTTGAAGGACTTGGTTTCTTTGTTGGAAAGATCACGGATTTGAATGACTTGAGAGGTCTTGTCAAAGACAGCAAAACGGTTACGAGCAATGAAAAGAGCAGCATGGCCTGTACCCTTCATGGATTCGTCGGAGGGCTCTTGGAGAGTACCGCCCAAATTTTTGGGAAGACGATACAATTCGTAAGAACCACCTTCATAAGGAGAAGTCAACAAAATAGCTCTTTCAGCAGGATTATAAGATAAAGTGCGTGGAGCGACGAATTGAGAACCCAATTTACGAACAGACATCACCTCTTGATCAGCGGTGCTGGGGAAATCGTGAATATGTAAAATGCTGTTCTTAATGTAGTAGAGCTCTTGATTGTGAACTTGGAAAGCGGGACGTTCACGTTCAAGCTTGAATACAATCAAACCGCTATCATGACCAGCAGCAAACAAGTTGAGTTCAGGGTGAGACGTCAAAACCCAGAAACGATCATGATCTCTTCTGAAAGTAGCGACAGCTGTACGCTTAGTCAAATCCCAAACACGAATAGTCTTATCCTCACTGTCTGATAAAATTAAGTCTTGGCGAGGATGGAAAATGGCGCTAGAAACGTTATTGTAATGGCCACGACAGCTGTCAACCTCCCATGCCTTTGTATCTGTTACCAAGCGCAAGATATTAGAATGCATAGAAGATATGCAATATTATTGAGATAAAAACATACCGTTCATTCTCCAAAGCTTCACTTGACGATCATCACCAGCTGAAATGAGTAATGGAAGGGTGGGGTGGAAAGAAGCCCAGTTGACACCATGATCATGGCCTTCCAACACATACTTGACCATAACATCGGTTGTTCCAAACATATCACCACCAGGTCCAGGTCTACCCATATCTTCCATGGTCATAGCAGAAGGTGCTTGAGACTTTTTACGTAAACCTTTGATAAACACGTATCAGAAATCAAATACAATAGTGTTGTAAAATATGTCTATTTATCTTACCAGTAATATCCCATACACGAACAGTTTGATCCATGGAGGCGGAAACAATAAGATCAGTCTTGGGATGGAACTGGGCACACATAACATAGTGGTTGTGACCTGTCAAGATAGCAATACAAGCTCTTGATTGCCAGTTCCAAATACGAATAGTTTGATCGTCAGAAGCTGAGATAATCCAAGGTAATTCATTATGGAAAAAAACGGTACGAACGTAATCGAGATGACCGTTTAAAGTGAATAAACAACGGCGAGTTTTATAGTTCCAAACCTTGATTTTGTAATCATCACCACCAGAGACAAATAAAGGTTGAGTGGGGTGGAAAGAAATACCTCTTACAGGTCCTAACAAATGAAAAATTAACACATTAATTTTGTGCCTTTCAAATATTACTTGAAACCAAAGAAGTGAAATTTACCATCATGCTCTTCAAAACGTTCGAGTAAAGTACCCATTCTATAATCCCATAGTTGAACACAACCATTGTGTAAGGATGCTAAAATCCAAGGACGTTTTGGGTGAAAAGCGACGCCTTTGACGCGATTACTTTTCGATTCAAACTATAAAATATTCCAAATTCCATCCCGAGTTTTTAGTCAGATGAAAAAGAAAAATTTCAGGTTTGCTTGGAATTACCTTTGTGAGCATCTGCATTTTTGAATATTATTTCTTCTCTATTCAATCTGTGGGTTATGTCGCGCGTTAGTAAGCTCTGTCTTATTCAGTTCAGTATATTTCAGCTTAGAAGAGAGGTGCTTTACCCAAATATACTTTTAGGTTTCTATCTATTTTACTGAGAGAGTGAGGAATAATATGTTAGCTTCTCGTACAGCCTTTTTGACGTTATTTAGCAAATTTACTTAATAAAATTGAATAGAAATAGACAAGCTCTATCTTTCAAGTAGCTAATTGAGTAGAGATGAAGAAGGCGAGGAAGTCAAGTACGAACACAATCATGAAAAAAAAGTAACCGGAGATACAAATACAAACAATTTGGTGAAAACGACCAATCAATATGGGTTGAGTTTCTCTTTGAGTGACGTGTCAGCAAGGTTATAAGCAAGCAAAAGTTCACGTTTTATTAAGGTATGTATGCTTGTCAACTTTTATATCGAAAAAAGTAAAATTTAAAATCGCAAAGTAACAATGTAAAGGCTTATTACTTGAGTAAAGGGCATACAAATCTTTTGTGGCCATACTTTCCGCACCAGTTACTGCATGATAACAATAGCAATAGTTAGTAACCATTTAATGCGGTGTGAATTACTTGCTTTACACGTATTTGTGTATCATTTACGTACCACTGACCACCCTCCAAGTTTAAAGGAGTAGAGATGAAGAAGGCGAGGAAGTCAAGTACGAACACAATCATGAAAAAAAAGTAACCGGAGATACAAATACAAACAATTTGGTGAAAACGACCAATCAATATGGGTTGAGTTTCTCTTTGAGTGACGTGTCAGCAAGGTTATAAGCAAGCAAAAGTTCACGTTTTATTAAGGTATGTATGCTTGTCAACTTTTATATCGAAAAAAGTAAAATTTAAAATCGCAAAGTAACAATGTAAAGGCTTATTACTTGAGTAAAGGGCATACAAATCTTTTGTGGCCATACTTTCCGCACCAGTTACTGCATGATAACAATAGCAATAGTTAGTAACCATTTAATGCGGTGTGAATTACTTGCTTTACACGTATTTGTGTATCATTTACGTACCACTGACCACCCTCCAAGTTTAAAGGTCTTATATAGAATCGAATCTCTCTAGTGTTTGTGGGTTGAATTTTGCGTGGATATGTTTGACTACCAGGCGAGATAAGAGTAGTAGAAGGCGAGTGATAGTTTATCGCTTTGCTCATGGGATGGTCTGTAAAAGTTGGATAAGAAAGTTCAGAGTGCTCGAGCGAAATAGAAAAAGAGAGCTTCAAAAAGCATAGGCAAGAAAACAAGCTTTCTACATTTTTTATCTGCCTTTAATAGACCTGAGTAAAGAAGAAAAGTAAGGTTATTCCAGAGGTTATGATTTTAATGTTGTCAATTTAGATAAGGTAGCTACATATTTTGATAATTCATCATATAAACCAGATTCAATCTTTGGGGGCCACAGCAGCATAGGTATTTATTTTAAGGTCATGAGAAGAAACTTTCTCAACGTAAATAATGGCATCTTTAATATAATTTTCATAAGACAAGTTGATATTTAGAATGAGGGAATATCTTTTATTCAGTTTTTTTTTACTTTGAAGGAAAGAACGAGAAATATACAAGTATATAGCAGTTAAAACAAATCAAAAAGACTCAAGCATAACCACGGTAAGATAAATGGTGATTATTTTGTTGCTGCTGAGCTTCCCGATTTGGCTGTTGATGTTCTTGTTGTCGATGAAGGTGGTGAGGAGTATAAAGATGACCAGGATGATGAGAGTAGTACTCATCATTATACCTTGTATATTTGTTACTTTCGTATATGTTACTATCACTTTCTCTTGATCTTTTGATAGGATTATTATGTACATTAGTAGCTGAAGGTATAGGTGATCTAGGTATTGTTGATTGATTTATTTGTTGTTGTTGTTGTTGATTGATATTGATTGGACGACCGGATAAAAATGAAGCTAGTAACTCTAATTGTCTTAAAGTGTTTGTGTTGTTGATATTATTACTGTCATTTTTAATCTCAATTACACGGAATTCCTCTAATCGCTCGAAAGGGGGGTCATCTAGTTGCATGCGGGTCAAGTATTCGTTCATGTAGTCTAACGTCTTTTGACCAAGATAGTTTGAGTCATTTAATGCTGTCGAGTATTCCTCTTCATCATCCAGTGCATATTGTCTGAAAGTGATTGGTATCTTGTTGTTTTCTTGAAGCATAGCCAAATTACCGGCAAATACAGATAAATGGTGAGCTAGTCTATCAAGTTCTTGTGATGATGCTTTAATTTGAATGCGATTGACAGAGTGAGCAAACTGATCAAATATCATGAGGTAACCACACCAAGTTAAAGGTAAATCAATCATTTGCAAGTCTAAAATACCATAGTGTCTAGTTATACGCGGAATGATCCTCTGCGTAAACTTATCGGTAATAGTTTTATCTCCAATTGGGAATAACAAATCACTAGTCCAGATCTCTGGACTCTTGTAAACGATTTCACATAACTTGTTACTACAATCACCGAAAGAAAGTAAATCTTTTAATTCCAGATAGCACACAATCTTTATAATAACTGTTTCAGGCAATGATGATAAATTCATTGAATATAAATGCACCCCACTGGTAAAACTATTGAATCAGATAGAAGGAAAAAAAAGGGGGGAAAAGGAAAAAAGAGAAAGAGGAAAAAAAAAAGGAAAGGAAAAGCCTGAAAACCCAAGATCTTTTAGTGTCACACAGTGAACATGAACTTTTTCTCTGATCAGTGGACTGGTTAGCACTTGCATAAAATTGTCTTAATTTTCTCACAATCAATTTATATGCATTCTAAGCTTTACGCTTCCAAATCGTGTGCGTGCTCCTTTTACATTTGTTGTAAGAAATAGTACCTCCATGCCAAACGTATTCAAAACATATAATAATTTCAGTGTGAAACCATTTGAACAAAACTCGTTTACAAGAAGCCGAAGAGCAAAGCGTCGTCACAGTTAGGACTGGTTTTTTCTGTTTATTTTTGAGTTTGATGTCGTTTTGCTTATTTCTTTGTTTCAAGTATCCAAATGTCAGCCATGAGGAAAATAGCAGCTGTAGTTGGCAGCTCAGGCATCGGAAAGTCCAAGTTAGCAGTCGAGTTATGTAAGGCATTGAATGGACAAGTGATTAATGCGGATGCTTTACAAGTAAATGAACATAATTTAAAAAGGAGTTCGGGCTGCGTTGACGCTCTTTATGCTAGGTGTACAAAGGACTAGATATCATTACCAATAAAATGCCTATGAACGAAAGAGAGGGAATAAAGCACCACTTGATGGACTTTTTAGAAACTGAAGAAGAGTACAAGGTTACAAGTTTTTTAAAGGATGCCGCACAAAAAGTAACCGCATAGTAAAATAGACTGGATACTGTCAGATATTAATGTGCATTTCATTAGATCGAAACAATATCAGAGGAGAAGCAATTTCCTGTCGTTGTAGGTGGAACCAATTATTACATACAGTCGTTGTTATGGGGAAACACGACAATTGGTCGCGAAAAGAGTCCCTCACCCGAAGCAGAAGAAAATAATTTTCCCGAGTTTGATGAGTTGGAAACAAGTGAATTATATGCTAGGCTATCACAAGTGGATCCAGTCATGGCAAATAAATGGCATCCGTCAGACCGAAGAAAGATCCTAAGAAGTTTAAGAATATACCACCAGACTGGCAAACCCCAGGGAGAAATAATCAAATCTCAATTAGATCAGTATGAACTTCATGGATTAAAGCCTAGATATAAAACCTTGGTGTTCTGGATATACTCGGATCCTGAAAAGTTAAATCCTCGCTTAGACGATCGCGTAGATCAAATGATTGAAACAGGTCTTTTTGAAGAGATCAAAGATTTGAGAAATCAAGTTGTAAAAGGAAGTGTAAAATTGCCTAAAGGCGTAGAGCTAGAGAAATATCAAAGAGGCTTGTGGCAGGCCATTGGCTATAAGGAATTTGACCCTTATTTTCAGGCACTAGAAGTAGAGAATAAAGATCAAGAAGAGTTGAACAAAGTGAAAGTAGAATGTACAGAAAAAATGAAAGGAGCAACACGGAGATACGCCAAATCTCAGATCAAATGGATTAAAAACAAGCTTGTACCAACAGCGCTAAGTGCGAAAAATGATGATGTGGTGATTTATTGTTTGGATGCAAATGGTAAGGATGATGGATATCAACGTTGTTAGCTCGCACCTAACTAAATCATTATAGATCTGAAAACCTGGGATGCAAATGTGAGAGAGAAAGCGGTCGAAATAGCACAAGGTATTTGCGTGTAAATTAAAAGCCTGCTAGATTAATATATTAATATTATTATGGACAGCGTTTGTTAAGGACCTGCCACTACCAGAACCCGCGAGTCTCAGCGAGACTGCAGCCAAGATGTTGACGCAATCTGAGCCAATGACAGGGTAAAGTTTGCATTATATTGTATAGAGCGTCTGACTAATGTATTTATTACTCTCAAGCACTCAAACAAAGATTCTCACGTGGAACAAACACGTTTGCGAAACATGCAAAAATGACAAAGGGGAACCACTCGTTTTAAGTGGTGACAAGGAGTGGGAAAATCATAGAAAAGGCCGTCAACATAGAAAATTTCTCAAACATTTAAGGGTACAAGAGATGCGTAAAGCTTACTTGGAATCTAAAAAGAATGAAGAGCAACAGCAGCAACAGTCATTGCCGTCCCCAATAAATTAATCTCCGTGTCGATATTCTTCGTTTTACAAATGTAGCATCTGTTAATCATCTTAAAAACAGGTTTGTTTATTTTCAGGCTACTGTATAAACAATAATACTCCTTTGTTCAAGTGATTAGAACACTGTCTTTCCAGAAATTCGGGATTATGTACTTCTGCCTGTTTGAGTTACAAATTAATTTCTATAATATTCTTTTGTATATTATATTTACATAAAGATGTGTAAACAAATGCAACGGTTCTATGTGAAAGTAGCACAGTTGGCTAAATATGCTTTTATTTATGTTATCTTCCATATTTGTTGTATTGCATACATGCACATATAACGACATCGATCGAGTATGGAGACGGAACGGAGCATGATGTACTATGCTGTACAATATTGCTAATACTATTCAGGTTATATTTGATTCACGGCATTTCCAACACAATGGGGCGGCTTTATCTATTTCAAATGATAACGTCTTTGACTGATAAAGGGCAACATATTGGTACTCTTTAAATATAGGCCCAAGTCTCTATCATTGTCAAGAAGAGTAATCATGCTTAAAGCTCGGAACAAGACGTAGCTGCAAACGCATATTTTTTGTTTTGAAAAATGGATTTGCCTCACATGTCGACAACAAACCTTGAAATTATTGGAACGAGCCTTGAATTTCCGCGTTATTGATGTGTGCACCAACTCAATTTATTATCTTAAAGCAGAAAAGGAAGAAGTAGAAACTTGCTTTTTTAATGTTAATAAGAAGACCAGGTACTGGGAGAATATGTATCTGGGAAGCTTTATGAAAGGCAAGGCAGATGCATACTTGGAAATTGCATTGAAAAAAAAAAAAAAACTTGAGGGGATAGTACGCCAAAGAGGTCCAATATCTCTTTGCTCGTTTTGCTTGTTGAATGTTGAATGTTGAATGTTTACTTATGGAAATGTTACAAGAATAAATTTCAAGCTATACAACTTCACTACATAAAGTGGTAATGTAGGCTAAAAACGTTCTATTCAATAACCTACATATTTTAATATATATTTATATATATCGTTATCTCTACTCACAAAACTTTCGATTCAGTACACCGCAAACATCAAATTTGCAATATTTGAATCCAATTATATGTAAAGTGAAGAGTATATAATTACAGTGACGAATCGAATATAAATGTACATCTATGTTGAGAAGCATTTCCGCCTTCGTTTAAATTTTCTGGGAGTTGTTCTGGTAGTTTTATAGGCGTGGAAGGAAGGGATTGATAAATAAAACAATATTCTCAATTAGTCTAAAATTAGGTGTGAGAAAACGGCAAAAGACTCAGCTATTTTCCAATGATTTACTAAAGAGAGGAACATACTAAAATGCGTGAAAGTGTTCGGCTTGAATGAAAGAATTACATCCTTGATGGTAGATCAAGGTGCATATTTATCAATTTAATTTGGTAAAGGAATCAGTTGGTTTACGTTTAACGGTTGACTATATGAATATTCAATTTTGAATGAATTATGAGCATAATAAACATTCAAAATTGATTATGACAAGCTGACAAAATTAATTGTCGAATAACCGTAATTCTTTCTTAAAAATACGTATTCAAAACAAAATAGCTGTAATTAAATACGTATGTATATATGTACTCAATTAAGTCACCGCTACATAGAAGGATGTTGATTGCCGATCTGCAAATGTCCCGTTATATTTTCGCATACTAATCAGCATGTTTATTGAATTATTTGCTCTCTTATTCTCCTGTATATGTACCAACAGTTTATTGGATGCTAGTACTTTTTTGTAATTTTCAGTATGATATATATCAGCAGACAAAAGGAGGAAATCAAAGAATACGAATAAGATCATTCGGGGATCGTAGCTTTCGATGAAAATGATAATATCGTATGTATGTAGACCACTACTACCTTTCTTAAACAAATTTAATAGTACAAAATTCAAAGATTTCGCACATTATTCAGTATCGCGGCTAAACTATAAAAAGGTCTTTCCATACCAGGGTACTTATTGAGAAATGAATATTGGATTTTGGTTTTGAGGATTTGTGTGATATTTCAATTAGAAAAAAATAGTGATGGAGCTCATTTCAGCGTTTGATTTGAATTTGAACAAGTTGCTCATTATATGCCAGAAAGGAAGCATACGGACAATGACAGTTTTGATATTTATAATATTTTTTTTTTGTATAGGTAGGGTTTGTGCTCCTGAGCTCAATCTATGTACATCAGGAAAACTCGGGGTTGAACCGTTTCAAAAAGCTATTGTATATTACACATTATAAAGGAATATGACCTATATGAGATAGGACGCTTTTCGCGAATAGTTCAAGGAGAGAGACTCAGGGTATGCCAAGAGAAGCAGGATTATATTGTACGTACTACAGCAGTCTTAAAGAGTTACGGAACGGGTTTTACGTCAGTGATGAGCTTGCATTTTGTGAAATAAGTACCTGTTGGTTGTCAAGAAATTAAAAATCCGCGAACAATGAGCGTAAATTCGAATCAGAATGATTGTCTTCGTATCGTCGACATTGATTAGGTATAAATTATCGTTCAATATCAAGTAAAATACAAAGTTTTTGTATTACAGCTCGTTTATAAATTTTTGTGATAGCTCACACGAAGGATTTTTAGATTCACAGAAAGCTAATTATAGTAGCAATCAGTAGGGGCCATCATATTATCTAGACTGGTTATCCGATGTTGAGTAGTGCTTTCTCGCGTGTTTTATTCGAGGCAAATGATTTTCAAGTCCGTTGAAATAATAAATGATGTTTTAAATCGATACAAGTGTTGCAAAGAAAATCGAAAGCAAGTTGTATTAATACTTGAATTTAACTTGTTTACCTCAATTAAAATGTTTGCTTCAATTAATGTCAACGGTGCAGAAGAATAAGGGGTACATGTGATCTACGCTGATAACTTCCACCGTTTGAAATTACACGATTTTACTCATCAAGCGCGGGGCGCTTAGTTTATGATCTGTGAGCCCGCAGACACATTAGGGGGAGAAATCGTGTTGTCGGTAATTAAAATTGAACACAGCCTTTCGACTCAAGACCAACTCAAACTTTTGAACTTTTGCACTCAAAATTCCTTCTAGATTGTAGATCGAATGCTCCCAAAGAAGAGCTTTCTGCACATAATAGGGGAAAAGCTGAATTGGAGCTTTAAATCGAATCCAGTAAATAAGGCAAATTTGATCGGTTTTGTACATCGAGGATATACTATTAAAGGCTCGATCACATCGGCGATGGCAAGTCATTGACAATCATATTAATTAAAATACCGCACTAGAGTTTCAATCATTAGTTTAAATAAAGAAAAGCACATCTTTTTCACTCCATTTTTCTATATTTGATAAAACAAGAAACTTGGAGCCTATTTCTCTGTTTTTGGAAAGATACAATCATAAATTTGGCGGTAAAGTTATACCTTAACGAAATATAAATTTTTAATGAAACTAAATATCTTTTTTCTGTTTCTCTCTGTTTCTACATATATCGTTCCTCTCTCTTCCTCTCTTTTTTCTTTTTGTTTTGGCACTACATGTTATAGACCTTTTTACATACCTATCTAAGCACCCTCTCATTAAAAGAAAGATGGAATTGTCACCAGTTTCTAGTAGTATGAACTTTACCTCTGTGAAGACCAGCGACACCTCTGCACGGAAAAGGACCTACTCGTCGTCTTCTACATATAACAAAATAACAAGAAACGCTATACTCACAACAACCAGCAGTAGCACTTCTAATTCCATTGATGTATCTTCCACCTCATCCACCAGTCGAACCGTCTATTCAGCGAGTAATGATGATATTGCCTCGGCCTTGAGCCCAGGGAAGAAGCAACGACTACAACAAAATGGAGCTGACCAAAGGGTTTATACTACAACTACTCACCATCATATTGTCACAGATCAATCTCACACCACTACCACCACGACAAATATACTCAATATACCTAGTGCCATACCATCCCAGCGTAATGTACCGGCATTTTTACACAAGTTGTATAAGTAAGTTTGAGTGACCGTTGAATGGGGAGAGGGGGGTGAGGAATAATGGAAGATGAAAAAGAAAGAAAAAGAAAAAGAGAACGTAGAGAACACAGTAGAACATTTAAGAACATGAAAATTTATTATGCCATTTATGGGTTAAGGGGGTTGAGGGACGCATGCTGTTTTACTTTCAATTACCGAATTTGAGGGGCAAATCTAATATTATTTTTGTTTTGTGTTTTACAGTATGGTAGGGGATGAATCAACATCACGGCTTATTCGCTGGTCTGTAGCCGGTAACTCATTTTTAGGTAAATACATAAATTTTTAAATTGCAATTTCATGTTTAATAATATGTCTTTAGTGGAAGGTCATGAAGAATTTGCAAAGTCTGTACTGCCACGGTTCTATAAGCATAATACGTTTGCCTCCTTTGTTCGCCAGCTTAATATGTATGATTTCCACAAAGTACCACATATACAGCAAGGTGTGCTTGTAAATGGGACCTCTGACAGCATGAAAATTTATTATGCCATTTATGGGTTAAGGGGGTTGAGGGACGCATGCTGTTTTACTTTCAATTACCGAATTTGAGGGGCAAATCTAATATTATTTTTTGTTTTGTGTTTTACAGTATGGTAGGGGATGAATCAACATCACGGCTTATTCGCTGGTCTGTAGCCGGTAACTCATTTTTAGGTAAATACATAAATTTTTAAATTGCAATTTCATGTTTAATAATATGTCTTTAGTGGAAGGTCATGAAGAATTTGCAAAGTCTGTACTGCCACGGTTCTATAAGCATAATACGTTTGCCTCCTTTGTTCGCCAGCTTAATATGTATGATTTCCACAAAGTACCACATATACAGCAAGGTGTGCTTGTAAATGGGACCTCTGACAGTGAAGTATGGGAGTTTAGCCATCCAAACTTTCGTAAAAATCGTCCTGATCTCTTAGCTTTGGTTACACGAAAAAGAAATCGAGATCGCGATGATCCCTCTTCTGATGTTGATGGTGTCAACCTTCGATCATTAGTTAAAGAAATTAGTGCAATTAGACAGCACCAAAGTAATATAACGGCAGATTTGAAAAACCTACATAGAGACAATGAGATCATTTGGAAAGAAACTCTTGCTGCTAGAGAAAACCATCATAAGCATCAACAAGTTATAACCAAAATTCTCCAGTTTTTGACCATGGTATTTTCTAACGAAAGTCACCAATTAGAAGGCGTCCTGAGCGATATTATGTCAAAGGATGGCAAGAAAGATTATGACAGGCTTCTCCAACGCAACGACTTATCTCAAACGTTACAACCATCCACCACAGACTCCGACAATACAAACGCTAATAGCCAACAGCGTGTTATAGACAATGGAAATTGCAATAATGCTGATTTTGCAAAGATATCCTTGAAAGAAGGTAAGACTTTCCCAATAGTTATACTTGTCATTTTCTCCATATTTATTTATATATCTCTATGGTTTGAAAAGAAGCAAAACCAGCAAAAGATACCAAGAAAGCAAAATCAGGTATATTGTAAAACTGTAATAGCTTAGTGACACATACTAATTCTGAAATGTTTCATTAGAACCTCAAATTTCTAAGAAAGATATGAAGAAGCCTAAGAAGCATAGAAGCTCTGATAATACTAGTACTGCAGTTGACTCTGTCAACGAGAGTTCACTCGCCGTGGCTAGACGGTCCGCGAAAGCAATTACGAACGACATTAATGAACTCCAAGACGATGTGGAAACACTTGCAGCACAACTTGGACTTGATTCTACCAATATGTCTACCGATTATGCAAAATATGGATCGCTTGCAAATGAATACAGTGCCTTGATATCCTCAGCCACTGAAAATGACAAATTGCGTTTATATGAACTAGCAAATCGACAAACATCACCCTCCTCCTCTCCTCGCAAGACCAATAATATGAATTCATATCCAACACAAGATACATTATTACCCGAAAGTGATCATACCTCCTCATCTCGACTTATTGAGAATAGTTCTTCGTACGCATTCAGACAATTTGCAAAAATGGAAAATTCATATAGTGGTACAAGCAATATCAACAATGTCGTAGCACATGTAAATAAAAACTGTACAAACACCATCTTCCAATCAAACTTGATTCCGAGTGCCACAACCACGAGCAACAATGGATTATCACAATCTTTTTACAACGTAAGCAACAGTAGCTTGGTGGGCTCCTCGACTTCCGCCAATACTATTTCTTCTATAAGCTACGATGGAGCCAATTTTGAAAAGAGAAATAATCAAGTCAATAAGCCTGTGGATAAGCAAAAAGGCGTGTTCATCGATAACCACTTAAACAATCGATTATTCTTGTCTTCTGTGATGAATCAGCATCAGTTAAATGATCAAAAATCCCTGAATCTTCACTTAGAACCAAGAAATGCTATTAATTCAAATTCTAATTCTATTCACGTCTCTTCCAGTAATGGTGTCAATAATGTGCCATTTACTCGTACTCCTCAATATTCCTCTCATGCTCTCGATTATACTTTACACCATATGCCCTCTTCAAGTCTGTCTCCTGGATTAAACAACAACAGTAGCGGCTTCCATGATATCGCTCACCACCACCACCACCATTCCTTTCATAATGTGCATCAACTAGAGCAATATATCAACGTTATGAATAGCAGTAGTAACAACGATTCAGATTATACGCAACACATAGCTGAAGCAAGCCATTATATGAACCAAAATGAAAATAAAAGTAAGAAAGAAGATGGAACAATCGTTTATTAATCATGTAAATAATACATCAAAAAAAATATGCATCTTTTAAAATATTTATGTGTCCAATAAAAATATGATATCAACTTGTGAGAAAAAAAAAGGGTGCAATTTTCAAGCAGAGGGGATTAATTTTAACCGCTTCGATGATTGAGTAATGATCGGGCTTCTAAATACTTTTCTTCTTATCGCGCAAAGATTGCACTGATAAAGAATTGGATATCTTGAAAATACCTGCAGAGATAGATCTGTATATTCATGAGTTTGTAGCCTCCCTTTGCAAAAGAGCTAGCGTTGGCTATATGTTAAAGTATTTGATAGAAAGTTTGAAGCAAAAATTGCTTTCACACGCGTTTGTGATTCCTCTCATATGCAGGATAGATTTTTCGAAAGCATATTATGTATTACGAAATATTTCAATGCTCGGATTTTGTGTCATAGAAAAATAAACAAATATTATTGGCTCTTTCAATCAAAATGTAACTGTGAAAGAGGAAAGCTTAAATCAATCAAACAATTCTATAGGTTTACTCTATTATTTCTATAAACTGATCTATTTTCTGTTTGTACGCCCATATTAAATATACCCTTATGTGAAAAAAATACACTCTCAGGTAATTATGATTACTATTTGCTATAAGGAAGATTCCTTGTGTTTACATTCAATGGTATTTAGGTTGTGATACGTAATGTTTGCAAAACAATACGTAGAAAGATGGCTACAGTAGAGTGAAGATATATGTAGACTTAATGGTAATACGAAACATTGTATAAGAAGTAATTTTGATAGTATTACTTTAATAGATAAGATTTATTTATTTATTTGGATGATGTAAGGAATAATACAGTGTGGTGCAAACCCTCATGATGCTCCTACAGTGACTGGCGAAATCTCATGTAGAGTGTTTTCCGACCTTATCCGATAGCTGAAAGAATTGGAAATGTGAGTGTGAAGGGAAGGGGAGGGTTAGATAAGCTATATACGGTGCAACCTCAAATAAAATGGTTTGATAGAGATTGGAAATTTAAATTTGATTGGACGATTCCATCTTTTGTCTTACTTTTTAAAGAAGGTGCTACGAAAATCAACATCAAAGAATTAAGGGCATGTTAAAAAAATAAAATTCACTCTCATGCTAAATAGAAGGTTTTCACATTATACGGTTGAGGTAAATATTAAGAGTAATCGAAATTATTTACCTATAAGGAGACTTTGTAAACGATAAAAAGGATAGTGCGGGAGATTAAGTAAAAAAATCACATTGACGCCCTTACATTTTTAATATTGTCCACCCGTTATCTTATCAAATACACTATTTGTACCGGGTTCAAATTCTTGTTTATTAACCTGGGGAGATCTTGTGTTCCCTTTAGTCCGTCAAATTGGATTTTTCTTTCCTGATCTTTTTACATCTATTTTTTAATTCAAGCCTGCGGTTTCACTTCCCCGGACTTGTAAGTGACAATGAATTTAAGCACGTTAGGAGAATTATTTTAATTTTGAATCGTTCGTACATCTTCTCACTTGATAAAGTAAGAGCTCTAAAGGGAGCTAATGCATCTTACATCATCATATAATGTTGAAGAAGAAATATGCCAATAGGCATGTGACCAACATACTGCAAATTAGGGCTGCCTTGGTTACACTGTTAGCCAATCATTGGTCCTTCTTGGACGTAGATAAGAAATGATATGAAACCTATATTTTTTTTTTATTCCACAAGAGAAAAAAAAAAAGTATAAAACCACTTCTCAAATTTCCAACGTAAGACCCTATTCTGTTTTTTCTTCTTTTTTTCTTCAACCCACTTTCTTATATTTCTTTAAGACCTTTTCTTTTTTGTTGCTTAACTTATATTTCCCCCAATAGACTTAGATTCAAAGAGAAATTATACATATCACAACTTATATATATATTTGTAAAGAAGAAAAGACAAGTGACATACCCCCTCCCCCAACTCTTACTATACATACACACACACACACACACACAGAATAAAAATTAATAATGACCGATATTGAAAATAACACTTCTTGGGCACAATCAATCCCTCAAAAGCAAGGATTGTATGATCCCGAATTTGAAAAAGATGCCTGTGGTGTCGGTTTCATGGTACACGTCAAAGGTGTTCGTTCTCACAAGATTTTGAGCGAAGCTAGTAGCATTCTCTGTAATATGACCCATCGTGGTGCCTCTGGTGCTGATATCAGAGATGGTGATGGTGCTGGTATGTTTGATCTCTTATGTGATATTATTTTATCAATTTATTTAACATTTTTATTTCAGGTGTCATGTCCGGTATTCCTCACCAATTCTTCGTGAACGAAACTTCTCGTGAATTAGGAATTACTTTGCCCGAAGAAGGACAATACGCTGTTGGTAACTTGTTCATGAAAGGCGATGTTGATTCAGTTGCTGAGAGTAAGAAGGTCTTCGAGCAATTGGCTGAGGGTCTTCATTTGAAGGTTCTCGGTTGGCGTAATGTTCCCGTCGATTCCACCATCATTGGTCCTGCCGCTAGATCCAAGGAGCCCGCTATTGTCCAACCTTTCGTTGTCTTGGCTGATGACAAGGAGTTTGATGAAGCCTACTTTGAGCGTCAACTCTACGTTCTTCGTAAGCACGCCACTCACACTTTGACTATGAAGAAATGGTTCTACGTTTGTTCTCTTTCCAACAAGAATATTGTTTACAAGGGTCAATTGACTCCCAAGCAAGTCTACCTCTACTTCCACGATTTGAACAACGTTCAATATACTACTCACTTTGCTCTTGTTCACTCTCGTTTCTCTACCAACACTTTCCCCTCTTGGGATCGTGCTCAACCTATGCGTTGGTGTGCCCATAATGGTAAGTCTAATTTTTTTTATTTGGAAATTTGTGGCACTTGACATCCCGGCATTTCAAATCTAATTTCACATGTTTGTATTACCCAAAAAATAGGTGAAATTAATACTGTTCGTGGTAATAAAAATTGGATGCGTTCTCGTGAAGGTGTCATGGCCTCCGATAAGTTCGGCGATGAACTCGACTTACTTTACCCTATTATCGAAGAAGGTGGATCCGATTCAGCTGCTTTCGATAACGTTTTGGAATTGTTGGTTATTAACGGTGTTTTGACCTTGCCTGAAGCTGTTATGATGATGATTCCCGAAGCTTGGCAAAATAATGACCAAATGAGTCCTGAAATGAAGGCTTTCTACAAATGGGCCGCTTCTTTGATGGAACCTTGGGATGGTCCTGCTCTTTTCACCTTCTCTGATGGTCGTTACTGTGGTGCCTCTCTTGATCGTAACGGTCTTCGTCCTTGTCGTTACTACTTGACTACCGATGACATCATGATTTGTGCCTCTGAAGTTGGTACTGTCTTCATTGATCCCGAAACCATTGTCGAAAAGGGTCGTCTTAAGCCTGGTCGTATGCTTTTGGTTGATACTGTTGAAGGTGTCATCGTTGACGATAAACAACTCAAATTCAAACTGCCTCCAAGCGTGATTTCACCAAGTGGATTAAAGATCAAAACATCGTCTTGAAGGATGTTGTTGAAAAGACTAACGCCGTCCAACCTTTCGTCGCTGAATTGGATGATACTACTGTTCAATCTGATCCTCGTTTGAAGGCCTTTGGTTATACTCTTGAACAACTCAATTTGATCATGGTTCCCATGGCTTCCACTGGTAAAGAACCTCTTGGTTCTATGGGTAACGACACTGCTCTTGCTTGTCTTGCTGAGCAACCTCGTCTTATTTACGAATATTTCCGTGAATTGTTCGCTCAAGTCACTAACCCTCCTATTGATCCCATTCGTGAAGAGATTGTCATGTCTCTTGAATGTTATGTTGGTCCCGAAGGTAATATTCTTGAAATCGATGAAAAGCAATGCCATCAATTGGCTCTTCCTTCTCCCATCTTATCCATGGAGGAACTCTCTGCTATCAAGAACATGAGCCAATTCTACCCTGACTGGAAGGTCGCCACTATTGATATCACTTTTGCCAAGGCTGATGGTGTTCAAGGCTATGTCAACACTTTGGAGCGTGTCTGTAATGAGGTCTCTGAAGCTATCAAGAATGATTACAAGGTAGTTGTTCTTTCTGATCGTGCTGTCAACGCTGATCGTGTCGCTATTTCTGCTCTTATTGCTGCTGGTGGTGTTCATCACTACTTGGTCCGTAACAAGGAACGTAGCCGCATCGCTTTGATGGTCGAAACTGCCGAAGCCAGAGAAGTTCATCACTTCTGTGTTCTTTTGGGTTATGGTGTTGACGCTGTCTGTCCTTATTTATCTATGGAAGCTATGATCAAGCTTCACCGTGAACGCGCTGTCAAGGAAGGTTTAACTCCCGAAAAGCTTATTTACAACTTCAAGAAGGGTATTGATAACGGTATCCATAAGGTTATGTCCAAGATGGGTATCTCTACTTTGGCCTCTTACAAGGGTGCTCAAATCTTTGAAGCTCTTGGTGTTGATGATAGTGTCATCTCCCGTTGTTTCTCTGGTACTGCTTCTCGTATCAAGGGTGTCACTTTCGATATCTTTGCCTTGGATGCTTTAACTCTCCACGAAACTGGTTACCCTACTCGTAACCTTGTTCAACCTGTTGGTCTTCCTGAATCCGGTGAATACCACTGGCGTGATGGCGGTGCTCCTCACATTGCTGAACCCAATGGTATTGCCAACCTTCAAGATGCTGTTCGCCAAAAGAACCAATCTTCTTATGATGCTTATTCTCGCAACGCTTACGAAGCTATCAAGAAGTGTACTCTCCGTGGTATGCTTGATTTTGATTATAATAATTCCAAGGCTATTCCTATCGAGCAAGTTGAATCTTGGGATAAGATTGTCAAGCGTTTCGTCACTGGTGCTATGTCCTATGGTTCTATTTCCATGGAAGCTCACTCTTCCTTGGCTATTGCTATGAATCAATTGGGTGGTAAGTCTAACACTGGTGAAGGTGGTGAAAAACCTGAGCGTTCTCTTCCTCTTGAGGATGGTAACTCCATGCGTTCTGCTATTAAGCAAGTTGCCTCTGGTCGTTTCGGTGTTACCAGTTTCTATCTTTCTGATTCCGATGAATTACAAATCAAGATGGCTCAAGGTGCTAAACCTGGTGAAGGTGGTGAATTAGACGGTACTAAGGTTTCTGAAGAAATCGCTTCTACTCGTAAGACCACTCCTGGTATTGGTTTGATTTCTCCTCCTCCCCATCACGATATTTACTCTATCGAAGATTTGAAGCAATTGATTTACGATCTCAAGTGTGCTAACCCTCGCTCTCGTGTCTCTGTTAAGCTTGTATCTGAGGTCGGTGTCGGTATTGTTGCTGCTGGTGTCGCCAAGGCCAAGGCTGATCATATTTTGATCTCTGGTCACGATGGTGGTACTGGTGCCTCTCGTTGGACTGGTATCAAGTACGCTGGTCTTCCTTGGGAATTGGGTCTTGCCGAAACTCACCAAACCTTGGTTCTCAACGATTTACGTGGTCGTGTCATTGTCCAAACTGATGGTCAAATCAAGACTGGTCGTGATATTGCTATTGCTTGTTTGCTCGGTGCTGAAGAATGGGGTTTCGCTACCACTCCTCTTATTGCCCTTGGTTGTACTATGATGAGAAAGTGTCACTTGGTATGTTTATTGTATTTTTTTACTTTCGTGATAGACATTGATTAATTTGTATTTGCTTTTAGAACACTTGTCCCGTTGGTATTGCCACTCAAGATCCTGAGTTGCGTAAGAAGTTCGAAGGTTCTCCCGAACATGTTGTCAACTTCTTCTTCTACCTTGCCGAAGAGTTGCGTTCTTACATGGCTAAGCTTGGTTTCCGTACCATCAACGAAATGGTTGGTCGCGCCGAAAAGCTTAAGGTCAACGACTCTCTTCGTACTTTCAAGACTGCCAATTTGGATTTATCTCCTATTTTGACTCCTGCTTCTTCTCTTCGTCCTAACGTCTCTAACGTTTGTGTCACCAAGCAAAAGCACAACCTTCACGTTCGTCTTGATAACTACCTCATCGAAGAAGCTGAGGTTGCTCTTTCCAACAAGGAAAAGGTTTACATCGAAGCTGATGTTGTTAACACCGATCGTGCTCTTGGTACCACTCTTTCTTACCATGTTTCCAAGCGTCACGGTGAAGCTGGTCTTCCCTCCGATACTATCCATGTCAAGTTGAGAGGTTCTGCTGGTCAATCTCTTGGTGCTTTCTTGGCTCCTGGTGTCTTCTTCGAACTCGAAGGTGATTCTAACGATTATGTTGGTAAGGGTCTCTCTGGTGGTCAAATTGCCATTTATCCTCCCAAGAGCTCTATCTTCAAATCTGAAGAAAACGTCATTGTCGGTAACGTTTGTTTGTATGGTGCCACTAGCGGTAAGGCTTTCTTCCGTGGTATTGCTGCCGAACGTTTCTGTGTTCGTAACTCTGGTGCATCTGCTGTTTGTGAAGGTGTCGGAGATCACGGTTGTGAATACATGACTGGTGGTCGTGTTGTCATTTTGGGTACAACTGGTCGTAACTTTGCTGCTGGTATGTCCGGTGGTATCACCTATGTCCTCGATCTTGAAGGTACTTTCAAGAAGAATGTCAACATGGAAATGGTCCGTTTGGAAACTGTCAACGATGATGAACGTATCGCTGAATTGCGCGACTTGATTGAAGACCATCGTCATTACACTGGCTCTGAAATTGCTGATCGCGTTCTCAAGAACTTTAACGAGTACTTACCCAAGTTCGTTATGGTCATGCCCATCGAGTACAGTGCCCTCTTACAAAGACAACGTGCTGAAAAGCTTGCTGCTGCCACTCCCGAAAAGAAGACCTGTGAAAAGGTACACAAGAAGGTCGAACCTCAATTGGAAGATCTTGAAGATAGTGTTCTTGATGAAGAAGCTATTTTGGCTCGTCGTGCCAAGTTGGATAAGGTTCGTGGTTTCATGAAGTACAAGAGAAAGACTGATAGCTACCGTAATGCCAAGAAGCGTGTTGGTGATTGGGAAGAAATCAACAACCGTTTGACTCGCTCTCAACTCCATGAACAAGCCGCTCGTTGTATGGATTGTGGTGTTCCTTTCTGTCAATCTGATACTGGTTGTCCTATTGGTAACATTATTCCCAAGTGGAACGAACTCATCTACAAGGATAACTGGAAGGATGCTCTCGATCGTCTTATGATGACCAACAACTTCCCTGAATTCACTGGTCGTGTCTGTCCTGCTCCTTGTGAAGGTGCTTGTACTTTGGGTATTAGTGAACCTCCTGTTGCCATCAAGTCTATTGAATGTGCTATCATTGATCGTGGTTTCGAAGAAGGTTGGATTAAGCCTCAACCTCCCGTTACTCGTACTGGTAAGAAGATCGCTATTATTGGTTCTGGCCCCGCTGGTTTAGCCGCTGCTGATCAATTGAACAAGGCTGGTCATCTTGTCACTGTTTACGATCGTAACGACCGTATTGGTGGTCTTTTGATGTATGGTATTCCCAACATGAAGCTCGACAAGAAGTTCGTTGACAGACGTGTTCAACTTTTGGCTGACGAAGGTGTTACTTTCCTTCCTAACTCCAATGTTGGTGTTGATATTGATGCCAATACTATCCGTGAGCAAAACGATGCTATGATTGTTGCCACTGGTGCCACATGGCCCAGAGATCTCAAGATTCCCGGTCGTGAAGCTGATGGTATTCACTTTGCTATGGAGTTCCTTCAAGCTAACACCAAGAGTTTACTCGATTCTGAACTCAAGGATGGTCAATACCTCTCTGCCAAGGACAAGCACGTTGTTGTCATTGGTGGTGGTGATACTGGTAACGATTGTATTGGTACTTCTCTCCGTCATGGTTGTAAGTCTGTTGTCAACTTTGAATTGCTTCCTCAACCACCCAACACTCGTGACAAGAAGACCAACGCTTGGCCCAAGTTCCCTATGGTATTCAAGGTTGATTACGGTCACTCTGAAGTCCAAGCTCAATTCGGTAAGGATCCTCGTGAGTACTGTGTTCTTTAGTGTGTACGTTGACAAGAAGTTCGTTGACAGACGTGTTCAACTTTTGGCTGACGAAGGTTGTTACTTTCCTTCCTAACTCCAATGTTGGTGTTGATATTGATGCCAATACTATCCGTGAGCAAAACGATGCTATGATTGTTGCCACTGGTGCCACATGGCCCAGAGATCTCAAGATTCCCGGTCGTGAAGCTGATGGTATTCACTTTGCTATGGAGTTCCTTCAAGCTAACACCAAGAGTTTACTCGATTCTGAACTCAAGGATGGTCAATACCTCTCTGCCAAGGACAAGCACGTTGTTGTCATTGGTGGTGGTGATACTGGTAACGATTGTATTGGTACTTCTCTCCGTCATGGTTGTAAGTCTGTTGTCAACTTTGAATTGCTTCCTCAACCACCCAACACTCGTGACAAGAAGACCAACGCTTGGCCCAAGTTCCCTATGGTATTCAAGGTTGATTACGGTCACTCTGAAGTCCAAGCTCAATTCGGTAAGGATCCTCGTGAGTACTGTGTTCTTTCCAAGGAATTCATTGTCAAGGATGGTGCCGTCAAGGGTATTAAGACTGTTCGTGTTGAATGGACCAAGGATGACGCTGGTCGTTGGGTCATGACTGAACAACCTGGTTCCGAACAAACCTTCGAAGCTGACCTCGTTTTATTGAGTATGGGTTTCCTCGGTCCTCAAACCGAGATCATCAAGCAATTGGAGCTCAAGCAAGATGGCCGTACCAACATTGAAACACCCAAGGGTAAATATGTCACTTCCGTCCCTGGTGTCTACGCCGCTGGTGATTGTAGACGTGGTCAATCTTTGATCGTTTGGGGTATTAACGAAGGTCGTATGTGTGCTCGTGAAATTGATTACCAATTGATGGGTAACACCAACTTGCCTGTTGCTGGTGGTATTCAACAACGTATTCTTCCTGATATCAATGCTTAAATATTCGGTATATGCTCTCTTTAAAAATCCAACCCTTTTGTACAGAACCTCTTAATGGTATATGAAAACACTGGTGTTTATTTTATGTATTTGTATCTATTCTTTTCCTACTTTTTATTTTCATTACGTATGGGGGTACTTGATGAATGCTTTTTACATAAAAAGTGTTTAAAGAATTCTTTTTACTAATTATAATTTTAAACATCATGTCTTTACAATATGCTTTTTTATAATATATCTTTCATAATAAATAGACTTTTTTTCAAAATAATTCTTGTTATGTTTAACTTTTGCGAATGTTTATTGTTATATACACGGTAATTATCTAGGCATGTTTGGGTTTTTGTTCCATCTCCAAAGGTGGAGTAGGTGGTCGTTGTTCGACCTCTCTAGCTTTTAAGATACTTCTGATCGATGGATTTACCAACTCCCAGAAAATATATCCAACAATACCGAGTATATAGTGAGCATAATAAATTTGTGCCCACGCTGTACTCGCAGGCTTCCAGTAGAGAAGATTGAATGCAACAGATAAAAGATTGATGATAAACATTGTCAAAATTGTTCCAGCAAGATCGTACATTAGTTTAAGAGCAATAACTGGTCTTTTGGAAGTAGGATCAAATGTCAGAGGACGGAACGTACGACGGTATTGACGAGCCAACATTTGAAATGGTGTTACGGATTAAAAAAAACACTGGATTAATTTAGATGGGGTTGTTTAGTGCTCTTTCTTGATAAAATATTCATGTTATAGAACTTACTGTAGTATCCTGGGTAGAAACCATGCCATAAAGCTGATACACCATAGGTAATCATAGCACTTTTAGCTCCTCCAGTTTGGCCAGGAGGTGTAATACGCATATACACATAATAACGTAACCAGCGGTTGGCTCCCATATTCCAATTGTCTATCATTTCTTTAATAGACTGACTAAGTTCACATTTGCGTACATTGATGTTCTTGAAACGATCCCAGCGTGGTTTTCCTTTTGCATCGACGCCATTATATCCGAAGCGGCATAACACACAAGCTCCCTCGGATAAAAACCATGCAACGTAATACTTACAACGAGAAGTAAAGGCAGCAACTTGCAGATAAAAAAGTTTTTGTAAAAGAGGCAATCCTCTCCACATAGCAGTATCTACATTAGCAGAACTGTATTTGGGTGCTACAGTAACTATGACGCCTACAAACATCAAACTTTTGATGATAAGCCATCCCGTTTGTCTCACCGCCGATGGTAGTTTTGTCTTGTTATCTTTAATGTCGAACATATTCATAGTCACAAAACGCATGTAATCCATAAACTCTGAGGTGGGTCCTACGAGAAATCCTCCAAAGAAGAACATCCAGCCGAAAAATTCAATGAATGTAGGATAACGCTCGATTTTCATTCGTTTGTTGTAGCTTGACAGAAGAGCTTGATTCTTTGTGCGACCGTCAGCAACGTTGAATCCAAATGAAGTCAGTTTGATGGTTGCAATCATCATAGTTCCAGAGTAGTCGTTAGCATTGTCCAAGTCAAATCCACTAAATTGACGAATTAAATGGCTACAAATTCGTTTGATGTAATTAGATCTTGTTACTATCACAATCGATTAGTGTTTTATGATAATTACCAAATAGACATACTAGTCATAATAACAATAAAATTGATCCACGGTCCATTCTTTCCTTTATAATACTTCATGAACATCCAAGTGAATAAGCATGATAGCGATATATGCACAAATCCTTTGGTATAGAGAAGCACATAGTTCATAATAAGAGTTGTTACTGCGATGGAGAATATGTGCTTCAGTTGTATTTGACGCGAAGGGATCATATTGAATAAGATAGCACAGGGATATGATGAGAGGATAGAGGCTACTATCTTTAGTTGCTCCGGAGATGGGTTTCCGCCCATCTTCAAGGAAGCTTGCTCAAAGAGAGAATCCATTGTGTAGAATTGAAACAAAAGGGAATAAAAGAAGAGTAAAGTTGAATCAAGTTGATTTAAACTACATACCCCGAGGTTGGGGCTAAAGATGCGTAGGATGACTTTCTCACTGTATTATCTTCATAATCTAAGCATTTCCCAATTGATGGGGAACGAGGTTACGAGCAAAAAAAAATTAAAAAAAAATTGATATCTTGACAGGACAGGCACGATCCTACTAAAAGACAAATCATTGTACTATTCCTTGCGACAGTTAGGTACTATGCCCACTTCTTTGACCCACAAAATTTGTGCTACAAATCAACTGCATCAGTTGACGCTATATTAAATCGAGATTCGGTTCTTTTTCAAAGACACTTTTTAATGTTAATGAGATTTTAAAATCACCTCATCAAGTCAATTTGAAACTTTGTTTAAATTAAGCTACCGCACACTGAATACCCAACTGTTGGCTAATTTATGATCAACACCACAAGGAAGGTTAAATGTTCAAGACAGAATAAAATTTGGCTCACCGCGCAATCTACAAATGACGGAGTATTTCCTACCATTGATTATACATAATACAAACAAGCTGAACAGCAGTGATCTTAAATCGGCACTAGCCCGTCTTTCATGCAAGAAACGTTTGTGACCGTCGAAATGCACGGTCACTTTGCAATCCAATCTTCGCCAACAAAACCCGAAAAATGTTTTTTTTTAACAACTCTACACAGCAAAGTAAGAAATGAGACCACAGCAACATTCCTTTAAGAAGGGAGGGTATAATAAGCACACACCTACTCCGGGATCCACTCTTCCTCGATCCATGCAAGAAGAGTTGGAGAATCAAGGTAGAATTTCAAAGTATTGACACTGAATGTACATAGCGTACTGATCATAGTATGTGCACCTTATAGATAAAGACGATCGTAAGTTCGGTAAAAAGTTCAAAATCAAGGTATCAAATAGAAAAGAGTTGAGAAAGCAAAAGAGAGCCGATAAAGGAAAGCGTAATGCTGAGCGTCACCAAAAGAAGCGTCCTGCACCTGAACCAACACCTCAAGTTGCAAAGCGTCAAAAGACAGTTGTTAAGGTACCAGTCAAAAAGGTTGTGGAAGAGCCTACAAAGAAGAAAACCAAGGAAAAGTCATCCGCTGAAGCCATGCAAAGACTATCTAAATCCAATCCTGGACTTTATAAATTATTAAAGTCAGATAATTTAATTGAAGGAGACGATGGACAAAATGACGATGATTTTGCTGATGATGATCGTGATATCGCTTACTGGGAAAAGAAGTTGGGACTTAATAAGAAGAAAAACAAAACTCTTGGTAAAGAATTTGAAGAGGATGGTTTATTGGATGTACTTGGCGGTATTGAGGGTGAAGAGGGTGATGATGATCAAGAATACCTGAGAAAGAAGAGATTAAGACAAAATGAAAAGAAAAAAATGGCTGATATGGAAAGCAAAGCGGAAGAAGCAGTGGACGATATCTTTGCTGGCTTTGAGAGCGAGGAAGAAGATGAAGAGGATGAGGAGAACTCTGACATGGAAGGTCTACTCGAAGAAGAAAGCGAGGAAGAAGATGTAGAGATGAATTTCGAAGAAGATGACAGTGACGACGCTGAAGTTATTGGGGAAGACGATGTTGACAGCGATGAAGAGGCTTTAAATCATGAAAGCAGTGAAGACGAAGAGGAAGAGGAGGAGGAGGAAACCACTGTTCAAGAGGCACCCAAATCGAATGTTTTATCGAAATACGTCCCACCTCATCTGAGAAAGACGGCGACAACCAAAAGTGAACAACAGATTAAACTTCAGAAGCAACTTCAAGGTCAATTGAACAGATTGAGTGAGAGCAATATGGAAAGCATTCTGCTCGAAATTGAAAAGTGTTATGGCACTTACCCTCGTCATGGTACGATTTTGCACTTCGGGTTAGAGTATGTAACATTTGGATTCATTAATTTTTCTCTATTTTAGATGTAACCTCGACTATATCTGATTTAATTTTAACCTCAATCTCTCAAAAATCCAATTTATTGGACTCCTTTGTGATTACATATGCTACTATTGTTGCCAGTCTTTATCGTTTGATTGGTATTGAATTTGGTAAGCAATGCACAAGATATATTTAGCCCTTAGAAATGTACACAACATTAACACATGAGTATTACAGCTGCACACTTTGTCCAGACATTAATTGAAATGTTTGAGAAAGAGCACAAGAAATGCAAAGAATCTATTAAGCGTGGTGATGATAATGGCGACGAAGGACCGGAAGGTTCCAGGGAATCAAGAAACTTGTTGACGTTAATTTTGGAATTGTATAACTTCCAAGTTTTATCTTGTGTAATTATTTATGACTTGGTTCGCGAATTGATAAGTCAATTGGATGAAAACAATGTCGAATTGTTACTTCGTGTTATTAGAAGTATGAAATTACTTGAAACTTTCTATTACATGATACATGATGATTAATCCATTTTATTTTAGCGGCTGGACCTGAAATGCGTAACGATGACCCTGCTTCGTTAAAACATATTATTGACGAGATTCAAAAGGAAACAGCAAAACGTGATCCTTCAACAATATCGTAAGCAATTTTTTGCATAATATGCTTAAAGTACACAAATTAATTCGTAACCTTCTTCATATAGAACCCGTCATAAGTTCATGCTCGAAACAATTGCTAATGTAAAAAACAACAAAATCAAAAACGGTCAAACTGCTGGCGGTCAGGGCGATAAAGAAATGGTTTCGAAAATGAAGAAATTCTTGAATGGATTATCTAAGAAACGAGCAGTTCGTAGTACAGAAGCATTGCGTGTCAGCTTAGACGATATTCATAACGTGGAAACGAAGGGCAAATGGTGGCTCGTTGGTTCATCTTGGAAGGACAACCTTGTTGGAACCGAAAGTAAATACGCCTCAAGTAAGGTGCCTGAAGATTTAAAGAAAGATCAGTCTTTGCAAGAGACCCTGTTGAAATTAGCAAGAAAACAGGGTATGAACACAGATATCCGTAGAACAATCTTTGTGACCATCATGAGTTCCGAGGTTAGTCTGTTTTGGGGTTTATTTTATTTACACAAAATACTCATTGTATTCAACGTGTTTTAGGATTATTTGGATGCATTTGAAAAACTTATGAAACTTGGGTTAACTGAGGTACAACAACGAGAAATCTGTCGTGTCATGTTACAGTGTACAGGAAATGTAAGATTTGGTAATACGATTAAGAGCATGATGGGATTTCTTGGGTAACACTCGATCATTTTTCTTCTTAATTAGGAAAAAACGTTCAATCCTTACTACATGCTCGTTAGTAAGAGATTATGTGAAATAGATCACTCTTTCAAGGTGACTTTCCAATATTGTCTCTGGGATTTTCTCCGAGAATGTGGTGAATCTGACGTTGGTGGATTGGAGAGAAGTGCAAGCGAAAATGCTGTGCTCGAAGAAAATAAGAATATCCGTTTAAGCAAGTTGATGAACATGGCCAAATTTTATGCCTCATTGATCGCAGATGGAGCCCTGACTTTAGCCGTTTTGAAGAGCGTAAATTTCATGTCTGTGAAACGCAACGCTCGTATCTTCTTGGAAATTTTATTTGCAAACCTCCTCTTACAATTACATTCTGGTGGTGCACAAGGTGTAGCCAATGTATTTGGTAAGATTCTCGAGTTACGCACACTCGCTCAAGGTTGTATCTTTTTCATGCTAGAAACTGTGGTCCATGGAAAGCATTCTGGTCTTGGTGAAGATGATTTAGAGAAAGTACAATGGAGCTGTAAAATTGCTCGAGAAGTCTTGGGCAGCAAATAAACAAATTTACCCTTCATATCATAGAATAAAATAATTTCGTAGAGTCTTGAAAAAAAAAACGAAAGGAAAAACTTCCTTCAATTACGTTTTTTTTTTTTTTACGATCGCTTACAAGATATGTGACAATAATAAGATCTTGGGCAATATTGCAATGAGAAAAAATAGATTATATTTTTGGATGATCAAAGCAAACTTGTGAAAAAGCTGAGGAAGTAGGAATTTAAATATTTTCCTCACTACAATCTATTTAGTATAAATACGAAGGGTCTTTCTACTTCTTTTTTTCTATCAATTATCACAAAGCAAAAGATAAAATGAAGAATATTTTACTCTTTGCCGCTTCTGCAATTGTTGGTTTAGCCAGCGCATACAACGTAAGCCAGATGCAAAATGAAGTTTAAATTTAAATACACAATTAACTCAATGTTTCTTTTCTTTTAATAGAATCAATGTAATGATAACATTGTTGATTGTAAGTTTCAAAAAAACCAATGAATTCATTACTAGAGAGAGTATACTAGCAGCGTTTAACATTTGAATCTTAGATTGGGGTCAAAACTCTTACGGTGCTGCCAATGGTAATGACCCATCAGGTTGGCAACAACCTCTTAGCTTTTACTGTAATGATGATAGCGTTGATGTTCTCCCTATTGCTTTCTTGACTACCTTTTTTGGTGTTGGTGGTGAGCCTCAAATCAATCTTGCTAACGTAAGTGGTGTATTTTATAGTATTCGAAAGCTTTCACTAAATAATTGGTTTCGAATTAGTACTGTAACAGCGTTGACAATGCCACTTTCCCCGGTACTAATTTGGCCAATTGTCAAAATATTGCCCCTGAAATTGCATACTGTCAAAGCAAAGGTAAATTGGTCACTTTGTCATTGGGTGGCGCCACTGGTGGTGTCGGATTCAAGTCAGATGCTCAAGCTAGCGCTTTTGCTGACACTTTGTGGAATCTCTTCTTTGGTGGTAGTTCCAGTACTCGTCCCTTCGGTAATGCTGTATTGGATGGGTAAGTCAGTTTATTCTTGTTGTGCTGTTCGCAATTGCATGTACTGATCTTGGGTATTTCAATATAGTGTTGATCTTGATATTGAGGGTGGTGGACCTGACTGTAAGTATAATTTTAATTTAATTTATTACGTAAAATGAACTTGCATAAAACTCATGTTTCAACATTTCATATGACCAGATTATGTAACCTTCCTTACCAAGTTAAATTCTCACTTTAAGAGTTCTTCCAAGAAATACTATGTTACTGCTGCTCCTCAATGTGTCTATCCTGATGCTAACCTTCAGGCCACTTTGAACAATTTCCCCTTTGATGCCGTCTATGTACAATTCTATAATAACCCTTGTGGTCTCCAAAATTTCAACGCTGTCTCTCAATGGAACTTTGGTCAATGGGATATTTGGGCTCGTACTATTTCCCCCAACCCTAATGTCAAGATCTATATTGGTGCTCCTGCTAGTTCTTCAGCTGCTGGTGGTGGTTATGTCCCTGCAAGCACTTTATTGGATATTGCTCTCAAGACCCGTAAGGCTTTCCCCAGTTTCGGTGGTGTTATGTTCTGGGATGCTTCTCAAGCCTATAAGAACGGCCGTATTGATCAAGTCTTGAAGAATGGTCTTAAATCTGGTAAGGTCTGTGATGGCAGTTTCACATACCCTGTCTGTACTGCTCCTGCTTTCGTCCAAGGTAACAGCTACACTGCCAGCTCCACTGTTTCCTACAATGGCTATATGTGGCAACCCAAGTGGTGGACCAGCACTGTTCCTGGAAGTGCCAATGGTGATTGGTCAGCTATTAGCGCTTGTGCTGGAGGTACCATCGGAGGAGGTAATACCACTACCACTACCACCAAGCCTGCCACATCTACTACCACTACCACAATTGCCCCTACCACCACTACCGTCGTGTCTACCACTACTTCCGTTGTCTCTACCACAACCACTACCATCAAGACAACCACTACTGTTCCAAGCACCACCACTACTACTACCGCCACTACTACCCCAACCGGCTCTGGCTGTAGCGGTGTCGCTGCTTGGTCTTCTTCTATTGCTTACACTACTGGATCTACAGTCACCTATGGTGGAAATCTCTGGAAGAACAGTCAATGGTCTCAAGCTGATACTCCTGGAGGTTCTTCCGGTGTATGGACCAAGATTGGCTCTTGTGGCTCTGTCACTAAAAGATCTCTCGTAAGAAAGAATGGAAAGAGACGGGTCTCTTTCTAATCGACATTTAACTGTACCACTCCCACTCTCTTTCCCCTATCTAATTTAACCTGAATAACTAACTTATTGAAACCGACTGTGAAGTTGTAGGATTTATAGTGGAAATTTTAATTGATTTAACTTTAACACTACTACCCTACAACGGAATTGTTCGCTTTCCCTTTTTTAAATCTTATCTCGCCTTGTTGGGTAAACTAATAAAAAATTCTGTAACAACTTATAATCTTTCCGTCCTGATATTTTTCTTTTGGTTTAATAAATACGTTTGTTTAATGGGTTTATTTTAAAATTATTGTACACAAGGGGATTCTCTAATATGTATATCTGAAAAGTCTAATTATAAAGTACTAGCATGATTGACCAATTGCCCAAGTATATTCACAATGTCTTCACTATGTTCAACACAGTATTTAGCGGAAGTCTTTTTTGATAAGGGACCTACAGATACGGTGAAAGCCTCATCCTCGTGTAACAATGCACGAAACATATCTTCATCTGTAGAGTCATCTCCAGCGCACATAATCAAATCAGTAGTTTCTGATTGTTTAATACGTTTCACAACCTCACCCTTGTTCACTAACAACGATCTCACTTCCAAGTTCATTTTTCCAACAAGAATATCCACGCCAGGAATCTTTATCAACTCTTGATGACATAATTGAGACTGTTTTTCACTATCATCAAGTAATCTATTAATATTGACTGCCTTCCACAAAAACTAAAGAATACTTACGCTTCATCAGTATTAGCAGCGTTGCGATAGTGCCAAGTAATAGATGATTTTTTCTGTTCAATCACAGTACCGGGATTACTCTGTGTATATTTTTCGAAAATGGATAAAGCAACACTCTTCCAAGACATATCAGCGTCCTTTAACATATCAATCCAATCGTTCAAGCCAGCTTGTTTCATAAAAGATCCGTGTTCTGCACTCAAGCCTAAGCGAGGAATTTTCCCAAGATAAGTATCTAAAAAGACTTGATCGCGGCCAGAGATGATCCACACGGTATTATGAGGATCTTTACATAAAGCGTTGAGGTATTGTAATAAGGTGGGTGTGGGTTGAGCATCGGCAGGATTACTCACGATTGGGGTCAAAGTGCCCTAAACAAGTGTCATCTATAAGTCGATTGCTATTTTTTCGCCGATAAGTGTATATATACTCACATCGTAATCGAATAAGAACAAGCGCTGTTTTGTGCTTTTGTACGCATTTACCAAAGCGCCTGTGTTCAAAGGTTGGGTGCCTTTTGGAATCATATGAATTGAAATATGTTGATCAAGAGGAAAATAGAAAAAAAGAAATCGACTGAAGTTGGTAATATTTAAGATGGCAAGATAATTTTTTCCAGCCAAAACCTGAACATTTCCCTTCCCAAATTTAATTCACCGTCATTATCGATACGTGGCAAGTCTTTCAAAGATAGAATACGGGAGTAGAAACGTTCATACCGTGAGTATACTCTAATTATGCTTACACTAATTGTATTTACTTTAAGGTGGTTCTCACTCTATGTTCATCAAATGTCATCATTTTATAGCATGAAATATGCCGACTTTTTTACACGAGTTAATCGCAAACTCGGTACACTAAATCTTATCTATTTAGTAACTTTTTTTTTGGGACGATCTTAAACCTTGCTCTCTACGTATAACATTTTTTCTTTCAGCTTTTGGAGCACCATCATTTTTCTTGGGTAGAAATAAAGTATTCCACAGTGAGGCAGGCGACTCTACACTTACCAATAGGCAAGGAAAACGAGATCAAGCAACTAAGGAGTTTTTGAGATTATCAGTAGTAATAAGTTTCGAATTCCTCCCGCTCGTACTTCTGTTCTCCGCCGTAATCATTTTATCTTTGCATTTTATAGCAATTACGAGTGTCCATACCGCCATCGAGACTAGAATTTTGACATTCTTGTGCAAAAACCCGCCAGGGGAAATTAGTGGTCCTTGCTCCCCTTAACGCAAGTGGAGTGCAGTCAGGCTCACCTATCATAGATTGCGTACAACTATCTTTAAACTTTCTTTATTGTGAATTATTCATATATACACGTACCCCTACTTTAAAGCAAAACATCCTTTTTTATTATTATTTTGTATGTACATGATGTTTTCGGTGTAAATTAGTTTAAAAGAACAATAACTATATAACGGCAATAAATAATGAAAGGGGTATAATTATTTTACAGGTTGTCTTCATCTCGCAGCATATCTACGTAAATCGATTAGTTTATATACACTCTACCAATAGTTCAACAATATACTTTACCTGACCAGATATTGTGATTTATAGAATCCATCAATCCATCTGAAACATCCATAGGCATTTCTACGTTACCGTCGATCAGTAGCCAGTTCTGCCTTGATGCAGGACTTAAATTAGGTATCGGGGAATAGGGTGATAAAGCGCCACCTCCTAAGCGACCAGTGCCATCGAAATCGGTGTTTGGTGAAGATGGAATGCTGGAAGTTCCAGGAGCCACACTGAGTGAATACCCACCGCCTGAATACGTGGGATCGTACATATTATCTAAAGAGAAATTAGACATGGGAGAGACAGGAGCGGTGCCTGGGGTGGTTGTAGCAGGTGAAGATTGGGCTGTTGGCAGAGCACCAGTCGACACATTATCAATGACAATGCGAGGAACAGGAGGCGAATTGCGTTTCTTTTTATCGCGAGGCATGTTGAGATAATTGGTGGAATGATCGACGTTGGGTGAACCGAATTCAAAGTGACTAGCATTCGTGACACCCAACTTCTTGACTTCGTCTTCATCACGCTTCTTCCAAAGCGCACGAATGAATCGTTTTTTCTGAACTTGGGTAAGAAAGAAGCCAGCTGCTTTTTCCAAGTGATATTCTTGAGTCAATTGTTCAATTTTTTCTAAACGAGCAATCAGCGGATCAAGACTAAAAAAAAAGAACATACAAACTATATTAGTAACACTATTGGACATGAGTATAAATAAGAACTTACGTTAAAGAGGTGGAAATGTTGATGAATCGATAAGATATAATAGTGAGTACGCTAGCAAAGGGTATACCTTTGGACGTTTCAGTGCGCAAGATTTCGTTGTAATAGATGTTGTACTCCATACGTCTCTTTTGCGCTTCGCTCAAATGGAATGATCGACGTTGGGTGAACCGAATTCAAAGTGACTAGCATTCGTGACACCCAACTTCTTGACTTCGTCTTCATCACGCTTCTTCCAAAGCGCACGAATGAATCGGTTTTTTCTGAACTTGGGTAAGAAAGAAGCCAGCTGCTTTTTCCAAGTGATATTCTTGAGTCAATTGTTCAATTTTTTCTAAACGAGCAATCAGCGGATCAAGACTAAAAAAAAAGAACATACAAACTATATTAGTAACACTATTGGACACTGAGTATAAATAAGAACTTACGTTAAAGAGGTGGAAATGTTGATGAATCGATAAGATATAATAGTGAGTACGCTAGCAAAGGGTATACCTTTGGACGTTTCAGTGCGCAAGATTTCGTTGTAATAGATGTTGTACTCCATACGTCTCTTTTGCGCTTCGCTCAAATTCATTTTACTGAGCAGTCGGTTAATAGCATTGACATTGATATCGCTGTCATCGCCATTGTAGTTATTCTTATAGTTACTTTGAGGACTTGGTTGATAGCCGCTAGGTGATTTGGGACTAGCTGTAGCAGATGCAATTGCAGCCTTCTCTGTACCTTTCGGTTTTCTTCCAGCTCTGATGATATTCGAGACACTAAAAGCGTCATCGTATATTCTGAACTTGAATCGGCCTGTGAGATTACGAAGTAATTTGGCAATATCTTCTTTCTGGATGTACCCAGTTCCTCTTGTATCAATATCTGCCCAAGCATGTTTAAATCTATTTTTTTTAAAAAAAATAAGACATATGCAAGAAGGTTTACAAGTGATGAGGACTTACGCTCTGAGATCGGCTTTTGTGATATTCGTAAATCGAGTACGAGTTTCATAGGCATACTCAAACTTACTGATAATCACGGCAGTGAACAAATTCATGAAAATATGTGTGCAGATAATGTAGAATACGTCGAACAAAAAGTAGGCCCAAAATTGAGATCCACAGTCGTCTTCGAGGTAATTGGAAGATCGATTACAGTTAGGGTATTGCACAGTATAGTCAATAAGGATGGCATTCCATGCTTCACCAGTAGTCGCTCTAACAAGTAATAGAAGTGCATTACCGTAGTCTCTGAAGTTGGAGTGAGCAGTACCATAGATTCCGTATTTTGTAAGACCAAAAAACTCCATAAACAACATTGCAAATAAACACATGGCAACCATGAATACAGCAGATACTTGGATGATAGCAGGAGTAGATTTTCTACAATAAAAAAAAAAAATTAGATTTGTTACAACAAACGTTTATGGTTTATGTGACTTACGCAATGGTGTGGTATAGCGTTTGCAAGGCATCAATACCTTCACCCAATCGAAACGCTGCTAAAACAAGACAATAACGTTCAACACGTAACGTCCACAGATCAGGTGAAGCGAAACGAAGAATCAACAGAATGAGTGCACTTGTAGCAATGATACAATCAAACCAGTTCCATTTGCTTCGAATCCACTGTTAAATATAAATCAATTTGTATTAAAATCACTGTTAAGAAAAACTGTTGAATTAAAATCGTACCTTTTTCCAGCCTAGACCCAGCAGTTTGATTATACATTCAATTACATAGATAACAGTAAACGCCATGTATGCATAATCTACAATGATTGATACAACAGATTAAAATAAAATGATGAAACATAGTGAAGCGACAATTACCTTGAGCCAATTCTAGCCATTCAGGAGCACTATTAAACTCACTTGCAATAGTGATAATATTCAGGCCAATAACACACATCATCAAGCGGTTAAACTTGCCGTGCTTCTTGATGACCATATCATGACACCATCTTCTGATTCGAGACTGTGGTCGAAACACCTTGATTGTAGGTTTGACAGCTGCCAAAAGACGTTGTAAATCACTGTACTGTCTCTGAGCAGTAGTTAAGGTAGTGATTCCATTACGCTCTTTGAATTTTTCAATAATGACACCGACAAAGAGTTGCATTGTACCTTGCGAGATGATCATAAATACTAAGTAGAACAGACCGTGATACACTGTGGGGGAATCCCATGTGAAGTGAGGTTGAGTGTCCGGGTCGCGAGGTGTACTCATAGCGCTAAACATGGTGTCTACCCAGCCTTCGGTCGAAGTCAAAGAGAACAGCTGTTGTAAAGCGTCTGGAAACGTATCATACGAAATGAACCCGTTTTGCGGATTTTGCCATACACGGGGGATCCAGGCCAGAGCCTCCACATCGTCATCGCTACTAAAGTTGTAACTGAACTCGCCGATACATTCGCCTCGTGTCATGACAGTTTCATCGTTACACATCCACATCAGACCACCAAAGATATTCACGCCATACACAGCGAACGGAACCAACACCAAAAAAGTGAAAATCAGTGCATCCAACATGAGAGGCAGAGCGTAGAATAGAGCCACAAAGATATCGCGCACACCGTTAAAGTAACGAATCAATCTTAGAATACGCAAACTACGAAAAGTACTTAGACCGCGTGGAGCCTCGTCTGTACCCATGAAAATCGTCGTGATATTGAGCAAAATAACGCAAATGTCCAATTGATTCCAATGGTTGCGTAAATAAGCGTTGGGCGTCAATAACAGTCCATCTGCAATGATACGGATCAACAATTCCACAATAAAGACGATACTGAGCGAAATTTCAATGGTGTCAAATACGTCTTGCTTAGAGGTATCTTTTCGAATCAGTCGAGTGGAAGGTTCATCGAGAATGACCATGATAATACTGACTAATACACACGCCATCACAATCCAATTAAACAGGTTTCGTCGTTCTGCTTGTCCATCGTTACTTGATCCCACAAGGCGTTTACACCAATATCGGATCCGACTGCGGTTGGAAAAAATGAAGAGTGATTTGACGGTGGGTGTATTCTCTTTGCGCGCCTCTCTGTTTTCCTCGGCAACAATCATTTCAAAATCCTCCGGTTCATCGTTGACGTCTGCAATGAGTGGATTGATGGGTGCTGCTTTGATGCTGGTCTTTTTACGCAAGAAGGGCACTTTTTGTCTTATTTTCGCATAGAGTACGGCAATTTTTCGTTCCAACAGAGAAAGTTCTCTCAATTCATCATCGTCCAGTGTGCGGGTTTTGCTTTTCGGCAAATCGGACAAGAGCTCTGTAAGATCCGCTTTGGTCAATGGCACTGTTAAATTAGTGGGTAATTTATCAATTTGTACGCTCTTATTTTCGTTAAAACGGTAAAAGGGCTTGAATAGCTTGAGAAGGATGGTTTCTGTGCGATCATTGTCTTTAAAGCGGTGGCGATGGATAAAGTCCTTGATCTGATAGTGGCGAATATACTCATCACTTAGTTCAAAATTTTCCAAGACCACAGCAATGTAAAGACCCGACATGATATAACGACCAAATGCAAAATACAAAGAGAGAGCGATACCCGCGTAGATGGAGCCTTGGCCCGTCTGACTTTCCATCGCATTGTACAACACGTTGGTCCACATTTCACTGGTGTAAACGACAATGAGAGAGACAAATGATTGCCAAAATGTATCGAATCGATTCTCTGGGTCAGTGATATCGAGTACATCATCATAGTCTCCACCAAACATTTGCATGAATATAGTGGAGCATAATGCTGTAGCCAAAACAAGGAAGACCATGACGTAAATCACACTTTCACCTGTACCTAAAGCAGCAGACTGCATCATGCATTAGCGTCGCAATGACTTGTTGCACTTGTATCCAAACTTACCAAGAGTCTTCTTACACGTGGTATACAAATAAATAATCGATATAACCTTAAAATCTGAAAGATGGTTAGATACTTGTACACCCACGAGTCTTGAATCATGGGCAATTGAATCACGCAGGTACTGATGACGAGGAATAAATCAAACAGGTTGCGTTTCGTCGACCAAAATGTCATCCAATGAGTTGTACCCACAATCCTCAAAATGATTTCTATGGCAAAGACAAAGGTGAAGGCTGTCTCTGCATTATCAATCATTTCCAATGTTTTCTCGCTTGCATAAAATGATCGTAAGCACATAAATACCAGATCAAAAAGGACCAGAAATCCACCGAAATAGAAAAAGAATCGACTTTTGACAAGACGTACAATCCACCATCGCAATTTGAGACGGGTCACGCCACGCCCCAACTCCTCTGGTGTATTTTCAAACATCCACATGGCCTCATCGTCCAGTCCCTCTGCATCTCTTAAAACCGGGTATCCTTTCTTTTTTGCTGTAAATGCAGAAACTGCACTCACTGCACGTACACGTGCGAAGGCAGATGTAATGACGGCTACAAAATGTGGCGTGTGAGTGTTGGGTTACAATGTCCGTATTTGGTTATATTACCAAAAAGTAAAACGTTAAAACAAATGCAATGATATAGACGCCAAGACAATAATACAAAGCGGCTACGGTGGAATCTGCATCTTGAGTTTGATACATCAAGTCGGTCCATAATTCCAAAGAGACAAACGTAAACACGTTTAGAAATGAAAAAAAGATGTTGTCAAAATTCACGAACCCAAATTCAGGATTATTATTTGGATCCTCTATACAAATTTGGCCAAAGGGGCAAATGTTGCCGTGGTAGCCAGGGTAACTCGTTTCCCCTGATTCTAAATTGTACGCTCCCGTTATCGTCGTTCCGTTCATATATCCAGAACAGAATTGCGCAGGTTGCACCAATTGAACTAGGATGATAGACTTGATGAGATGGATGACACACACACACACACAAACAATCAATAAAAAACTTACATGAATTAGTATCCACGCCAGTGACATAACATCGTCTGGAAAAAACGCCTTGGAACGAGATTAAACCGAGAAGGGCAAAAAGCAGTAAAAAGAAAAAGATCAAGCCCGACACAGCAAGAAGAATATCCCAACTCGTTTCCAGCGACTTTAAAATGACAGCTGTACCGGGAAGTAAAGATAAGAGTCGAATGGGACGCAAAGCGCCAAGCGACTTGAATAAAGAGAGATTAGGGTATTCCACCATCATCAATACAAAATCCGCCCAATACGACACAATGGATATCAGGTCCACCACATTGCCGAAACTGTTGAGATACGCGCGATGATTTCTGGTGAATTTAAGGTCGATCTCGTCCACAACAAAAGTGGAGCTCTTGGACATGCCAGCAGCTGTCTGAGTCGCTCCTGTCGCTGTTCCTGCTGTAGTTGCTGCTGTGATCGGTTCTTCATTGATGGTGGGTGACGTACTTCCAAAACTTTGAAAAAGTCGAGGAAATCGCCAATGAGCGTACTGATAGAATCTGGGAGTTGTTTTAGAGTTTGTTGCGGAGGAGGGAGGGAATAAAAGTCCGTATGCAACGACTTTACACAACATTTCCACGGTATATATACACTGAATGATTAAAATGGGATAATGGCTCCATTGGCCTCCAAACACGGATTTTTGCTCGTTGGATGTGATGGGCACACAAGCAAGTAAAAACCAATGAATGATCATGAGAAAGAAGATGGCTGTTTCAACATATCTACAAATCGTATTGAACTGAGTTAAAAAAAAAAAAAGGCGGGTATTAGGATAATTCAATTGTATTACCTGTTACGAATCCATTGCCAGATAAGGATACGGATTGAATTGTTGGGAGAGAAAAGGTATAAAGAATTACCCTGTAATGGATTGGGTAAAAGGTCTTCGGATATAGAGATTGGTTTTAGTGGTGGTGGAATGATGGGAGTTTCAAGATGAGAGGATAATTTCTTTTCGAAATAGACACTTTCGTTTTCGTCAAAGAAGGATTTCCCATCTTCCATACTATGATTTGAATGGGATAACCAGGAGAATCGATGACTATTTCGGTTACTATTGTTGGATGTAGGTGTATGTGGTGGTGCAATCAAATCCACCTTTTCATTGGTCGTTGTTTCATGCTGTTGTTGTGAAGTAGTAGTAGTAATATGAATAGGTATATGAGATGATGAAGATGCGGTTGTTTTTGTTGTTTCTATGGCAACAGGATGAAAATTAAATAATTCTTTACTTTTTATGAATTTTGATTCAGGAGCTCTTGAATTGACGACTCGAATGACAGCTTGAATTAATAAATCCACAAGATGATATTTACTCTTATTTTCAGCACCAAATTGATTGATGCCATCGAATTGTCTTGGTCTTTCGTAATGAGATTGCACAGCCTTTTCATGCTGTCTGTCCATGTATCTATGATTTGCACTGTAAGCCCTCATACTATTTCTATTGGATGATCCACTTTGTGAAGTAGCGCCTGATTGAGTGACGGTCGTCTTCCGTTTATCATTTCTTCTTCCTCCTTTTGAAGAATCTGAGGTGACGGATTTGAAGGTATCTAAATCATTGTAAGTCCATTCTGGAAAGGCTTTTTCGGTCTCACTTCGGTTATAACGGGTGGTGGATGTACGGCGAGACCTTAGACCGGCGGAAGAAGATAAACGATCATTAGGGGTTGAAATACCTAATCCCGCCGTCACTCTCTCGTCCACTGGATTAGAAGAAAAGTATTCTGCTGAATGATGTTGATGTTGTTGTTGTTGCTGTTGTTGCTGCTGCAGCTTCTCTTTTTGGATCAATAATTTATCTAGCTTATTCTTCCTTTGCAGTATATCTTTAGTTAAAGGTAGTGGTGTTGTATTCACTGATGATTTCGGTAAAGAAATAGGTGAAGAAGACGTGGAAGAAGAATTATTGTTTGATAAAGGTGTGAGCTTGAGTTCTTCTTGTTCTTCATGACTGTCATTAGGTTGCGATGGTGGTTCAGTGAGTACAATTTGAGGAATTGTCACAGGTGGTTGATTCTTTTCTGACAACTCATCTGAATCAGGCATTTCTTTATTATGATCTTTCTATATTTGAAAGCCCTTATATCCTCTATGTAAAGAAGTAGTAAAAAATAAAAAAAAAAAATTACAAGAGAAAAAAGAAAAAGGAAAGTTGATATTCCACTCTTTTATAATAATTTGAAACAATCCAGTACGACTTTAATTTTTTTTTTGGGATTTTATGGCAAATGAGCACGTATCACCGAGTTAAGCGAAATTGCCCGAGCCAGTTATGATATTGTCAAGGGACAAAAAGATCAAGAAATAGATAAAAGTAGTAGTAGAATAAAATCAGATCTCCAGTAAACGGGAAAAACTCGCACTACTGCTTCAGTGTCCACCTGAAGCAGACGAATCTATTGGAAAAGATCAAGTTCATAAAGAATCCGACAAAGGGGAGGCCAATGAATCATTCAGCGAGCTATGTATTTAGCATGCGATGCAGGACGGATGAGTGGGTCCGTCCTTTGAACAAATAGAACTTTTATTGGTCACTCTTTCGAACCTCATTTGTTCAAATTATTCAATTTATGAGTACGTAGACTTTGGTTGTCGCGGATTGCAAATCTACTCTACAAGAAATACATATACAGAATACTTTGAGTGGTTGAAAGAATTCGCCAGCGCTGACAAAGAGCACGCGCTGCTTAAGAAGTATACGACACTATAAAATGTATTTCGGTGAAAATGTACAAGTCCAATTAAACCCTGTATTTCAAACATCAATTCATACCCAACTACCCTTAAAATGAATTGAATTCATTTAAAATATGGTATAAGCTTGCAGAATTAACTTTATTCAGAAGATTCATAGCTAATACAGACGTTTCAGAGTGTATGTAACTTGAAATATAAACTCTGTGTAACATACAAGTTTGAATGCATCATTCCATGAACATTGGAGAAAGTTGCGTACATTACTGCTTTTGATGAAAGAATTGGATGCGAATGGGTATTTGACGTGAACAAAAGAAAATAAGGTTACATTGAAATAACATATGATTTACTAACGAATGTTGACTTGTGCAGCGAAAACCCATTCCACGTCATGGACACGTGGCGAGTTTTTAATTGGTTGAAATACGCATACAACTGTAAAGCAAAGCAAAATTCGAAACCGTAAGTCTTTCATAAAGCTACAACATTACATATAAAATGAGATTGGCCATTTATGGCTGTGTGTCCTCTATACTGGCTATAGGGGTTGTATTATCAGCAATGCACCAACGTTCCAATTTTTACGCTGCTTGCATTTATCTGTCGAAATCAAGTGCTTGCATGATGGTACGTTCTTGCCTTTATTGTGTAAAAGCACTCCTAGACTGACAACTCTCACTATAGATATTGTTAAATATGGGCTTAATTATCTCTGTTCTTTTTGGAAAAGCACTTCAAGCAATATTCTTTGGTAGATTACGGGCTATTGAAATAGAGGTACTTGATACCGAAACAAGACACACACATATACGAGACGTAGTGACTCATGTAAAACATTCCATAATTAGCACTTATATGAAAGGTCTTGGTATGCAGTGACTGAAACTTGTCTTGCCATGACCATCTTTCGAGAGGAATTTGACTTGCACTTTATTGTTGTATTCACCACTCTGCTTTTCCTCAAGATATTCCATTGGTTATGTCAGGATCGTGTTGACTATGTAAGTTGTGTGCAAAAGTATTCTGTATCGAGCTCCTATTTGCTAATATTACCCTATTAGATGGAACAATCACCTACCAGTCGCGTCACTTTTCATGTTCGCATTGTCAACTTGCTTGTGTTATTGTTTTTGATTGACACCTTATTAGCAAGACATGCTATCCAAACATTAGTCAAAGGTCCTAATATGATGATCATGTTTGGATTCGAGGTAAGTGATTTGATAAAGTGAACGTGCAGTTTGAATACTCAGTTACAAACTTACTTAGTATACGATTTTAATTTGCACGATTGTATCCATCATTGGTAAATATATTCTTAATGTCATTGATATGCAAAGCGAGCAAACTTGGGAAGGAAAGTCCATGTATGTCTTTTACTTGGATCTCGTCACAGGTAATATTGAGTGTGTGAAAATATAGCTCAAGATGTACTTACAAAGGTGAATGACAATAGACTTTTTCAAATTGGTGACGTACCTTATCTTTTTCTTGTATATCTGTCTCAATTATCAACTTCCTCTTCATATCATTCGAGATGTCTACGTCACATTCAGATCATTCGTTCAAAAGTGCAGAGATCTTTATCGTTACCGAAGAGCAACAAGAAATATGAACGAACTCTATCCCAATGCTACAGCAGAGGATTTCAGTCGCTCTAGTGACAGTACTTGTATCATTTGCAGAGAAGAAATGCATGTAGTTGACGCTACTTTGGAAGAGGAAAATCCTGAAGTAGCTGCCTATGGACGTGAAGGAACAGATCAAAACTTGGATCAACCGAAAAAGCTTCCCTGTGGGCATATTTTCCATTTTCACTGCTTACGAAGTTGGCTTGAACGACAACAGACGTGCCCCACTTGTCGTCGCTCTGTCTTGGTTGAAGGTAAGCTAGAAAGAAAGAATAGAACAATGGTAATAATTGTATATTGACTTTTTATGTGTCTATAGCCAATGCGAATGCGCCCACATTAGATGCAGGTGCTGCTGCAGCCGCCGCCGCTGCTGCTGCTGCTCAACAACAACAACAACAGCAACAAGCTCAACAACTTGGCCAATCTCAGTCAGATCAACCACCGCCACCCCCACCACTTCAATACCAACAACCTCAACACAATCATATGTTTGGCGGATTTCAGCCTCAAAATACATATCCAACTCATTCTACATCCAATCCTTCATTTAACATTCTTACACCTTCTAATGAACCCAGTGCAATACCAGGACTGATACCTCTTGTGCCCTTAAATCAAGCTTTGAACCCATCATTGTCATCTCAAGAGCCTAATTCATTGCCACTCAATTTATCAGAAGCAGATTTGACTGTATTATCCAATGTAACAAGAGAAGCCATGGAGCAACGCTTAAAGATCTTAGAAACTGTACAAAATCAAATATTCCAATCCATGCAAACGTTGACTCAAGTGCTGAGTGTGCTTCCCGTCACACAAAGTGCTACGGAAACTCAACAACAGCAACAGCAGCAGGAGCAGCAGCATAATGAAGAAGAGAGTAGTAAAGCAGAAGCTTCCACTGAAGCAGCACCTGCTCCTTCTAAAGAAACTTCTACCACACTAATAGAATTAAGTGAGAATGAAGAAGAAGAGGAGTCCCAAATGAGTAGTAGACGTAAAGAAAAGTTACCAGATCGTCATGCTTTATTTGAAGATACAACCACTTTGTAATTGTAACGCGTAAATTTAATAAATAAAAATAGTCACGTCCTTCTGCAGTGTTGCACCAAAAGTGTGGAGAAAGGATGATGCTCTTATCACTAATAATACCTTACTACTACCATGTCAATACCAACGAATAATAATATCCTTGATGATAGTCAGGACAAGACACTCTTGTCACCCGCTTCAACATCGTCATCTTCATTATCTACAGCTTGTCCTGAACTCAATGTGGAGAAACCATTACCTCCTCCTCCACCCTCTGTAAGCACATCACCTAATCCAGTACGATCAGTTTCTGCGTCTACTGTCACCATCCATTCTCCTCCAAGCGGTGGAGGAAGTCAAGTCAAACGACATAGTGTGCGTGCTAATTCTCGACAAGCATCTTCTTCTAGTTTAGATAGATCGATATCTCAACCACCACAACGACCCACTTCGCCCATCACTTCTCCCTCTATCCACAAGTCATTAACTGCGCTGGACGCCAAGTCAATTACAAGAGACATGGAGAAATCTGCTCTTCAGTTACGAGGTGACGATGTCATGTCGCCCAATTCTCCAAATAACAGTAATACCAGCAATTTTTACTTTTCTAATAATACCAGTTCGTTTCAAAGCATAGCAGCTCCCTCACAACAACAACAACAACAACAGCAGCAGCAGCAGCAGCAGCAGCAACAACAACAACAATATCTTCGACAAAATAGTCTTAGCAGCATCAACTTACCTCTTCCTCCTCAACAACAGCAACAACAACAACAACAACAGCCTCCTCCTTTACAGCAGCAAAATTCAATGCAAGGCGACGCATGGCAAACGTTGTGCGTGCGTGTATTACCTCTCTTTAACGGTGAAGGAGTACAAGGCGCCATTGAAGATTTAAACGAATTACTAAGGTAAACAATACAAAAATATACTTGGTATTTTGTAACCACTGATCATCATCCCCATAAGTAGACGCTGTTTAAAAGATTCGATTACACCAAAATTTTATAGAGATATTGAGGCTATGCTAAGAGACGGTATGTTTAATTTGAATGCTAAAATGCTTGGTGTCACAGACGAAAAACTATTGGACCGCTTGGTTGAACAATGGTCATTTTTCTTTACCAATGCGTTACCTTATTTCGAGGCTGTATTTTTGCCTTTACGGACTGATGTACGTTACCGTTCGCCCGATGAGGCAGAGTTGTGGAATGTGCGTAACATGGCGCTCCGAAGTTTCAGAGATAATGTGATTCTCTTACAAGCCAAACGATTAGAAGGTAAACGTATCACAAAAAAAAAACAGGTGGTTGATCCAATCCATCTCATCACTCTCTCTCTTCTTATTTTAGAGGTTTTTAATAAGCTTTTTACTGACTTTGGATCGTCTCAAAATCCAGCCGCCACAGCTGCTAAAATGTTACAAATGACTTCCTTATTAGCTTCTTCACCTGATCATGATGAAGAAATTGAACGCTTACTATCAAGTCTAAAAGCAAATTGGAAAATCATGATGACTAAAGGCGATAGAAGAGGATTTGCGGGTGTTCGGAAGGCAAGACCAATGAATATCAGCGGAAGTAGTAGTACGAGTGGCGGTAGTGGTGGTGGTGGGGATCAAATGTTTGGTAACATTTAATAAAAATAATAATAAAAAAAATCGGATCGTCGTTTAGTAGTAGTATCTTTTCTTTTTGCTATTCTTTTCTTTGTAGTATATGAAGACAAGAGTTATTCCTTGCACTGGTATAAGTGACTATCTTTATTTCTGCTCCTATACAACTTCTAACTTTTAATACAACGTACGTAGAGTGTCGCATTCGTCGTCGTAAATGCATACGAATTAACAGTGACAAGTGCGATCGTTGCGAGACTTTCGGTCTAGAATGTTTACAATCAGCCCCCAAAAAAGCAAAAACAACAGATCGAGACATTAGACAGCCAGACTACGACCATTTACATGAACAAATTGAAGAGTTAGAGTGGGCGATTCAACAACTGCAGTGGGAAATGAACAATGTAGCAAGCAGCAGCAGTAACAACTCGGTGGCGAGTGAAGATACCACAAGTCGTGTTACGGAAAGCAGTATGGGCGTCCGTAGTAACAGCAGCGTAACGAGCTACTCTTCCTTGATGCGTCTCGATGATGCAACTCAATGGAACACGCTGTCCGAATCCTTGCTTGCTCAGCTAATGTCCAAAAAGTGGCAATTCAAAATTAAAAATGGACAGTTTCAAATCGAAACAGGCATTCGCAATCTCAGCGATTTGCTCAAGTTTCTGCATAATAACAATCAAACAAACAATATTTCGTACCTATCGCCTCTTGCTAGTACTTATTACAGCAGTAGCAGCTCAGAGGACGATGATATGTACTCGAATAGTCAACAAAGCAGCTACCGTGGTGGGTCGAGTGGATTTTTACTTCAATTTGGTTCAAACAGAGATGATAGTGCGGTATCCTTCCTTGCCAAGTTACTTTCCCGGTGTGCCTTGATGGACGCGAGACGCCCAGCCATTGAAGCGCCAATTTCACTTTACAGCTCTAATTACAGAGCAGTAATTGATCAATTAATACGTACCTACTTTTCCTGCCACAATCCACTGATACCGATCTTTCATAAAGCTTCGTTTATGAAGCGATACAACGAGGAGATGAAAGACCCAATGCGTGATTTACTCTGTCTTTCTATCTCCTGTTACATGTGTTCCTCAAGCACATGTGATCATTTGCATTTTTTCTCTGCCAAGGACAAGCGGCATTTTGCGGACTTTTTCTATGCCAAGGCCAAATCGCGCCTCTTGGATCAATTCGACGACCCAGATAAAAAGTTGGACAACATCATGAGCATCAACATGATGGCACGATACTTGCACTCTACATTAAAAATCAAAGAGTGCCGAGAACTCATCACTTTATCCTACCAAATTTGTGTGGATCTGAGTCGAGAATATCAGTTGCCTGGATTGGATTTTGCGCGCGAACACACCAGTTTAGACGACTACGTTCCTCAATCCTCCACCCCTTCCTTTGTCAAGCCAGAGGAAACACCAATTATACCTTTGACAGAATACAATATTAACCGCATGTTGTTTTCTCGTCATGTTTGCATTACACTTTCCGCCAAGAAACAAATGGACTTTATTGCCAATGCCTCTATCAAAAATACTCGATTTAATTACCCGTATTGGCAAGTCATGGAAGATGAAGTGGGTGATACAAGGAGATATATCTACTCTCAAAACTATTTTTTTAAACTGATCAATCACCCCTTCATGTCTCATTTTATGGTACGTATGTCTGTATTAAAATTCCTTGTGATGATGCTAACTTTCACTACTTGTAGAACGAAACTTCCAAGGTACAGAATGGAGCAGTGTGCACTTTGAGCTTCGAATCCATTGTACGCATGGAAGACGCTGTTCAGGAGTGGGTTCGATCTGTTCCAAAGGAATACCGTCTATGTAATGACTATCTGGATCCAGAATGCTGTAGACAGGCGATAGCACAGTCAACAGACATGATTATGCTGCTATCCTACATGCATTACACTGTGCTCATTATCATGATTTACGGATCACTCTTGAAGCCTATTGCCCTCAGAAGGGACGCTGATCAAATTTTATCGTTTGTGCAAAACCATTCACTAGAAAAAACACTAGCTGGCTGTCGTTTGATGATTTACACTTGCGCTCGCATTGCCGAGATTGACACCAAGTCAACAGGTACGTACAAAGAAGATGGTCAAAGTTATATAGTAAAAGTACCTTACGTAGCTATTGATGTAGGGGAGGGACACAATTCCTACGTGGCCACGGACTTTCTTCATTACGGCACAGACGTCCTTATTCTACTTTCACTCTCACCCAACCCACTCATCTCTAGAGAAGCTCGCATTATCCTAAGATCATGTCTAGAACAAATGCAAAAGCTTCAACTGAGGCCACAGGATAACTTTGTTCCTCGAGAAATGTCACCCATCTTTCGAGGCACAATGGACGTCAATAACGCCTCTACGTTTGATTTGGAGTTTTATGATCAGTTTCCTGACCCGTGGGCTGCCATGATATACGACGCAATTCATTACATCGCTTCTATCCACTAATAACTTAACTTATACTTGTATCCATTTCTGTATCATACCATGTCTATACACTTTTACTACTACTACAACTACTACTACTATTACTGCATACCACACCTCCTTTAACTCTAATTAAATTTCGTTTTATCAAAGTACGGGCGGATCGCCGAAGAAGAAAATTGTATTTTAAAAGCAGATTATGCATATAAGGTTTAGCCAATCATGGCAACAGCCCACAACAGTGCACTTGCCTCAGAGTATAATTTTGACTACTACCCTTTGTTGCTGTATAACCTCTCCATGAGAAAGCGAAATACACCTTGCACTGGTAAAAAATCAATCTCTTTCTTTGAGTGAATTTGATAGTAATGTCCGTTTTTTTTTTAAGAGTGCCGTCATACAAGGCGTAAATGTTCCTTCACACCTGGTTCCTTTGATTGCGATCGATGTTTAAAACTCGAGAAAATATGCATACAAAGCGAGAAAACAGATTCAGATTCAGATTTCGACAATGACAATGCCGACGTGGAGCAACTCGGTGAAACCGTTGAAAGTTTACAAAGGACAATAGTACAAATGGAAGCAGAGCTGAATCGTCTGCGTAAAGAGACCAACCACCACCATCACTACTACAGCGACAGTGACAGTCAAAGTGAAGAACTGACCCTTGCTCACTATCAACAAAGCAATCAAGGATTGTTCGAAGCCATAGTGGAGAACCTCAGTTTTCAATGGCAAGTGCAGATCAAGAATGGATCGTTTCAAATCGAAACGGGCATTCGAAGTGTCCACGATCTACTTCACTACTACTTGGATTCAATACAGTACTTGTCGCCTATCAGCAATATGAGTAGCTTCGATGACAATCCAGAGAACTACCGAGGAAAGTCAGATGCACTGATCCAGTTTGGACAGCAAATGAAAGGAAAGGGTCCTCTCATCCCCTTCACTGTAAAATTACTTATTCTCTGCTCAAAATTGAAGTTTAACTTGCCCAGGTCATTTCCAATGCCCAGTCAATTACAGTCTCGTATCGTAGTAGATCAGCTCGTGAAAATTTACTTTACCTGTCATAATACATATTCCCTCATGGTGCACGAAAAGACGTTTATGAGCAACTACAGACAGCTCGAAGATCCGCTTTCGGATCCCTTGACGTTGAGTATTTGCAGTCATGTCTGTTCTACACCCTGCAGTCATGTTTTTTACACTACGAGAGAACGAAGGACCATGAGCGATTACTTTTACTACAAAGCGAAAAAACTGATTCTAGACCAATTTGACGAGCACGAAAAGCGCCTGGAGAATGTCATTTGTATCAATATTCTTACCAGATACATGCAAGTCACCATGAAGTTTCAAGAATGCCGCAAACTCATCACAATGGCCCACCAAATATGTTTGGATTTGAAAAACGAGTTTCCACTTGTGGCATCATCAGGAGATTTCACGTGTGGATTGGATGTTGTCCGAGGAAGTGATCTGAGCGATGCGTCTATAGTGTATCCGTTTGGATCTGAAGCGTACAAGAAATGTTTGGACCATGTGCTTTTTTCGCGGCAAATTGCTCCTACTTTAGTTGTGCGTAGACTCATGGATTTCATTTCGAATAAAGCGGTGGACGAGTCTAGCTTTTTCTTCCCCAGGCGGCTTTATATGGGCGATGAGACAGAGCAGACAAAGCGCTTTGTGCATAGTCAAAACTGGATCCTCAGCATGTTCAACCATCCCTTTGTGGGAAATATCTTGGTTTGTAGACAAAGTGATGTCAAATTGAATGTATGCTGAACAAGATTGTATCTATATGTAGAACCAAATCTTGAAGCTTCAACTCGGCTTAGACTTTTCACTGACGTTTGAGTCAATTGTTCGCTTGGAAGATGTCATCGATGAATGGTTTAGAAGTATACCCCCCTCGTTTTGTTTAACCAAGGATTATAAAGACGAGGAAAAGTGCAGAAATGCAATAGACAAATGCTCGGATTGCACCATTCTGTTGACGTTCATCCACTTTCATGTATTCATTGTCGGTGTATTCACCAGTTTACTTCAGCCTATCACATTGGGCAAAAACAATGATTTCCTGCTGCCAGCTGTTCAGAAAGCTTCGCTAGATCATGCATTAAAAGGATGCAGACTTCTTTTATATGCGTTATTACGTATATTTCAAATTGAAGAAGTTGATAACCAATGTGCGTCATGCTTCCAATTTTGCTATGTGTATATAACTAATCCATCAATTATTTTACATAGGTCAATTCACGTTGGCAGGTTGTGAGTTTTTAATTCGCACAATCGATGCGATATTAATCCTGTCGCTATCACGCAACGAATATATTGCAACTGAATCAAAGAGAATTTTAAGGGAGTCCTTAAATCAGTTAGATAAAGTGAAATTTGTGCAAGAACATAGGGTACCTGTACGTTCTTCACCTATTCATTTAGGTTTGATGAAGTTGGAAGACCCGGAATCACTCCATTTGGAATACTATGATCAATGCCCGCACCCTTGGTTTGCTTTGGTGTATGACGCAAGCCACTACGTTGCCTTCTCTCCTGATTATGACGAGATTGTATGTAAATAAAAATCAATACAATATTCTGATTCCAGTTTGGGTCAGGTATTTGTGTGTACATTTTAGAGTACACAAATTACATAATACAAGGTTGATCAATTTCGAATTTACGTACCGTACGTATGTACCTGAATGCATGTTGAGTTTCGCTTGAGCCCAGTTATCATTCGCGTGGGAGTTGGAAACGTATTTTATTCATCACTATACAGTGGGGAAACCACCATGATACATAAATTTTTTCGGTTCATAACCTAACATAAAGTTCCCAGTTACTTTTGCTCACGTATCAACATATTCTTTTTAGAGGTGCTAGCCCAAGCGATTTGTCTTCCTTGCAAGTGGTTGTTCACCTGAAATTGATTCCCGCGTATTAAATCATTTGTGGGGCTAAACCACCTTGACAGTGTTTATGTGTTACACAGACGGTTTGCAGTAAGCAGTACTCTACAGATGACAATTCTGAATATGAACAATAGCCTAAAACGTGATCGAGCAACCCTCAACTTGACTCAGACGAGCGCTCCGTCCATAATCCATATATACCACCTATTTTTACAAGGCATAAATAGCAGTACTTGGCACAGAATATTCTCTAACCCACTTTCTGGTCTTATTTCTTCTAATCTATATTGCTACACTGTTACTGCTATACCTCCTTTTAATAAGGAAAAGTTACTGCGCAAATTCGACCTTGAGAAAGAACGCATCATGCATATAAAAATCAGCCAATCACTACAACTTTTTTACTATTTGCACTATCTTGCTTAGCTTTCTCCAACTCTCTTATTCCCTCCCCATGAGAAAACGAAATATACCTTGCACTGGTAAATACCCAGAATCGATTCAGTGAAATGGTCATAACACTATTTTATTTTGTTCTTTAGAATGCCGTCGTTCGAGACGTAAATGTACCTACACACCTAATTCCTTTGACTGCGAACGATGTACAAAACTTGAGAAAATATGCATGCAAAACCAAAAAGTAGAGTCAGAATCAGACATGGACGATGACGTTGCCGATGTAGAGCAATTGAATGACACAGTTGAAAATTTACAGAGGACAATAGCACAAATCGAAGCAGAACTAAATCGTCTGCGTAACCAAAGCAGCAACAACAGCAAAGCACTGACTCTTGCACACTATCAGCATAGCAATCGAGAACTATTCCAAGCCATAGTCGAAAACCTCAGTTTTCAGTGGAAGGTGCAGATCAAGAATGGATCGTTCCAAATTGAAACGGGCATTCGCAGTATACACGATCTACTTCACTACTACTTGGACTCGATACAGTACTTGTCGCCTATCAGTAACATGGGCAGTGTTGATGATAACTCTGAAAATTATCGAGGAAAGTCAGATGCACTAATCCTATTTGGACAGCAAATGAGAGGAGATGGTCCTCTGCTCCCCTTCACTGTGAAATTGCTGATTCTTTGCTCAAAGAAGAGCTATAACATCCCTAAGTCACTTCCAATACCAAGCCAATTACTATCTCGTGTAGTGGTAGATCAACTCGTACGGGTATACTTTACCTGTCATAATACATATTCCCTCATGGTGCACGAAAAGACGTTTATGAGCAACTACAGACAACTCGAAGATCCGCTTTCAGACCCCTTAACGTTGAGTATTTGTAGTCATGTCTGTTCTACGCCCTGCGATCATGTTTTTTACACTACGAAAGAACGAAGGACAATGAGCGACTATTTCTTTTACAAAGCAAAGAAAATCATCATTAACCAATTTGACGAGCGCGAGAAGCGTTTGGAAAATGTCATCTGTATCAATATACTTACCAAGTATATGCAAGTCACCATGAAGTTTCAAGAATGTCGAAAACTCATTACGATGGCCTATCAAATATGTTTGGACTTGAGAAACGAGTTTCCACTTGTGGTGCCGTCAGGAGATTTTACGCATGGCTTGGACACAAACCGAGGCGGTGTCGGTGATCTTGGCGATACATCCATTCATGAACTCGGATCCGAAGCATACAAGAGATGTTTAGACCATGTTCTTTTTTCGCGACAGATTGCAACTACACTCATTGTACGAAGACTGATGGATTTTATCTCAAACAAAGCGTTAGACGACTCTAGTTTCTTCTTCCCCAAGCGGCTTTACATGGACGATGAGTCTGAACAAACGAAGCGCTTTATTTATTGTCAAAATTGGGTCTTTAATATGTTCAATCACCCATTTGTGGGGAATGTATTGGTATGTATCTATGCAAACGATGCTTTCATCATGTATGTACCTATTTTAAACCTTTATGCATAGAACCACATTCTAAAACTTCATCTTGGCTTGGATTTTTCACTGACGTTTGAGTCCATTGTGCGCCTAGAAGACATTATCGAGGAATGGTTTAGAAGTACACCCCCCTCTTTTCGTATTAGCAAAGACTTTAAAGACGAAGAGAAATGTAAAAAAGCTATCGACGAATGCACGGACTGCACTATTCTGTTGGCGTTCATTCACTTTAATGTAATGATTGTTGGCATCTTTACCAGCTTACTGCAACCTATTTCGTTGGGAAAAAATAACGATTTTTTACTGCCGACGGTTCAAAAGGCGTCGCTAGACCATGCATTGAAAGGATGTCGACTTCTTTTACACACGGTATTACGTATATTACAACTCGAAGGAGTTAACAACCAATGTGCGTCACGCTCATGGTTTTGTTTTAGGCACATTCAAAACTAATTCTGTCATTATGTAGGTCAATTCACTTTGGCAGGTTGCGAATTTCTTTTTCACTCAATTGATGCTGTACTGATACTATCGTTATCACGCAACGAGTATATCGCAGCTGAGTCAAAGAGGATTCTAAGGGAGTGTTTATACAAGCTGGATCAAGTAAAATTTGTGCAAGAGCACCGAGTGCCTGTGCATTCTTCACCCATTCATTTAGGTTTGATGAATTTTGACGACCCTGAATCACTTCATTTAGAATACTATGATGAATGTCCACACCCGTGGTTTGCCATGGTCTATGATGCGAGCCACTTTGTTGCTTTCTCTCCAGATTATGATGAAATCCTCTGTAAATAAAACCTATATGTACACAATTTTTTACCAGTTGGGTTTAGATACAATCTAAAATGAAAGACGTATACGTACTTTTTGGATTATGTAATTAATTTGGAACTGCTACGTATGTACCTTGGCACTCGTTGACGTTTAAAGTTATCCTTTCCTTGAAAGTATACCTACCTGCGCCGAACTTTTTAAAACCAACTATTTTAGGCGTAGATCCATGTGCTGAAAAGCAATTGATAAATGTTCGGTCCATATTCCATTAGGAAAATCATCATGGTCTGTTGCTGTTCATGAATTATTTATGAAAGAGGGAAAGTGAAAATCATGCGTCCCTCCCTCAGCAAAAGAGTTTTTTTTTCTTTATTAGATTGATAATATTCACCCTTTGACAATGAAGCAGCATATAATTTCTGCATAAAGGTCAAAGAACTCTATTTGCAATAAATCAATTTGATTGTTCCAAAAATAAAAGCAAGTCCAAATCAAGTTTTTGCACGCAAAGACAATGAATACAAGATAAACAACTGGGTCACGAGTATCTGAGCACATAAAAACCGTTTTATCTTAAAAAAAAAAACTTTTTTCTCTCAATCCTTTAAAACTTTCACGTAACGCCCAAGACATCCTAAATCACTCTTTCAAGATTAGCAATAAGTCTTACAAGTAAATTTAAAAAGTAAAAGTAACTCTTATTATACTCGCTAATATCCCCATTATGACATCAATAGAGATAGGTCTGGAATGGAGTGGCAGAGAAAGTATGAGCTGCAGAGTCGTGATAAATCAAATATAGAAGGAAGCTATACCAGACTTCAAACAAGAAAGGTACATACTATTCCAGAATTTGAAATATACGTCAACTCTCGCTCTCTTGAAAACCAAAGGTAAAAAATGCATTTGCATACGAAATAAAAGGCTCGATTGCTAATCAACTATGATTTCACAAATAGAATTCAAGATTTCATGAAGTTTTATAAACACCGAGAAAACAAGGGATACATCTTTTTAAACCGCCAAATGGCCAACGAGCATTCGGCATCAGTGGAGTATTGTCGAATCTTCAGGAGACCCTGTGTTTGAAAAAAGAGAACTTCATCACGTCAATAAGCATATCGAGGTAAAAAATCGGCTGTGGCTAATTAAATTTTTGAGCCTCCTCCTCTCTATTTATGTGTAATAAACTCATTCTTTCTTAGAATACGAGGACAACGAATAGAAAACTTCAAGTATATTTGAGAGCACTTCAAAGCATTACTAAAAGGGACCGATACATACACAGCTGCTTCTGTTTCCGTATAAGTTTTTGTAAGTATCTGAAGGATTGGGTGGCTGCAAGTACATACTGACTTTATTTTGGGATAGAATTAAAAAACATTCAGAACAAGCCTACCTCTTGAAAAGCATTCATCAAATCATACATACATACTCTGAATGCGACTATGTTGTTAAGTTCTGGGGACCATTAGTTGAAAAGGTGTATGAAACCACTTCGATCATTCCTCATTGGTAATATAGTACAGTTTGTTGCATTTTACGAGACCTATGCTCTTATTTTAACAATTCTCTGTCTCTATCTCGTTTTTTTTTTAGGTGCTATACAATTCCTGGCTCTATAACTTCATTAGGCATGAAGATGAAAATGGATCTTCGCCTGGTTGTAGCTAATAGCTCTGAACTTCAGGATCATGGATACGGTGAAGTAGCCAAAGAATGCTCTACATCAAAATATTTCCTTCATTTTCTCCTTTTATTCCTGTTGGTTTTCTTACGCCTCGATTTGTTGTACTTTTTTCCACCATTAAGAAGTATGTTTCCCATTTCAGCAGTTGATCTTTGATTGCCTTGATAATTGTAAAAACGAAACGGTGCCGACTGATAATTGTAAAATCGAAAAAGTTGTTGTAAATTTGACAGAATGTACTAAATATGTTCAAAGACAAGAGAAAAAGTGTTGTGGCTACAAAAGCTTTATTGAATTCGATTGTCCAACAAAACGCAATCAATAATGAAAATGATTGCGTCTATATTCCTTATTTGATCGCAATGGGTTTCGATATGCACTTGTGTGTAGTATTTCTGAAATCAAGTGATTTTTACATCACCAAAAAGGTAAACGCAATAGTCTTTCCCTCAACCCTGGAAAACTTTGCAAAAGAATCGATTGAAGTTGTAAATGGACTTTTGAATCTCGTGGTTAATACAAGAATAATAATAATAAAAGATTGTATTGAATTTTTTTGACATTACTTTTGTGAGATATGTGTGAAGCAAAAAACAGTCTTGTAGAGGGAAAAGAAGAAAATGTATTGACGGTTGTATTGCTAATATCACTATGAGCAAAAAACAATATGGTATCAGCAAGGTTTTTTGGGACGAGGTAAAGGAAGATGAATTGAAAGACGAGACAAGCGATGACGAAGAAGATGAGGACGATGAAGACGACGAGGTTGAGGACGGCGATTGTGGAGACTGAATTGGTCAATCGTTTATATACAAACATACATGCTTCTCTGCTAAACATAACATTTGGTTTGAGGGTTGACGGTTAAGTTTTTTCACTTAATTTAATATACATATCCCTTGATTTGTTATTCTTTTCTTTTCCTGAGGACTATTATATTTCAAATATATACCAAGTAGTTGTAAATAAATATCATTATTATCTTGAATAATTTAGTGTATCGGGGTGTAATTAGAAAAATAGCATGATCCATTACTGTTGATGGCTTTGATTGAAAGTTTTCATTGTCTTTCCACAGGCTCATGCTCATCTTTAAAGAGCAGCTCTATCCTGCTTGTCTTGATATTTATGATACGTATTGATCCAGCATACGGAAATTTTCACTTCTTGGATAGACCTTCAAGATATTCTTACTGATCTTACTGCTTTTTCGGTCCATGTCGTTACCTACTATTATTTCATACATGCTTTCGACTTGAATTTTATTGTCTTACACGAGAACACTACTGCGGATTGCTAAACCTTAACATGGGTTATTTTTGGAACAAATCATGCATACAAGATCTAGCCAATCACTAAAACGGTTATACTTTTTACTTATTGCTCAGCATCTTTCTTCAGTCCTATAACACATTATGAGGATACGAAATATACCTTGCAATGGTAAATCCCCAAGAATCAATCCGTGATTTCATACTAATTTCTCTTGACTTACTTCAGAATGTCGCTATTTAAGACGCAAATGCACCTTCATTCCCGACTCTTATGCCTGCGTACGGTGTACTAAGCTTCACAAAAAGTGCGTACAAAGCCAAAAACCTGATTCCGGATCGGATCTTGACTACGACAATGGCGATGTAGAGCAACTCAATGAAACAGTGAAAATCTTGGAAATGTCAATAGCGCAAATGGAAGCAGAGTTGAATCGTTTGCGTAACCAAAGCAGTAACAACTACAGCAATAATAAAGCACTGACCCTTGCACACTATCAACATCACAACCAAGAACTATTCGAGGCCATAGTCAGAAACCTCAGTTTTCATTGGCAAGTGCAGATCAAGAATGGATCGTTTCAAATTGAAACGGGCATTCGCAGTATACACGATCTGCTCCACCACTACCTAAACTCGATACAGTACTTGTCGCCTATTAGTAACTTGAGTAGTGTTGATGATAAATCTGAAAATTATCGAGGAAAGTCAGATGCACTGATCCTATTTGGACAGCAAATGAGAGGAGATGGTCCCCTACTCCCTTTTACTGTTAAACTACTTATTCTTTGCTCTCAAAAGAACTATCAAATTCCCAAATCACTTCAAATGCCAAGCCAACTTTTGTCTCGTATGGTAGTAGACCAACTCGTGCAAATTTATTTCACATGTCACAACACGTATTCTCTCATGGTGCACGAAAAGACGTTTATGAGCAAGTATCAACAACTAGAGGACCCTCTTTCAGATCCCTTGACACTGAGCATTTGCAGTCATGTTTGTTCAGCGCCATGCGATCATCTTTTTTACACTACGAGAGAAAGAAGGACGATGAGCGATTATTTTTACTACAAAGCGAAAAAAATTATCATCGATCAATTTGACGAACACGAAAAACGCTTGGAGAATGTCATCTGCATCAATATACTCACTAAATACCTCCAGGTCACAATGAAGTTCAAGGAATGTCAAAAGCTTATTATGATGGCCCATCAAATATGTTTAGACTTACAACACCAGTTCCCGCTCAAGGTCTCGGGGGATTTCAGTTATGGCGTGAATACCATCATTGATGATCTGGGTGATACGTCTATACATAAATTTGGATCTGAGTCGTACCAAAAATGTCTGGATCATGTACTCTACTCAAGACATATCGCGGCTACACTAGTTGTACGTCGAATGATGGATTTTATCTCGGACAAGGCAGTAGATGACTCTAGCTTTTACTTTCCCAGATGGCTTTACATGCACGATGAATCAGAGCAAACGAAGCGCTTTGTTCATAGTCAAAATTGGGTTTTAAGCATGTTCAACCACCCTTTTGTAGAACATATCTTGGTACGTATACGAATTAAATTCATAGTATATTTGCTGAGCAAACGTGTATCTATAGAACCAAATCTTAAAACTTCATCTTGGCTTGGATTTCTCGCTGACGTTTGAGTCCATTGTGCGCTTGGAGGATATCATCAATGAATGGTTTGGAAGTATACCCGCCTCATTCTGTTTAACTAAAGAATTCAAGGACGAAGAGAAATGCAAAAGAGCCATCGATGACTGCTCGGATTGTACGATCCTGCTGACATTTATTCACTTTCACGTATTTATTGTTGGCATCTATTCCAGTTTACTACAGCCTATCACATTGGGGAAAAACAATGATTTCCTACTGCCAATGGTTCAAAAAGCTTCACTTGATCACGCATTGAAAGGAAGTCGACTTCTTTTACACACGGTATTACGTATATTGCAGCTCGATAAGCATGTTCAACCACCCTTTTGTAGAACATATCTTGGTACGTATACGAATTAAATTCATAGTATATTTGCTGAGCAAACGTGTATCTATAGAACCAAATCTTAAAACTTCATCTTGGCTTGGATTTCTCGCTGACGTTTGAGTCCATTGTGCGCTTGGAGGATATCATCAATGAATGGTTTGGAAGTATACCCGCCTCATTCTGTTTAACTAAAGAATTCAAGGACGAAGAGAAATGCAAAAGAGCCATCGATGACTGCTCGGATTGTACGATCCTGCTGACATTTATTCACTTTCACGTATTTATTGTTGGCATCTATTCCAGTTTACTACAGCCTATCACATTGGGGAAAAACAATGATTTCCTACTGCCAATGGTTCAAAAAGCTTCACTTGATCACGCATTGAAAGGAAGTCGACTTCTTTTACACACGGTATTACGTATATTGCAGCTCGAAGGAGCTAATCATCAATGTGTGTCATGCTCGCAAATTTGTTACACACATAGGACTAATGCATCTTTTCACTTTAGGTCAATTTACCTTGGCAGGTTGCGAGTTTCTGTTTCATGCCATTGATGCTGTACTAATACTGTCATTATCGCGCAACGAGTATATTGCAACTGAGTCGAAGAGAATCTTGAGAGAGTGCTTAAATGAGCTTGATCAAGTGAGATTTGTCCAAGAGCACCGAGTGCCTGTGCATTCTTCTCCCATTCATTTAGGGTTGATGAATTTTGACGACCCGGAGTCGCTTCATTTAGATTATTATGACGAGTGTCCACACCCATGGTTTGCCATGGTGTACGATGCAAGTCACTTTGTTGCTTTCTCTCCAGATTATGATGAGATCCTTTGTAAATAAAAAGCTATATGTACACAATTTTGGTACCAGTTGAGTTCAGATACAATCTAGAATGAAGTATGTACTTATGCGTATTTTTGGATTATGTAATTAATTTGGAACTACATACCATGTATCTTGGCACTCGTTGACGTTTCAATTTATCATTTCCTTGGAAATATACCTACCTGCGCCGAACTTTGTAAAACCAACTATTTTAAGTGTAGATCCATGTGTTGAGAAGCATTTGATAAATGTTCGGTCCGTATTCCATTAGGAATATCATCATGATCTGTTACTGTTCATGATTTATTTTATGACAGAGGGGGGTGCCAGTTACTTTTATACACGTATACGCTTAGCTTCAAGAAGCAACAATGATAGGTGAAAATCATTCGATTTTGTTTCATTGTTCTATGTATCTGTTTGAAATTAATTTCAATTAATAAATTTTGTTGGGCAAACCTACCTTGGCGGTGTGTACGTATCACACAATTGGTATTTTGTTGGTAACAATTTTAGTGCAACTGCATTGCAGTGCATGGTGAAAGAGGAGTATATCTGTGTTTACTTGGCATTCACCAATCATGATAGCATATCTTGTAATGTTCATGTACCTGGGATCAAACTGACAAGGGATCAATAATCCCACCTTAAAATGCGGTGAGCGAGTTTACTTTAGTGAGATTGAACCAGGGTGAAATACAGTTTTAATTCCGGTTTGATCCTTACACTAAAAAATTGTTTGACGCATAATCAATAATTACAGGTAACACAGCCACGTAATGACAATGAGCCAAGAAAGTGGGATTCCTCTCTACCAGCCCGAGTTTGCGGGTAAAGATGGCCTTCGTTTCATTACTTATTTTAAAAAAAACTAGCTTTGTCCAATCATATGCTGCTTATCACTTTTCTTTTTTTTTTTGTTTTAAATAGTTTGTAAATGTTATACTTTAACTTCTTTTCTTCCTTCTCTTTTTTTCCATCTATGATATATGAAAAATCGTAACATTCCTTGCACTGGTAAAAAAAAAATCCACGCCCCAAATCCTAATAAATTCTAACGCTTGTATTGTAAAAAAAAAAAAAAAAGAATGCCGAAAGCATCGTCGTAAATGCATACGTAACAACTCCAGTATTTGCGATCGTTGTGAAAGGCTTGGAAAACTTTGCGTACAACCTAGCCAGTCTGCAACAAGTTACTCTGAAAATGAAGACAATGCGAGTGTGTACGTGAGCCAAGAAAGTGGGATTCCTCTCTACCAGCCCGAGTTTGCGGGTAAAGATGGCCTTCGTTTCATTACTTATTTTAAAAAAAAATAGCTTTGTCCAATCATATGCTGCTTATCACTTTTTCTTTTTTTTTTTTTTGTTTTAAATAGTTTGTAAATGTTATACTTTAACTTCTTTTCTTCCTTCTCTTTTTTTCCATCTATGATATATGAAAAATCGTAACATTCCTTGCACTGGTAAAAAAAAAAACTCCACGCCCCAAATCCTAATAAATTCTAACGCTTGTATTGAAAAAAAAAAAAAAAACGAATGCCGAAAGCATCGTCGTAAATGCATACGTAACAACTCCAGTATTTGCGATCGTTGTGAAAGGCTTGGAAAACTTTGCGTACAACCTAGCCAGTCTGCAACAAGTTACTCTGAAAATGAAGACAATGCGAGTGTAGACCAGTTACGAGAGGAAGTCGAAATGCTCGAGTGGGCCATTCAACAAATGGAGCAACAAATGAGGAATCTTAGCTGCCGCAGCAACAATAGCGATTCTATTTCCGCCATGACACGATTTAATGATCCCTATAACTCGCCCTTGTACAATGATATGCTCAAAAATCTAATGCACAGTTGGCAGTTCCAAATCAAAAACGGTACATTTCAAATCGAGACAGGAATCCGAAACGTGAGCGATCTATTGTCCTTTCAGTTTAATACAAGCAGTATTCCGTATTTATCACCTTTGAGTAGCGCTAGCAGTAGCAGTACTTTCAGTGTTAGTAGCGGTGGTAGCAGTGACATCAACAGCTATGATGAAGTAGAGCAATATCGTGGCGCTGAGTCTGGTCTTTTACTGCAATTTGGCCAAGAATCAGAAGGATATTTCACCTTTAAATTATTAACCTCTTATGCCAAGAGGAGTCTCCCAGACAAAGTCACACTCTCCTTACCATGCGCGTTACTGCTTAACCCAGCAGAAGTGATAGATCAAATCATTACAACCTATTTTAGATGCCATAACACTTACCAAACCATCATTCATGAAAATTCATTTATGGAGAAATATAGAAATCTTCAAGACCCTCTTACTGACCTCATTACGCTCAGTATATGTTGTTACACTTGTTCTACACCTTGTCTGCATCTCGCTTTTACTCCACCAGAACGTAGAGATATGGCAGACTACTTTTATTCAAAAGCGAAATCTATCATTCTTGATCAATTCGACGACCCTGATAAAAGGCTGGAAAACGTCATTAGTATCAACCTCATCTCAAAATATATGCATATGACGCTCAAGTTTAAAGAATGCAAAAGATTGATTACCATTGCTTATCAAATATGTATGGACTTAAGAGATGTATATGAACCCAAAGAAAATGGACCCACCTGTCTTGCAGGTGAAATGCGTCACCCTCAAAGACCAGAACAACAAATCACTACGAAATACATCAAGCTGAAAACTCCAACACAACCTACAAAAGATATTGATCATGTGCTTTATTCTCGCCACGTAACGCTCACAATGTGTATACGTCGGTTTATGGATTTTATATCCAATAGTATTGTCGATGACTCGTGTTTTCACTTTCCTACTTGGCTTTACGCAGAAGATGAATCAGAGACAACAAAACGTATGATGCAATCTCAGAACTGGGTACTTGGTTTCTTTAACCTTCCCTTTATCAGTGCTTTCATGGTATGGTTGTTTCATATATATTAAGCGTGATTGAATACTAACATATCTCGCAGGTCCAAGTGCACAAGATTCATGTTGGTAAAACATGCACGCTTACTTTTGAATCTATTGTTCGTCTAGAAGATATCATCAATGAATGGTCTAATGCTATGCCAGAAGAATTTCGATTATGTGCAGACTTGAAGAATGAACAACTGTGTAGAGAAGCCATTGCGAAAACGAATGATGTCATCAAGCTGGCCTCTTTTGTTCATTTTCATGTCTTTATGATTGGCATTTACTCTTGTCTTTTACAACCTATTGCTTTGGGCACTGAAAATGACCAATTATTATCTTATGTGCAGCAGCACTCACTTCAAAGTTCTCTGACAAGTTGTCGTTTATTGATCCATACAATTCATAAATTATCTACTGCAAAAGATACTTCTAATTGTAAGTTGCGGAAAATATGTTATTTTGTATCGACTGTACTAATGATAACTATTGCTATAGGTCACTACACTTTAGCGGCAAGTGATTTCCTTTATCATGCAATTGATGTACTTATCTTGTTATCATTGTCTCCTAACGGACATGTGGCAAAAGAAGCGCGTGCAATTCTAAAAGAGTGTTTAGCAGAGATAGATTGTATGCCTTACATGAAAGACCATCATGTGCCGAGGAACCTCTCTCCCATACATTTGGGCCTGATTGACTTTAATGACCCAACCTCTATCAATCTTGAATTTTATGACAAATACCCACAACCGTGGTTTGCTATGATGTATGATGCAAGCCACTTTATAACTTCAGAGAAGCAATTGCTGGCTGAAGTGTAAAATTGATCCCTATATATGTTTTGTAATCTGTTTTATATATAATTTTGAATGAATAAATAATAAATAAACCGTACGACCTCTAAGCGCTAATTTATAATACGAAACAAAATGAAATTATTTTGAACGCTACTAAAATTATTTGTGAATACTACATAGGCGAGAGCTTGCTATGTATCTTGTCAAAAAGAAAAGCATACATACATTTTCAAGATAAAAAACTGTACCAAGTCTTGTCACATTTGTCAGTAATGATTGCGAGGAAAGTACATAACATAATCATCTGCGCTGTTACGAGAACCAAAGTGCCTATTTTTTTATTTTATTTTGCAGAAAAAATGAAAGAGGATCACATCAATGCATTATTTTGACGAGCACTACCCCTCATCTATATGGTATTTTCTTTTGAGTCATTGAATAAACATTTACCATTGTTAATGAGAAGCTCATTGATGAAAGACCTTTTTTTTTATCTTTATCGATGGAAGGATGTGTAAGCTTCCGCATGGTATTCTTCATGCATGAATGGATCGCTCTTGGTGAACTTGACTTCAGTGTCCGGCGTGACTGGCTTTGTCACAAAATGCGTGCGTAATGCTCATCATCGTCCATTTTCTTCCTCCAAACACTTTTTTTTACACACAAAAGAGAAGATAGAATGACTACACTTGAAGACAAGTCCTTATGGGAAGCCGAAGCTGACGATGATGTTGGACAAGATATCATTCGTTTATCGCCAGAGGAAATTAATAATCGTACTCGTTTATTAGAAAATGACATTAAAGTAATTTGTGTTTGTGTGCCTGTCTTTTCAAGAACTACTTGAACTCATTTTATATTTGTCTTTTTACAGGTCATGAAATCAGAAATTGTTCGTCTTAAGCATGAGCAGTCTGCCATGAAGGAGAGAATCAAGGATAATCAAGAAAAGATTAAAATGAACAAGCAGTTACCTTATCTTGTGGGTAATGTAGTGGAGGTAAAGTAGTGGGGATTATGAATATAAGTGGTGTTGGTGTAGCACTAAATATCCAATTTAGCTTCTTGATGTTGATCCAGAGGAAGAAGAGACGGAGGGAGGCAATATTGACTTAAATGGTCAAGTGAAAGGAAAGTGTGCAGTCATCAAGACTTCGACTCGACAAACTATTTTCTTGCCCTTGATTGGTTTAGTGGATTCAAACGACTTGAGACCTGGAGACTTGATTGGTGTCAACAAGGACAGTTATTTGATCCTTGATAAATTACCTGCAGAATATGATTCTCGCGTCAAGGCAATGGAAGTTGATGAAAAGCCTACAGAAGATTACAATGATATTGGTGGATTGGATAAACAGATTGAAGAGCTTGTTGAAGCTGTGGTTTTACCCATGACACATGCAGAAAGATTCAAGAATTTGGGTATTAAACCACCCAAGGGTGTATTGATGTATGGACCACCTGGTACAGGTAAAACATTACTGGCAAGAGCTTGTGCTGCTCAAACCAATTCTACATATTTGAAATTGGCTGGTCCTCAGCTTGTACAAATGTTTATTGGTGATGGTGCAAAGCTCGTTCGTGATGCCTTTGAACTGGCCAAGGAGAAATCTCCTGCCATCATTTTCATTGATGAATTGGACGCTATTGGTACAAAGCGTTTTGATTCTGAGAAATCGGGTGATCGTGAAGTACAACGTACCATGTTGGAATTATTAAACCAATTGGATGGTTTCTCTTCAGATGATCGTATCAAGGTCATTGCTGCTACCAATCGTATTGATATTTTAGATCCTGCCTTGTTACGTTCAGGTCGTTTGGATCGTAAAATTGAATTCCCCTTACCCAACGAAGAAGCAAGAGCTCGTATTATTCAAATTCACTCCAGAAAGATGAATGTCAGTAAAGATGTCAACTTTGATGAACTCTCTCGATGTTGCGACGAGTTTAACGGTGCTCAATGTAAGGCTGTTTGTGTTGAAAGTGGTATGCTTGCTTTACGTCGTGGTGCTGTGGAAATTCTTCACGAAGATTTCATGGAAGCTATTCAAGAAGTACAAGCCAAGAAGAAGATGACGTTGCAATACTATGCTTAATTTTTTATTTTTTTATATAAAGTATATTATACCTGACACACACACATATCATGCATTTTGTTGACGGATTTGAACGCCGTTTAAGCTTTCATATTTTAGCGTGGCGCTTATTTTCCCCGCTTTATTGTTACGCAAAAAAAAAAAAAAAAAAGTAGATTTATCATTCCTTTTCCCTTTCAAAACGAAGAAGAAATACCTCGGACTGAGTTGAAATAATTACGGGATGTTTTTTTCATGAAAAAAAAAAAATTAAATAGATTCATCTCCTTTCTTTATTTAATATATTCTATACATGACAGGTGTGGGAGGAGACCATCCGAGGTATTTCATCTTTTATGAATTTTTTTTATGAATTACAGAAAAATGAATCCAGAAATTATTAGGTCTTTTGATCTGCATGCAGTTCCCACAGCAGCAATAGAAGAACCCACCACTACGATAACAACAACACCGCCAACACCTCAAAAACACCGATTACAACACATGTTTGATATGGGAGGAGAGTCCAGTCAAGACGAAGAAGAAGAGGAAGATACAAACGATAAACACCCTTCGGAGTCAACCACTACTACAACAAATACAATCAATACAGCTAATAATAAATAATATAACGAAGAAGAAATACCTCGGACTGAGTTGAAATAATTACGGGATGTTTTTTTCATGAAAAAAAAAAAAATTAAATAGATTCATCTCCTTTCTTTATTTAATATATTCTATACATGACAGGTGTGGGAGGAGACCATCCGAGGTATTTCATCTTTTATGAATTTTTTTTATGAATTACAGAAAAATGAATCCAGAAATTATTAGGTCTTTTGATCTGCATGCAGTTCCCACAGCAGCAATAGAAGAACCCACCACTACGATAACAACAACACCGCCAACACCTCAAAAACACCGATTACAACACATGTTTGATATGGGAGGAGAGTCCAGTCAAGACGAAGAAGAAGAGGAAGATACAAACGATAAACACCCTTCGGAGTCAACCACTACTACAACAAATACAATCAATACAGCTAATAATAATAATATACCCAAACTGAAATCTCGAGTTCAATTCCCCATTCAATTAGAACAAAGGTTCGATCTAAAGGAACCTAAACCTCCCGTTGAAGAAGAAGAGAATGAAGAACCCCCTTCACCACCGAGCCGAAAAGAGCGATTACTTCATTACCTTCATGTCAAGTTTCCGAGTCGTATTGTCCGAAGAGTACTCAAGTGTACCATTGCCTATTTTCTAACTGCGCTGTTTAGTTTGATTTCCCCTCTGAGTCATGCCGTCGGGCCTGCTCCTTTTTTATCCACCACCGGTATGCTATTCAGTCATCCCGGTCGTAGTATGGGCGCTCAATTCGATGCCACCGTCACTGCCGTGCTAGGTGTGGTGTGTGCGGTCCTTTATGCATTTGCAGGTCTTGCCTCCTCTGTCGCTTACAACCAAGCCAACCCCGATACATTCATCACAGATCCAAAGGGAAGAATCATCAATGCCGTCTATTTATTTGTGGGGATTTTTGCAGCTCAAATGTTACGTCAAGTCTTTCCCAAATTCCATTTTTTCTCTTTGCAGTTCATGATTATTCAAATTTTCAGCATGACACGTGGTATCGATTATTTGCAATTGCCCTATGATTTGCCGTTAAATTATGGGTTGCCTTTGCTTATTGGGCATGGTATTGCGCTGGTGGTGAATTTGTTTTGTTGGCCAGAAACAGCAGTCGATGGATTAGGTAATGGAAGGGTTGTTTATTTCTAAAAAGTAAATATTTTGACAAGTGGTGCTTTTTTTTTTTAGGTCGTGCATTAAAGGAAACAATCACAAGCAGTCGTGATATGCTGCATATGATTACAAAGCAATTCTTTCTCGACCCTCAGTCAGAAACAGTAGCAGAGTCTGTGGTGGATGAAGCATCGTCAAAAATGAGAAAGGGGATGACCAAAGTAAAGACAGCCTATCGAGAAGCCAAATACGAAATATCGTATGCTTATATCCGCCCTCAACAATTGACACATATTCGAAAGTCGTTGGATCGACTCACAAGACATCTCAGTATCTTGGGTGGATGTTTAAAGAGTGAAAGAGAGTTATTTGAAAGTGCTATTCAAGCCTTACAATCACAAGTCGACAGCGATGATTCTGTCAGTGAGAGTGAAGACAATACATCCACACAACACAACATGCATCATTCCTACAGCGAAGAGGACCTGAATTTACTACGTACGGCTTTGCGTGCTACAAACGAGTACATGAATGGATCCTATTCAAGTCCAAGTCGACAACACAGTCAGAACCCAAGTCCACATTCGTCTCGTCCCGCCTCACGCGCTGGATCCAGACCCAACTCCATTTATACCTCGGACGACGACGACTTGACAGACCACAACCAAAAGTCAGTCAACTCTTTGAAATCCTTTTTAAACTTGCCTCGACTCTCGATTCCTAAACCCAAACCACCCAAAAAATCTAAAAAGCAAACCGAGTTTCACCACCGTCATTTACTCATGACTTACCTGGAAAGTCTGCGAGACCCCCTGATGGATCTTTCTTTAGACTGTTCAAACGCGCTTGAATGTGTATGCGATAGTATTGCTTCTGAGCTCGACATGGACCACGACGACGATATCTCGATCCGAAAAACTTGGAAATCATTTCTACGACATACTTTCAAAATTGGACAAAAGCCCGAGAAGAAAAAGGAGGAGGACGAAAAGGCGCTTGAACGACACAAGGGCAGCGTCAAGTGCAACTGCTCACAAAACATTAGACTGGCCATCATCCAATTCGATAGAAAAGAGCGAGAGCGCATGCACGCCTTGTACGAACTCAACAAGGCACGTATCTCCAAAGAAACATTGGACTTGAGTTGCACGCAAGAACTGTTTCTCGTCTTTTTCTTTATTTTCACCATGCGTGAGGTGGCCAACGAGTTGCAGGAAATGACCATGCAAATGGATGAGCTGCGCTTGTATTCTCGAAAAACAAGCTTCAATGGAAAAAAGAGACGACATTTGTATATGCCCGTGTTCAGTCAAAAGATGTGGCAGAAATGGGCAAAGGGAAGTAATCATCAGAGTACGCGTGATAAAGGTGGTTATTCGTTCGGTACCTTAACGACGTATATCCCCAAAGAAGAGCCTAAAAAGACAGAGGCAGAAGACGATTATCACTTGACCAAGATTCAGACCAACGGAAGCTTAAAGCGGACGAGAAGTAGAAGAGAGTCTTCCATCAAGAAAGTGCCGAGCAATCATCTTCCGAACGAAGAAAAGAGTAGTCCTACCATGATGATGCATCGACGTCCGCCGCTCAATAGAAAACGACGCACTTCAGACGACAGTATCGATGTGCCTCAGGATATTCGTATTCAAGTACCACCCATAAGCAGCAACAACAACAAGGACGATGAAGAGGACATGCCTTTGGTGGAAAAGAAGGAAAAGCCGCCCATCATGCTACGCGTGCGGTATGCAATTTGGATTCAACTGCAATACTTTTGTAAATACGAGTTCAAATTTGCTCTCAAAATGGCGGCTGCGGTACTTGTGTTGTGTATACCCGCGTTTCTCCCTGACTCGGTCGACTGGTACAACGGGATTCGAGGCCAGTGGGCGCCCATGACGGTGATTGCTATCATGAATCCTACCAGTGGTGGTACTTTGGAAGCGAGTTTTTGGAGAATTGTGGGTACTTTAGCGGGTGCTTTTACAGGTTGGGCAGCGTTGGTCGCAGGTGATGGAAGTCCTTACCTATTGGGTTTATTTGCAGTATTACTAGGTATAAAAAGGGAAAAAAAAGAAAATAGGAGAGAACATACTCATTGTGTTTATCCATATGTGTAGCGTTGCCTAGTTTCTATATTCATTTGGGCAGTACGTTCAACAAGGTGGGCATTGTGTGCCTCACCACCTATGAGGTGGTTGCATTGAGTCGATATGCCAACCCACCACCAGGAGAAGACATTGCGGCCACCGTCTGGTAAGTTGTTCATGGTGATTGTTTTTTTTTAAGGAGTGGAACTCCTAAATAAGTTATATTATTCTATAGGAAACGTACGTTAACGATGATTGTGGGTATCTGTGTTGCACTTGTTCTGAATGCGTAAGTTGGAATGCATATATGAAGCAAAAAAAAAAAAAAAAGTAAAGCTAACCATGTATGATATAGATTGGTATGGCCGTTTGTTGCACGTCATATGGTTCGGAAATCTATTGCAGGATGCATGGGTCAGTTGGAAGACTACTATACCTATGTAATGGGAACTTTTCTCTATCACGACCCATGCAGTATTCCCAGTGATGCAGAGATAACGCGAGGAGAGAAATTAGAAAGCAAGATTCAATCTGCTATAGAAGCCTGTTCTGTGTTGCTTGAGTTGACGGACCATGAGCCACGTTTTCGAGGCCCTTTTCCAAAGGCGTTTTATAAGGAAATGATTGTTTCCATGAGTAATTTATTAGACCGAATGCTCAGTATACGTATTGCTTTATTGAAAATGCCTTTGGTTGTCAAACATGATATTTGTAAAAAGGATTATCATGTCGATCGAAAAGATATGGTAAGGCGTTTCAGAATACTTATAATTATTATAAGGAGTATTCACCATTTTACGTATAGATTGCTTCGATGTTGCTTACATTTCATGTGTTGGGCTCTTCTTTACGAACCAAGACACCCTTACCAGTGTATATGCCGTCGGCAAGAGCGGCCCGTATCAAATTATTAGACCATTGATGCAGAGATAACGCGAGGAGAGAAATTAGAAAGCAAGATTCAATCTGCTATAGAAGCCTGTTCTGTGTTGCTTGAGTTGACGGACCATGAGCCACGTTTTCGAGGACGTACACACTAGGCGTTTTATAAGGAAATGATTGTTTCCATGAGTAATTTATTAGACCGAATGCTCAGTATACGTATTGCTTTATTGAAAATGCCTTTGGTTGTCAAACATGATATTTGTAAAAAGGATTATCATGTCGATCGAAAAGATATGGTAAGGCGTTTCAGAATACTTATAATTATTATAAGGAGTATTCACCATTTTACGTATAGATTGCTTCGATGTTGCTTACATTTCATGTGTTGGGCTCTTCTTTACGAACCAAGACACCCTTACCAGTGTATATGCCGTCGGCAAGAGCGGCCCGTATCAAATTATTAGACCATCGTCGAAAGGACGCACAAAAGACCAACTGGGTCAAGTTTCGTAATTTGACTTGGTTTGCTATGGCCTGTTCTTCGGAAGAAATGATTGACGAATTAGACTATTTATCTAATTTAATTAGATATATTGTGGGAGAAAGCGAGTACGCTGATAGAGCGAAACGTATTGATGATTTTGTTGGTAAAGAACAACAACAACTACAACATGAATAAAGTCACATCGCTTTGAAACTCCCTCTTTTGCGTTTTTTATTTTTTGGGTGCAACCCTTCTGATTTCTTCCATCTTGTATAAACATGTCTGGATTAGAAGAAACAGCAGCATCGGAAGCACATGATGTAGATAATGGTGAAAGAGAGGAATTAGTAAAGTAGGTTCAATGTAGGAATGAAAGCATGGCAGTGTTATCTAATGAATGAGGACAGACATGTGCTTGAGTTACAAACCCAGTTGCGAGGTGAGTATGGTAGTACGAAAAGCTGAGCATGAGCTCTAAACTCTACACTATTAGATATGATCTCTCGTGTGGATGTGGCTAGAAAGGAACAACAATCACTTACAACGGAGAACCAATTACTACAGAAGTACATCAATAACTCGCTTACATCCACTGCAGTGTTTGGAGCAACAAATGGAGCTATTAATTCAAACAATATGACTTTGCGCAGTCCTGGTGATTCACCTCGTTAAATAATCTCCTAATTTGTGTAAGCCCCCTCCTCTTTTTTTTTTGCGTAGATATACCACTCTCCTTTAATAAATAATAATAATAATAAAATCATACTTTACTATGTACGCGTGCGCGTAATATTACAAGGAGAATGTTGGTATCAACCCGCTTAACTGTCATTTCTTTTTTCACTATGAGAACGAAAGAATGTTTGTCCATGACAGTTTCTCCTTTCCACACACACATACGCACTCTTTTCTCCTTTTGTTTATATACAAAATCATACAAGAATCACATGATAAAGTGTGTTGAAAGCGTGTATGTCACTTGATCATGTAAAACCAATTTCGCGATCCGATATTACAAGTGTGTGAGAGGTGTGGGTCTCTTGACAGCATGGTTGTTAAGGAGTGTAAATGTAGATCATGGCTAGTTTAGTGAATGACAAATTCCACAACCGTAGTCATGGAGATGTAAGTAGTTGTCATGACAGTAATAAGCTGATGTAAGTATTATAACACATAAACAAATCATATAAACAAAACGGGTACATATATTCATTATGATAATGAGTTGGTCCGCGCGTATTGTACATACATACATGATAATAAAATCGTCACCTCCTTATATCAAACAGAGAACCACCCCCACTAAAATATCGCCATATTTATATGCTCATGGTTCACTGTCTTTTTCTCTCCTAATCGTACGTATTCTCTCTCTCTCTCTGTAACTTTCCTGACAGCCCTGCATTTTCTTTATATTATTCCCCTAATGATGAAAAATACAAGGGAACCAGAGACAATCTGTGCGTAATTCACTGCAAGTTTATTATAATCGCTATAAAAGGTATTTCTTCTCCCTCTCTCTTCTCAGTGTTCTCTCCTCTCCCTTTTATAAGAATTACTAAACAGTCCCTAAAAGTTACATTAAACAACAACAATAAACTATTGTCCCCCTTATTTTCCCGCACAAACCACAATCTACGCTCTCTTTTTAGACATTTAGTTGTTATAATCTCTCTCTCTCTCTTCCTCTCTTCTTTTCTTTTTTCTTTTCCCTTCTTTTTTTTTCTTTTTATATTATACTGTATACTTATTAATCCTTATTATTTTATTTTTTATTTTTTTACCCTCTATTTTAATTAACAAAAAAGGGAAAATTATGACTAAACAATTATCAGACATGAATGACCCTAAAACCAATAATAATAATAACTTTATTCGTGTACCTGTAAGTCCTTGTTGATCAACTGAACCTTTTGTTTATACAACTGATCGTTTTATATACGTTAGATGGAACCACTTTATGAAAGACTATTAAAAAAACCATTTCCTGATAGTGTGTCCGCTATTGAATATTGTCGTAGTGTATGCGCTGAGTTTGGATTCACAGTCAAGCAAGAAGCGAGCGCCAACAGGGTAATAATAGACTTCTCCTTAAATAATATATCACAAGCCAACTTACGCTACTTCAGAATATCTATGTCTATTGCTCTAGGGAAGGTTTGCCTGATTCTCAACGCAATCCAAAGCCCTCACCGCAACGAAAACGTCCTTCAAAGCGTTGTGATTGTCGTTGGCGAGTCGTTTTATCGGAAAACGAACACGAGGAATGGGAATTCAGGAAATCAATGAATCCCAATGCATCTGAACACAACCACGACATGATGTCACCAGAGGAAATGGTCAAGGCATGGCCCACTGAAGTCAATGAAATGATCATTCAACTTGCACGTCAACGACTTCAAACGCATGAAATTCGTGAAGCTGTCAAACAACATTTTCCAGATATCAGTTGGAACGAGCGCCGATTCTACAATCGCTTGACGGAGGAACGTAAACGTATTCGACAACGCGGCGTTGTAGAAAGATCACAGCGTTTACTCATGCTGTCAGCTAGACTGTGCTCCGTCATTGCGTCGAATGAAGAATGGTCCACTTGCGTTGAGAGCGACTTGCAGCATATGTTTGAAAACTTTTGTCAACTAGCGAGACTCACTCCTGAGAATATAAACACATTAGTTGACTTACAGCCTGATATGATTCAGATGGATACAGATCGTTTAATATCAAATACACATCGTCTTTCTATCGTTGGAAATGAATTGGAAGATGAATTAGTCGGTTCTCCTGCTAAAAAGCGAAGATCATTTGCAAGAAACAGTCATAGCAGTAACAGCAGCATCAATAACGACGTCAAGTCGTCAAGCGGCGATCATGGTACCATGAATGCTGCTGTGGCTCAGAAGGGTATTCAAATGGTGTATGTTCCTAGCTATACGATTCAAGTGCGTTCCTCTTTAAATCGTTCTTTTTCAGAGTCTTCTACAAACTCTGCAGCCACCACCACCATGGGAAGAAATTTTTTGGATGGCAATCAGCAACAACAGCAACAACAGCAAGCTTCTTTCTTTTCACTTGCTTCACCTACTTCCTCTTCTTCCTCTTCCTCTTCTATGCCTTTTCAACAAAGACACCCTATGGCCCCTCCTCCACAACAACAACAACAAAGAGGAATGACTTCTCCTCAACAATCCATGAATTCACCTAATGAATTTATGATGTCACAATCTTATCAAACCCCTCAACCACAACAACAGCAACAACAAAATGAGGATAACTATACAAATAGTAACAGTAACAATAACAACAACTATAATATACAAAGCTCTTTTTCACCATACACTATCCCCACCAGTGCTTTCACCACTCCACCAGAATTGCCTTTTACATTTGACGGAAACAACAATAATAACACCTCGAATCCAAACGGAGGCGAGGGGAATGATCGTCGTTTATATGGCTTCTTCCCCAATAATGTCAAGGAAGAACCAAGTCATGTTGAGCAACAACACATGTTACAACGCCAACAACATGAATATGAACAAAGAATGCATCGCAACTACCAACAACAACAACAACATTCAAATTATGCTTTACCACCCATGATTCGAACCACGGAAGATACTGATGAAGCTGTTGCTGCCGCTGCTGCTGCCGCTGCTGCAGCTGCTGGTCATTGGTCTTAAAATTATTTTTCTTCTTTTATCCATGATTTCACTCAGTATGTTCGTTTTTCTATATATATTATATGATTTTTCTATGCTTTTAAGCCCCCCTCTTCTTTCGTCCAAAGTTTGATATGCTCTTTTTCTCTTTTCTTTTCTTAATAATAGTTAATGATTAAAGTAATATATAAATTTCATAATCTCAAAAAAAAACTGTATCAAAAGACAATATGCACAAACGTAAATGATAAAGTCTGCTCGTTAGGAACCCCTCTCACCCTTCTCTGTTTAATATATTTTCTTTATCTTTTATAAAAAAAACTGCTGACTGCCTCGGCATTACAGGTGAATCAACAAGAAGAAACATTGCATCCTTAGCAAGCGGTTAATCATTTTCTCTGCTCTCAATCTCTCTCTATAAATACCTTGGGTTATGAAAGTAATGACAACTGGAGGCAAAAGAAAAAAAAGAGAACATGCCTGAAGGGCTCAAGACATGGTGTTTTGCACTGAACCTCTTATACTGGGTCATGATACATAGGTTGGTTCCGTTAAGGATCCATCAAACCACATTGAGATGGGTATAATTCATCTTATTACGGATGAAACAGGTGGCCGAGAAGACATGGAAATTGATCCCAAGTAGGCAATATCGATGAAGAGATTGCAGAATCAAATCTTGCCTCAGATCGAACAAGTTCCATTGAAACCAGTTCGACTACATAAGGTAGACTGCTTCATAGATTATTAGCAAACATTAGTAACGAGGATTTCCTTCTCCTCAATACGAAGGCATACAAGACGATTGGGTTTTGAATTTAAGAATTCGCGTGGGGAACATCTTTTTTCTCTTTGTATGTAACTTTCCAAGTCAAGTAAAAAAGCAAACATTGTACAATGGGGATAGTATAAAGAACGAAGAAATAAAGTTAAACAATGGGCGGGTTCATACCACATCTTCCGCCTTTGCTTCGGCAGCATTGGATGCCGTTCCTAATACAACCCTAGTTGGCTCCGCTCCGTCTCTTAATGTGGTGTTAAATGGTTGTATACAACAAGTGTAAGAGTAATGAGCACCAGTTCCTGTTTTGAAAGTAGGAACGACTTGATAGAAAACTTGAGTAAGAAAAGGAGTAAGAAAAGTACAATAGATAAAAGGTCCAAGGGAGATTCAATTAAATATCCTTTCAGAGATAGAGTAAGAGTAAGAAACTTCAAAGAGCAAAATAAGATCAAAAGTTAAATATAGGGACAGAAAGTTATATGCTATAAATCTAAAATCTTTATTGTCAAAAATAACGAGGCTATTTATACTTTTTGTAAATAGAGAAAGAGTCAGGAAAAAGGAAAGAAAAAATAGATCAAGTATAGCTGATGGAGACAAAAGATAGAGTTTGACATGAAGAGAAATAAGGTCCGAGAGTAAAAATAGAGTTCAAGGGCAAGAAATAAAGTTCATAAATAAATTTCGTGCAAGCGGAAAAAGGAATGTTGTAGGGCAATTATATCTACCTTGTGACTAACTAATTATTTATAAATGAACTTCGATGTAAGACTAGCACCCAATCTTAACGCAGTAAACCCGGATATTAAAAACTAGTAATTGTTATGGGATAAAAAAGATATCGTTTTATTATTATAAATCAAAATAAAATATAGGACTACTTGGGGGTCCGCTGAACCCACCAAGAAGTCCCATCTTCCAAGCCAAATCATGATCAAATCTTCCTGTCAACCCTTCTTATTCGTAGTGGGCAATAGCGGACTTAGAATCCTACTAGAAATCTACTACCACCTACCACAGGAACTTTGGGCCTAAGCCTGTAACATACGGTCCGTCTTCGCTTCGGCAACATTGGTATTGTGGGTCGTACCTCCCACAATAGTCGTTGCCTCCGCTTCGACTCCAGATGTGGTACCCTTCTCAGCGTGCCCAAAAATTTTTTATGTAATTTCTTTGTTGATTGCGTGTTGTTGGTTAGGTTTGAAGTAATACCTCTCAAACTTGTCCGCGTTCAGGGACCAGTTTACCATCTTCTTCAAAACGGGAATGGTGTGCCTTGCAACACAGCTTTCTTGCTTTAAGGCTTCTTTTCAAATTGCCCACCGATCTTTCCATGGATCTCACACTCGAGTAGCGCAAGTTGGAATTTTGCTTGATTATATACGTTATATGGGAGAGCTGGTGTATATTGATCTTATAGATCGCTATACTTATTTTGGATTTCTTGATGAACTCCTCGTTTATGATATGGAAGAATTTGTTGAAATTCCTATAAAATTCGTGGGCGAAACTGTGCGCTTTGTATAGATGGGTGTCAATACCTGCTTCAGCTAGGACTTCTATGGCAATCCTCGCTAAACATGAAGAGAACAACTTTATAGCTACGTTGGCAGTACTTTCACTTGCGCGAAGGTAGTTCAACACCAACTAGGTTTCAAGGTATCTCCTTCTCTTCTATCGCGCAAAGTTCGATTATCGCTTTTTACTTTTTTAATTTTATGAAAATGATTAAAGAAAGATATAAAAAATGTATCAAAGACATAATTCCGAAAGCTTCACTTATTTAATATTTAAAAGCAACCGGACTCAAAGTGTCTGAACGTTATTCCAACAGGTATTTTGCACGCGGCAAAATTAAAACAACGAGTCTCTCTTCAGCAGATTTTTAAACCTCCGTAGACTCAAGTCATCTCCTCTTAAAGTTTTGTGACATGAGGCTCATTTTTATTTTTATACTTGATGTCTGTTATACCAACTTGTGGGATTTGCTGATTTCAGACTTTACAAACAACACGAGTTCATCGCGGTGATAGCTGTTATTGTTACTGCTGCTGCTATCTACAGACAGCAACCACACATCTTTGAGATCCATCAACATGTAGATTTTTTCTTTGGGTTCAACAAGTAAAGCACACATCTTTTTGAGAATGATGAGTGCTTGTTTCTCGTCTAGGAGTTGACTTGTGTACGAAGCACCTAGGAGATCCATACAGCAGCCAATGCCCGGTAAGAGCAGACTTTTTTGCTTTTTTGCTGCTTTTTCTACTGCTAGTAATCTGTATTCCATGTACGTCAGATACGTTTCCATGTTTTTAAATAAGCAATGGCTTATTTGCTGACAATTCAAAGCGATGTCGAGTCGACACATTAAACGTGAAGTGATGGCTGTAAAAGCGTGGGTATCATGTTTAGAGGTATAAGTAGTTGTGCAAGCCAAGTAATGATGATCTCGGTTATGATGCGATGAAGAAGAAGAAGCAGTGGCACTGACAACCACTGCATGATGAAATAGAATATCAATGACATTCTTCATGTCCTTTTCTGAGGAAATGCCTTCCAAGATACGATCATGAATCGATGTCTCTAGTTCCAAGATGGAATGCAATCGTTTTGTATGATATTTCAATCTTTCCATCATAAATCCACTATCATTGCCTATGTCGTCTAATCCAGGTTCTATCGTAGGAGGAAATAAAGTCGTTGTTCTCGACGGGTGGACGTCCAACTCATGTAGTATATGCTCAAGCTGTAATTTAGCGGGGAAAGCATAAGGATCATAAATTTTAATACGTTGTATAAGTTGTCGTGAAACACTGTTTAAGGCTATCATGGCAGCATGAGCTTGAATCTTGTGCAGAGAACACCCATCGAGGTCAATCTTCCATTGCTTTTTCAAAGTGTCTCTGCTTTGAAGTTTCAAGTAGCGACATACTTGCGATGTTGTCCATAGATCAGGCAAATCAAGAAACTTTTTCAAAATGTAAAAAAGAACTTCGGCCGGTAATCGACTAAAGAAATGCTGTTCCATACAAGGATGCGTTTTGTGTGTGTGTGTGTGTGTGTATAAATAGTAAGGGAAAGAGGAAAAGAGATATAATAAGCTACTACTATTTTGGGTTCCCCTTTTATTTTGGAGTTTCTTTTTTTTTTCGGTTGTTTTGACTCTTTGTTCTGCTACAGTTTTTATATACATATTTAAGAAATGACTGACGTCGACACAACAACAACAACAAAAAAGCCTTCAGTTGTGGAAGAGTCTTCGCAGTATCAACATTGGCGATTCAGTCCTCAACAATTATGGGATATCCGAAACGAAAGAACAAAAGAAGCTATTGATCGCGTAAAAAGAAACATGAAGGAAGAAATGGTATTTTATAAAACACCAAGTGTACTCGCCGCCTTATATTCACACTTTGTATCACTTACTTGTAGGCCGCAAGCACGGAAGCGCTTCCAGATAAGGACACAGAGTACCTTACTGCAGACGAAGAGTTGAGTTTATGTCGTTTCTATGAAATGCAGTTGCAAGCCATGAGCAAACATTGTAAATTCACAGACATGGTTATGGCCACTGCAGTCATTTATATGAAGCGCTTCTTTTTACACAACACTGTGATGGATTATCACCCGAAGGATATTCTTTTGACGTGTCTCTTTCTCGCTACAAAATCTGAGAGTGAAAGAATATCAATTGATGACTTTGGAAGGAATCTTCACTTGCCTTCCACAAGCAACGTGCTCAAGTTAGAATACACTGTATCTCAAGGCCTTAAATTTCAATACTACATTCACCATCCATATCGACCTGCTTATGGATACTTTTTAGATATGCAAACAGGACCTACAGACGTCAAATTACTAAAGGAAACGTACAAGTTGGCTATTGGCACCATAGCAGGTCTTTTGCTGACAGATTTACCGCTTATTTACCAACCAACACAACTCGCTTTGGCTGCGTATCTTATTGTGGGTGAATCCAACGGATTTGATGTTCAAGTCAATCGATACATTAATGATCGATTTGGAGAAAAGGATGCCAACACGTTACTCTCCATTGTGCACAAAATTATTGCTGCGTACAAGAAACATAAAAAAGTGACTACGGAAGAAGCAAAAGACATTGATTTAAAGTTGAGGTATTGCAAGAATCCAGCCATGAACCCTCAATCCGCCTTGTAAGTTGAATGCCCTGCATCATGTATATATTTTAATGCTAATTTTATATATAATAGATATAAAAAACGTTTAAGTGAACGGGATGAGGAATCTAGAAAGCACAAAAAAGCAAAGATAGAACCCTCTTCTTCTACTTCTTCGTCTTCGGGATCTTCTTCTGCAACTGAGGATTCAGTGGTGGATATCGACTCTTAGATTCTCTTTTTCTTTTTAAACTCGCTAATACAATTCTTGCAGTACCATTTCCCCTTGGGAGGAATGGTTAAACCCACACACTCTAGATGAAACCATTCAATTTCGCACTATAATAATATAAAAATCGGTTTAATAAAGTGATCCAATGTATAGTAAAAGTCATATCATTACCACTTCATTATCGCATGCTACCATTTCGCCAAAGGACACTTGTCTACAGTAACAATACTTGAAATATGTGAGGCGGTTGAATGCCCTGCATCATGTATATATTTTAATGCTAATTTTATATATAATAGATATAAAAAACGTTTAAGTGAACGGGATGAGGAATCTAGAAAGCACAAAAAAGCAAAGATAGAACCCTCTTCTTCTACTTCTTCGTCTTCGGGATCTTCTTCTGCAACTGAGGATTCAGTGGTGGATATCGACTCTTAGATTCTCTTTTTCTTTTTAAACTCGCTAATACAATTCTTGCAGTACCATTTCCCCTTGGGAGGAATGGTTAAACCCACACACTCTAGATGAAACCATTCAATTTCGCACTATAATAATATAAAAATCGGTTTAATAAAGTGATCCAATGTATAGTAAAAGTCATATCATTACCACTTCATTATCGCATGCTACCATTTCGCCAAAGGACACTTGTCTACAGTAACAATACTTTGGCTCGTTTGGATCAATAGGTAAATCACTCATCGACACTGCGCTATACAAATCATTAGGAATATATTACACCGTCATTTTACATCTAAAACTTACTTTTTCGCGTGTAGAATAGCATCCTCTGTTGATAAATACGTATCTTCTTGTGATAAATCTTCTTTGTCTGCATCGTTCCTTGACTTCTTCCTGCCTCTTCCCGTCTTTTGTGTATCCGCGTGTCCTCTCTTTTTATCCGCTGTTGCCATACCCGCTGCCACTGCCGCTGCTGAAGAGGAAGAAGCATGTGTTGATGTCGTTGGTGTAGTGGCGTTACTCAGCGCTGCCTTTTTCTGTGAACTATTACCTCCATTTGTTCGTCCTGGTCCAATCAGTTGCTCATCCTCAATTTTTTGTAAATCGTTATCTAATCGAGTACAATGACGATCAACCTATTCACACAGTAAATAATTGAGTTAGTATAAAGAGTTGCAAGCTTGCTGCGCACACTACTTTACTGTGTCGTAGGTAGATTTGGCAAGAGCGAATTTCTCTTCGCCCTTTTTCAAAACTTCATTTAAAAGTTGTCCAATATGTTCTAATTTCGCCCTTCGCTCCTCAATGCTTAATTTAGACATGGTAGCCACACTTGACAGATCTTTGGCTTCTGTCGCGACTTGCGTCATGACTTCCTCTGCATTAATGTCGAGTTGTCTAATTAGTGTGTAATTACGCTGTAGTTCTAACGGTAAAGCTTCCACAGCTGTGTCGTTGCTATCAGTACATATAGTTCCTTATTTCAAAAAAAGATATGCATACTTTACTGTCAGAGTACTCGCTTAAATAAGTTGCTGCGATTTGAGTCTTTTCTTTCATTTTTAAAAAAGTATTATGGGTGTGAAAACGAGAAGCTTTTTTTTTTTGGAAAAAGGAATTTGAACTCTTTCCTATTTGTGTGGTACAAGATGTCATTTTAAGGAACAGAGAGAGGTTTCACGCGTTTCAATTCACTGTTCTCGACTTTTCGCGCTTTATTTCGTATTTCATGGAAGGAACTCGTTTGAAAAAAAAGAAAGAGTATGAATTTCAATGACAAGAACAGAAAACCAAGTCAAATAGATGTAAAATATTTATTCAATCGAGCTGTATAAAAGAGAATTACTTTCAAATATAAATAAAGAGAAGGCAAAAAGCTTAGAATAGTGTCCATTTCGTGACTCAACTTGATTGTTTAGTCAATAATAAATCACTTTCTGGGCTCTTTAGTGATAAACTAACTTGTATTCTATAAATATTGACCACAGATGCGTTCCCTTCTGTTTTTCTTTTCTTCTTCGATATCTCCTCTATCATAGATGTTTACTTATTGGATTTATCCCTTACATCAAGTGTATTCTGAATAGATTTGGTGCTGTACACCACTCAAGACTTCTCCCAATTTACTTTGACTCCACAGTGGTCTAGGGGCTCTTTCTTTCTGCGTTCTTTGCCTTTTCAAAGAGGTGCTGATGGAGGGCTTTGCGTATCAAACACCAGGAACGTAAGGGAAAAATGGATATCACGCAAAGAATTAAACACTCGCTATGGATGGAGATTCCCTTGAATATCCTCCAACGAAACTATAACTGACGCAAATTTACTAGTTGAAGCTGGTAAGTAATTAGTTGATCTTAAAAAAAAATTGACACGTTTTTTAAGACATTATATAAAGGTGAGGCCAAGCTCTTCGAAATATGTGAGGCGTACCTACACAACAATAACATAAAGGATTGGAAGGTACTCAAAATCTTCCAACATACAATACATACCTTGGTTGTTAATTTGTAAGTGGGCTGATTTATATGTAACGTTATCATAAAATCACCCATTGATATATTTTTGTTCAACCAGTTGCTCGAATAATATCTTGAACCTTTCTAGCCCTGGACTGATTCCAGAAAGATTTAAAGTCGAAATACAGAAAATACAGAAAAGACTAGAGACCAAATTATCACTAGTTGCAAATGAGCAGGAGAGGCAGCTCCAATAGCAAATCACTCGAAGAGATTGAGTCTCTTGTCAAAAGCATACCTCTTGTGCCACAAACAGGTAGCTATACATTTCTCTCAATAGCTTTGACAAAACTGTAAGTTGAATTGAATCGTACCAAGTTTTATTTTAATCTTAACCTTTCTGATATACGTACCATTTTTATAGTATTTCTCTACGGCATAGTGAGGTGCTACTCAATCATGACCATCAGGAAGCATGGTTTCAGATGCATTTATACGGCGACTTGCTGGATTCTGCATTTCTTTTTGATAATATCAAACTGTATGTTGTTTACATAAAAATGCAACGGCAATAGACTGACCAGTGTTGACTGAATCTGGTGACATTATTCACTATCAAAAGGCGAATGCATCCATCCACACCACCCCCTTCAATCACCTGCCACAAGCTGCTCATTATCTTCTTACCATGCTTTCATTAAAAGTAAGATTTGATATACCATGTTTGCGGTAACATAATCTAACTTTTATTGGTATGTAGAGAAATATTGCGATTCATTTGAAGAAGCTCGAGATTATATTTAAAACACGCTTGAAAGATGCTGTGGAGTATCTGGCCGCTCCAATAGGTGTTGTCAATAGTAATCTTTTCTTTCGAGAAGATTCACCTGGTTCAGACTTCACTCATGAATCAAATACTAGTGATGAATTAGAGATGGAGGAACAAGAACGTCGCATAACAGAGTCAACCGATGAACAAATTCAAAATTTGAATAATGATGAAGGCCTATTGACCGCTAACGACTGAGAGAGTTTTATTGCGCAATAAATTTATATTTATTCATTTATTTGATACGTATGTCATGAATAAAAAGTATTGCTGGATCATAAAAGTGCAAAGTGCATACATATTATATTGAGATGGCTGAACGAATAGTATGGTAGACAAGATTAAGCAAAGAATATTCACAAGATATTTTGTACATATATTCACTTGATACTTATGAAGAAGGGAATTTTGAGTCGTTTTTTGATTGGAATAATGCTATTAAGAGACACAAAATACCTCTTTTAAGCAGAAAATAAAAGTTACGTATAAAAAGAATGGGCAATCAAGTGAACACTCCTTAAAGTGATGAACTATTTGCCCGTTTTACATTCTACTTTACAGAACTATGTACTGCTTTTTTTCTTCACATAATCCCGATCGGTTATATGCATATGTAGTCAAGGAGCCGATAGGAGCGTATCAAACTTGTATTGTCATCAGATAATTTATTTTCTGTGCAACCAAGATCAAGAAGAAACATTTCAGATTCGATGGAACATTCGGAAACTTGCTAATACAAAAAGAATCTTCAATGCGTTGTAAACAATGTTAAGCTAGTTTATGGTAGCGCCTCATGAAAGAAAAGCAAAGCAAAAAGGTTTGAGTTACGTGCATCATATGATACTTATTAGTTGCTTCTTTTGTGCTGTTTGTGTCCTATTGCAATTGGATCTGATAAGGATATGATGCAGTAGATCACCACACTCAATCATTAAATATTCAAGAGTCAACTATCAAATTGTTCATATGTAACTGTCTAGACATCTATTGGAGAATTCAGGTCTCCCTACAGAAAGGTATTCTTAATATTCCAGTAAAATTCATCAAGATCCAGTCATTAAGCCCTATTTACAGCAGCAGGTAAAATACATGTACAGAATTCGATGGAAAAGAAAAGCCGCAAGTTGTACGAAAAGGAATAAAGAAATACCGTGTGCAACGTCAAAGAGGTGTGCAAAGTTTAATACAAGAAATTGGCCAGAGTAAAAAAAAAAAAGAGTGAGAAATATCAGATCAGCACTGACTTATCAGATTGAGAATCTTTTTTTCATTTTCCTTTTCATGTTGTGTAATCAAACTAGTTTAAAAAGAGAAAAAAGGGAAAATACAAAGGTAACCAAGCCCTGGGTTTTTTTTTTTCTTTGATTTCCTCCAATTCGTGGGGTCATAAAGAGAAACTAAAGGGAGGAGAGAAATAAAGATCTGATAAAATATAGTTCCGACGTTTTTTAATAGTTTTTTTTTTTTGCTTTTTCTCTTTTTCTTTTCTTCTTTTCTTTCATATCCCTTGTATTAATAAAACAATATGTCAATATTTCAATCGATTGGATCATTGATAACCAATAGTCTTCCTGGCACACCTACAACAGAGACAACACCAGCAGCATCTGCACCAGCGCCTGCAGCGTCTGAACACGGTGAAGTTCAAATAGACCAGATTCCACCAGAGGATCTCTTAGTGAAGGATTGCAACACATGTGAAGAAGAATGTGAGGATCACCCACAATATCCCTCCTACTTGCAGTTTGACAACGACAGTCCGTTATTGGGCTCCATGTTGCCTTACGGTCGTCATTTCATGATTAGCACTGCACAGTGCGACTGGCCAGAACGTATTGAAGAGGATTATGGTACACTGGCTGCCAACTTACAAGCACTCTTGGCAAACAACCCTATGCCATGGCGTACGTTTGTTACAAACACTTCTCAAATCGCTCAACACTGTACTACTTCACACTGTAGTATGGACGTCACTATATTACCAGAAAATATCGTTGTGGGTAACGTCACTCCCGACGATGCTCAATTACTGTACGATGTGTTTGTCAAAATGCCATTTTCACCTCAACCTGTGGATATCGAAGCCATTAAAAAGCAATACGATTTAAAGGAATTGGGCGTTTATCCCAATCCGTACGAAAATATGATATTGATTTGTTCCCACAGAAAGAGAGATAAACGATGTGGTGTGACAGCTGCCATCTTGAATCGCGAATTCGATCACGTTTTAAGAGAGTTTGATATTCCAGACGGTGAAGGAGGAACCAGTGTGTTGATGGTCAGTCATGTCGGTGGTAAGTGAAAAAAGTTTGTTTGTTGTGTTTCTTGTTGTTAACCTATCAAAAATACATAGGTCATAAATATGCTGGAAACGTGATTTGCTATATAAATAAAGGTAAAACTGGAATATGGTATGGCCGTGTCAAGTCATGCCATTGTCGTGCAATCATTCAAGACACAATATTAGAGGGAAAAGTCATAAAAGAATTATACCGTGGTGCAATGACTCACAGCTTTGGTCAAGTGAAAAATGACAAGTGTAATAATAGAATCAAGTGGTAATAAAAATTAATTTGTTTGTATTTGTAAAAAAGTCTCACGATGGGGTACGATATTTCGTCATTATCGAGTTTTTCTTCTAATTTTTGTGAATCCGAAAATCTAATTTTTTGTTGTAACATTCAGAAGCTAGAAAAAAAAAAGGTTATTTCAAATGGGTTAGAATATGGTCAGCCATCTTGAATAAATGTATGCTGACAATTCGTCAACGTCATTTTATAAGTAGTGTGGATTTTGGATGCAAATTAGTGCAAGCATACTACACTAATAAACCCTGCCAAAGTCAGTATGACACAATATTGAACTCATAACATCAATGCGATTGATTACTGCTATCTTTGATATATCAACTTATCGCATAAAGTTGTTTTCATTGCGTTATTCTGCGTGCTTTAGAAAGTTAACACTATCTTTGCTTTTCTTTCAGCTTCCCAGTTCACTCAAGTTGTTTATGTATGCTGGCGAATTTGGTTGGCGAGATAAATTAGAGTGCGGGAAGGCCAAAGATTATATGAAGAAACAACTTGCATGCAGAACTGGATTTAGAGACGATTGCTGTATGGCCCTCGAGGGTTGTAATAGTGACACTGTTCTCAAAAAAGTTGATGCTCGTTGCGTACGGACATTGGAGGCAGAATGGTAACAAATGGAAGAGCAGGTGGAGTATGTGATAGAAGTCCGGATTTTGATCGAATTTAAAGTAGATTATCCGATTTACTCCTATGTAAAAAAGAGCTGATAATGAGCTTTAGAGTAACAGGGATACAGGATCAAGTGATTATCTATAAGCTGTTATCAAATAATCCTTCCAAAATAAAATAATTATAACAAGGTATTGTATTTTTTATATGCTAAGCACAGGTGATTCGAACAAACTTACATTCGTGCAGGGACTACATATAAAATTGGAGCTGCAGATCTAGGCTGAAAAGTACACATTAATTATTCATATCTTGATATTACAAAACTCCTCAACATTCGCGCTGAAATATATGTATGAAATTTGTATATTAGCCGTGTAAAGCCTACATGGTCAATTTCTAGTTTATGAAAATCTACCTAGAAACCCTGCGACAAGTAGTTTCAATTATTTATAATGCCTAATGAGGTGCGTGACTAAGCATATAGAATATATCGCATGCAACTATTTTAAGAGTGTCTTCGAGATTGCATGTGTCTTCTTGCACACTGAAGATAAATAGAGAAAAAACCAAATGTATCCGAGTAACATGACATGTTGGTGCAATAGCAAGAAGAAGGGTGTTTGATATGAACTTCAGTACGTTCATGTGTAAATTAATGCAATCTTAAGGGTTTGTACCTTTGCAGCATACAAATAAACCTTGCATGTAAGTGCCAACCGCTCACTATATAAGGAGGAGATAAAGCCTCAATTTTGAATATTTTTCTTTATTGTGCCTTTAACGAGCAATTTTTACCAGGTAATCTTTCAAAGACGCTGTATGTATATTATTAAATTAATCAATCTTGCACTGTTTTTATATAGCATGCTTTATAAAATTACTGCTCTCATTGCTTTTCTCGCAGCTTCCCAACTTATTCCAGCCGTCCATGCAAATGAAGCGTGCTTGATCTATGTCAATAATCTAGCTGGCCCTTGTGAATTCACTTCAAGAAACCAAACGGAATGCGCAGAGGCTAGAGAAATTATAAGGAAAAGATTCAGCTGTCGAAGTGGATTCGGTGATGGTTGTTATGCTGCACTTAGCGGGTGCGCTCCCAAATCGCTTAGCAAGAAATCCAAGAGTCAATGCAAAGCCATCGGAGGCTCTGTGAAGACCAAAGAAGGCAGAACAGCAGGAACATGTGTTAGAGATCCTAAATATGGGCCTTATTACTATGATTGATACGAACATATCATAAAAGTCTCGGGCAAATAAACGATATCAAACTCAAATTTAAACAAATCACAAACATGTTCTTTCTGGAAAGATTTTTTTTACATAATTTAGGTTACACAGACGACTACAAATTTTGGTCTATTTTACATGACTGATTGAAAAAGCTAATTTTTATTACGGAATGATAATTTACAAGAAGAGGGAATATATTTAAAGGAGAGAGAAAAATTTTACTCGGCTTCGAGGGGCACAACTTGTTCACCAGCGTACTCATAGTTGTAGTCAGCTTTGCCGAATGGCATTTTCCAACCTACTTCTTTGGGATCAACCATGAGCCATAAACGCAATAAGTGTCTGGTTTGTTCGGGTCTATCAGTGTATGCGGTACGAGCATGGAGTAATGTATAGTTGTTTACTAGTTGAATATCACCAACTTCGAGCTTCATATTCAATGCTTCACGTTCTGAAAGTTCTTGAATGTAGCGCATAGCCTCAAATCGTTCTTCTCCAACAGTGACTTCAGGGAATCGGGTAACAGTTTCAAAGAAGTGAGGACCCCAGAAGGTGAACAAGCGATTATCAAAGAATGTGATAGGTGAAGCAGCCAAATAAGGAGGCTCGTTAGGTGAATGCTCGCCTTTTCTATCCCACAACCAAGGTTCTTTCATCAATTCTACGATATCAGGACGAAGTTCGCGAAGACGGTTGTATAAGGTGTGAGATGAAATCACAGAACTCAATCCACCCTCATAGCCTTCCTTCAAGCAAAAGAGACCTACGATGTCAGTGCCATCAACGTGGAAAGGTTGCGCCTTACGAGTCGCATAAATACGTGTGAGGGGATCGTCTTGCTTATAAACAGCTTTTGTGGTGGAACCCTCTGTGAGATCCTTGATGTGTCCCAAAACATGACCTTTACCATTTTGAGGCTTACGGGATCCAATATAAGCACCAATACCCATAAAAATAACAGCTTGTTGTTTGCGATCATAATCGTTCACAGGGAAACCACGAAGCAAACCAAAGCCCAATCCGTGGAAAAGATTCTCGCGTTGTTTAACAATGACATCCTTGAAAGTAGTCAGAGGGAAATTATCTCTGTTAATTTCTCCAAGAGGTAATCCAAGAGACAAGAAATGTCTTTGAGCTTGATCGATATCTTGGATATCTTCATTAGTCAAGTGATAGATCCATTGCTCAGGGTGAGCTTCCAAATGCTTTCCATCCCAAGTAGAAGGACCAGTAATGCGATCAGGGAAAGATGCATTAACGGAATGATTTTCACCCTCGAGAGAGAACCCTCTCCAGTTAGATTTCTCCTTGATAGTAGTAGGTTGTGATTGAGGTTGTTGTTGAACGGCGGCCATTGTCTTTTCTAATTGGTTTGATAGAGGAGAGGAGGAAGAGAAAAAAAGATAATCAGCTTTATATATTTTAAGAATACAATGGCGAGTACAAAGGTTTTATTGCGTGATCCAAGTATTGCAACATATTCACACAAAATAGCATTGCAAGATTGCGCCATCCGGTGCATAATCCAGGAGTCTGACTTTAAAATACATCCGTATCTCTTGGGGATGCAACTGTGAGCTGAGCTTTAATCCATTTTGCACCATCAAATTACGGATCTTCTCTTTGCAAATCCCACGCTTTTTCTGCAACTATGCATTATCAGAGATGATTTTTTTATCATCCACTGATTGATACAAAAGGAACACTCTTTGCAGCGTAACACTCAAATTAATATTAAGTAACACTTGAGATCATGGATCAGGTCGATGGCTCCCGATAATTGATTTGCCTATGCAAATTATCTTTGTTCATTTTCTGTCATTTTCTTGACGGTCATTTGTACATTGGATAACCTATTTTGATACTTTATTCTCTACTAAATAACAACTAAGCGCGCGTGTAATGACTAAGGAACTTGGACTTGGGGAAAGCTATCTGCGTTACTCCGTTATTTGCTTGAAAGGCTTTTATTCACAATTTGACATGACACAAATAATTGTTACAATGCCTACCATAATTGAAAACCCTATTTCATTTGTAAACATAAGTACACTGACCAGAATGTTTTTTGCAATTCGCTTGGGTTAACAATGACAATACTGAGGTAGACATGCCATTGAAAAAGGTTCTTCTGGCTTAATTTAAAACGGATTTTACATATCCTCAGTCGAATTTTTTTGCACAAAGCCTGAACAAAAACAATCAATCGTTCAATCAAATACATTATAGAAGTATGCTGGTCACCTGGGATATGTATAAATAGATGAAAACACGAACTTTTAGCCATCTGGAGGAAAGTATTTGTTAGCAATAAGATACATCCTTTTAAAGAGAAATTGCCTAATTCAAAGGATGATACGTAGACTTAATGATCTAATAAATGATTAGTATTCTAATAGTCATATAAATTAATTCTTAATGATAGTTTTAGCAAAAAAGAACATAAGGTGGTGGTAGAAAATACAAGTGATACAACGGCAAAAAATTTAACATTTGTAACTGTTCCACATTTTGTGCAACCATCGTATTTCACACTCTTCCATTTCAGTGAAATTGAACAAAATATGCTGTTGTAGTTGTCATTCTTCTTCAAAAGTCATGTATTGCAAATGCTATATGTATGCGTGTTCGACTTGAGAAAGGAAAACAACGAATTCTTCCTCATGGATGTTGGTGTAAAAAAAAAACGACAATTAGTGCGTGATGAAGAAAGATGTACACACTTGGCAATATCATGCATAATTTTTTTTTGTTTAAGTAAAGTCCCATCTATAATGTATTTGTCCTACAAATACATGGTAAAAAGTGAATGTGATGTGCTTCCGAACTCATTCTACTGAATATTTGAAAGCCCTGCTCACTTTTTGATAAGAATTGGTCAATTGGTTGAAATCCTCAGACAACATTATTTCTACAAACCTATTAATTTCATGTACTGATTGATCTGACACAAGCAAGTTAGAATACATTTCTGCCGTCAATGCTCGTTATGAATAGATTTTGTGTTTGGGACGTGCACTATTTTAACTTTTTTTCACAACATCATTAGAAAGTATACATGCAATTCCCCATCAAGCTGCTATATATTACAAAGCGTTTTCTTTAAATCTCTGTGTTCACCGCGCTATTTCTGTTACTGCAAGTCATTGGTTAAACAAGAACAGGTTTGTTTAAGCAAAACTATGAGGCAGGAGTTTCTTGGGGGTTATACGAAATTAATCACAGTGTTGGTCTCTTTGTGCATTATATCCGTAAACGTAATACGTATAGCTTTCGCTCTTCTAGTTATACAGTTATACCAGAAGAGACAAAGTACCAGGTCGCTTTTTAAATGTCGTTATCCATCAAAAAAAGAGTGACAATGTATATCACACTTCATTTTATGCATGCTTAGATTGACCACTTACAAGTTTTCAAAAGGGGTATTTGCGGGCAGTTTTGTTAAATCTCAGCATGATTTCAATTAGGCAACCTGGAAAAATCCGCAATGACGATGTTTTGGTTTTAGAGATCTATCCTTTGTATTTATGTATTGAAATATTTTCAAATTTTGGCTAATCTATTTGCAGAAGAACTTTACCTTGTTACGTAAAGCAAGAAAACCTGTACAAGGAAACATTATTCCATATGTTTTCATAGATCTAAGGATTCATTCTGATCTGTGCAACTCATTTACAAATTTGAATTTTGTTGGAGCAAGGATATTAGAGGTAAGGACTCCAACAGTTGTCACTGGCTGTTTAATATCATATTTGATATCGTGCCTCCGTTGCATTCCGGTAAAATATGATTACTCACTTAACACTTTTTACAGATAAAGTGTAAAATACACATGTAAAGATTATAAATTGAAAGATGTAAGTGGCATCATTCCGATTCAGGGTCATCATTGTAAGACACTTTTGCCTATTCCGTCACTGAAAATCACTCTTGATGATGATACTGCTTATCATACAAGTAATTGGACGGTAACATTGCGACAAGGTGTATGAGAGAGTTTTTACTACTGCTAGAACACCCTCTCACCGCCGTATTTATTACAGTTTTTCTGTATTGAGAATTTGGAATATTATAAGCATAATATAGAGGTATGTATCTGTCCGAAAAGTACAAAAACTGAACTTCTGAAAATCAAATTACAAGTTACACCGTCTGCATTTGAAGTGTAAAGGCAGTATTACTTCAACCACAGATCCACTGAAGGATTTCCCTTCTTATTTTTTCTATAAGTAGCTTGTGACGAGGTACTTAACTAATATATTTTGATTGAAATCAGTACCAATAACCCTTTAATGGAAATGGTCGTGGGATAACCAGCTTAAAATAGTGTCCAATCATCCAGTTTTGTAAAGCATATAAGGGATATTTCCTGCTCAATGATTGAAAACGAGCAATACGTATAATATAGAGAAAGGGCTTGAGTATAACACCATACACCATTCCAAAGAAGAAGAAATAACTACATACTCACAGCATATGCATAGACCAGTCCAGCTGTAATTCAATTCAAATGTTCTTTTATTTTTACCTCCTTCTATTACGTTCTCCTTTTACACTCCTCTCTACAAATGATAAATTTGCCAATCATACACTTTTATTTCCAACCCTCCTCTGATCCCTTAAGAAATGCAAACAACAACGAATATTGCCCATTAATAAAAGCTATTCCGCAAACAAACCAAGTAGTTTTTCTTAAGAGTAACGTTGTAACCCTATCAAAGTAAAGTAAAGCCATTCCTCACCGATATCAAATGCTATATAGAATTCAAAATACTAAATGTATATAGAAAACAGTAATTGTGCGAGAAGCATCAAAGATATACATAGACAGCTCTAAATCCAACATACCTTTAAATTTTTTACTATTATATTAAAGAATTGCTTAAAAGCTAATAGATAAAATGTATTAACTCGCATCAATACTTTGATCATGGTATAATCACGAAAACAAAATGGATAGGAAAATATGGGTGTACTCTACAATCTTGAAAATGCTAAGCAGTCCTCTTTCATGCTTTAATTCATCCAATGAAAATGACAAATAAGAATAAGATAACATGGAAAGTGATAAGGTCTTTCTAAGACATACGTTTTTCGTTTGAGTAAAAAGTCATCTGAAAGAGGTAAAGCAGTAAGAGGAGAAACATCTGATGTTTTAAATATCCACTTCAGATGCTTGACACCTGACAACAATGAAAAAAGGAAGTGTGCCGAAAAAATTGATATGTACTTCCTCAAAAAACTACGTACATTTCAAATCTTGTATGGCTATTAAACTTGGAGAGCTATAGCCTCAGTGAGGCTGAGGTGTAGTCACACACATATACGCGAATATGGCTTCGCGCAACGGCTTTTCAGAATTTCTGAAGTGACTTGACATAGATACGTGAAAAAGCAAACACCAGATCTCAGTTTGATTCAATTATCTACTTAAAGAAGTTCAGGAATGCTTCGCTTCAAAATGTACATATTTCTTATTCTTTAGAATCGATAGACGAATTTGTGCAATTGTAGGCAATTAAAATGAAATGGGTGTAGTGAGAATAGATGTTGCAGTGTTCAAAGAGCCGATAGGAGTAACATCACCATGATGTTTACGTATATCATTTTGATGAAGAAAAATTCACGTCGACGATGCAAGTTATTGTGCCTAATCTTTTTTCTGTCAGTAAAGATTAGTCATATGGCAGTTCATTGTCCAAAATCATGATTTATTTGTATATAGGTAGTTAAAAGAAAAATCAATATGTCCGGATTTGACTTATGAGAACTGTGTTCTGTGTAATAAACGGACCATGATTGAGCACAAAAAAAATACGAGATCTCGAGCTTTTTGGATTTCCCCCACACTAAAACATAGCAGTAATTTAACCGACTTGTTTACACATACAAATGTTGATCTTTGCAATATACAATAAACGTGCTTTGGTTAATGTAATAAAAAGAGCATGGCAATTGTATACAAAAAGTAGGTCAAAATGCTAAGAGATGAAAAATTACGATAACACAAGTGTAACGTTGGTGCAACCATTCCCTGACACTTTCATTTTTCACTCTCACACGTGTGTATTCAAGGGCATTTTTTCTCTTCGCAAGGCGGGGAATCAAAATTTGGTTCTGGAACCTGGTTTGTCTCCTCTTGCTTTTTACATAGAGATAGGATCGGGTAACTCTTTACTTAAGGGGATTTTGTGAGCTAATAAAAAAAAGCACCTGTCCCTTTATCCTCTTTTCTTGTTCTATATAACCCTCTATCCTACAAGGGAAACCATGCTATTTATATAAATTCTCTTTTTTTTTCATCTTTTATTTTTTTTCTTCTCACTCATTTAAAAACCACTCTCCTTCAACAACATGTCCAGTCAACAGCAACAGAATACCACTCTCCCCACATTTGTCAAGCAATTTTTACTACTAGTGCTACCCAAACAATCTCAACAAATAGATACTACTTCCAAGCCAAACAAACCAACTAAAGCTTCAAGCCCATTTGAGAAAATGTACTTTTCCTTTCCAGCTCTTGAAGAAGATTCGGTTGACTCTACGTGTGGTCAACATCATAGCCGTCAGCAACAACGACATGAAGGAAATAATGTAAAAACTAATAACATTATCTGTTAAATTTTCAAACCTCTATTATTCACGTTTTACTGTGTGATAGCTCAAACCTGTATAGTTTTCTCACTTTCTCACCCAATCTCTATCTCTTTCTTTGTACAGCATTTCATTCCAATATTTATTCTAAATCAACCCTAATTCTTTCTCTTTCTGCAAACAGCATTGACTATTGATGCATTTCATCAAATAATACCCTTTATTTCTTTTCTCATAGTTGTAATAAACTCAAATAATCGCTCAATTGCATTGATTGACGTTGCTTTTTTTTTTAATTTTGTGACACCGCCTATAACTTATCTATTTTTTTTCGGTATTGCTCTTCCTCTTTCAATTTCTTTCCTGTTATTTATAATTCAAAACAGTAAATAAAGAAGAATATAAAATGACAAAACAAGTTGTTCTTATCACTGGTTGCTCCAAAGGTGGCATTGGTAATCTTCAACTTTTCTGTTCAGCAATGACAAGTTTTTGAATTTAGAAAATAGGTTACGCTCTTGCTAAGCGTTTTGCTGAAGAAGGCAATCACGTTATTGCAACCACTCGCAAACTCGATGCTTTAGAAGGTTTAGAAGGTATTAAGAGATTACAAAGATGTTTCAAAATAAGAAGATTACACGTATTAAATTCGATTTTAGCACATGGATGCGACAAAGAAGAACTGGATATCAACAGCAATGAATCGATCAAATCTGTAGTTCAGGTATATGCAAACGATATTTTCACAATTACTAATAAAAATGACTCATAATTTTGTAATAAATTTAGAAAATTATAGATAGAGTAGGTCATATTGGTAAGTTATAGACGTGTGTTACTTTTAAGAAAGTATTAAGTCTTTTACTTTTTCAAATAGATATCTTGGTGAACAATGCAGGAGCACCGTAAGTATTTAAAAACTGTGATCTTCCTCATTTTCTCATGTCTTATATTAGAGCTGTCGGTGCATTGATGGATATTGACTTGGAAACTGCTCATCAATGCGTAAATACAAATATTTTTGGAACTTTAGCTTTGTCTAGAGAAGTTGCATTACATATGGCTAAAAGAGGTCAAGGGAAGATCGTGAATATTGGATCTGTTGTTGGATACACTAGTACACCATGGGCAGGTATGCGTATTAGAACATCTTTTTTGATTATTGTGTGATTCGAAGTTGTACTTATACCCTGACTCAACTTTATAGGCATTTACGCATTATCTAAAGCAGCAGTTCACTCCATGTCGGATACCCTACGTCTTGAACTGAAGCCCTTTGGTATTCAAGTCGTAGTCGTTGCCCCAGGTAATTTAAACCCAATGCCCATTCAATGTTCTTTCACAATAAACAAAATACTTTGCATTAGGTGCTATCACTTCCAATTTTGGTAACGCTGGTGCTAAACTTGTTCATGTTCCTGAAGGTAACATATTTTTTTCTTGAAGCTTTCTTTCATCATCTAACGACTTACTTTTTTATTTAAACTGAGAAGATTCTTTATACACTTCAGTAGCAAAGTTCATTATCGCTCGTGCCACCATGTCTCAAGGTATTTTCATAATATTTTCCCACAATCTATTATAAGGTTTTGGTTTCAACTAACAACCTGACACATAACAGGTCCTGGCTCAACTCCAACTGATGTATTTGCTGCTCATGTCGCTAAAAAGGTCCTCAAACCCGTCTCTCCTCGTTACATTACTTTTGGTGCAACCTCTTGGGTCTTCCTTGTTTTATATTACTTGCCTGCATTTATCAAGGATATGATCTTCTATAAGAGATTTGGCTTGAATCTCGTTACAAAACCAAATAGCAAAAAAGATTAACTCATTACACATTAAACATATGATTATTTTAAATACATTACTTTCCTCTTTCGTGTATGTGTCCTACTAGGTACGTTCAAGTGCGTTTTAATAACGTCTGAACCTCGAATTAAATGATACTTGCCATATGTATCATTAGATTACGTAGAAGAATTGAATAACAGATATGGTGTATATGAATGAAATGGATACTGGCATTACTAAATGATCGCAACATTTTACTTCTCTTGCTACGGTCCGTATGTAACAGCACAAACACTTGACAGCGACTTTTACCAATCAATAATATTTTCAATTATAATCAACTATTCTTTGTGTAAGTGAAAAATAATTCTTTTGAATAGACACTGCACATTGATTTTTGTTCGATAATTTATTCAAATTAGCCAAATTTTCTCAAGAAGATAATAGTTTTCATGACTTGATTTTATAGAGGAGAGTTCACTTTCTATTAACATTTTTATATATAGATAGGGCCTATGTAAAAGTTAAGTGTATTAAAATCAGAGTTTCAGTTCAATTTTAATTTCATTTCAATACGTACCTGAGTAACGAGCGATGCAGCATCATTAGCAGCTGCAGGAACTATCAAAGTTGTGCTCTCTTTGGCCATCTTTCCAAAAGCGTTTACGTATTTCTCAGCAATGGACATGGAGACCGCATCGGAGCCTTTGTCTTGACCGATCGCTTTAGCGATTGTTTCTAACCCCTTAGCCGTTGCCTCTGCACGTAAAAGAATTGCTTGGGCTTCACCGGTTGCTTGGTTAATATTTTCAGCTTTCTGACCCTCTGAGGCTAAAATTTTCGATTGTTTTTGACCCTCAGCAACATTGATAGCTGCTTGTCTAGCACCTGCGATTAAATGAAAATGTTATTTGATGTTTCGAATACCTAAGTATGAAAAATGATTACCCTCGGATTCTAAAATCTGTGCTCTTTTAGTTCTCTCTGCAGACACTTGCTGATGCATAGCTTCAACAATTTTTAAAGGTGGGTGCACATCGCGAATTTCATAACGTAAACATTGAATACCCCATTCTAAAGCTGCGGAATTGATGGCGTTCACTATGTTTTTATTGAGATAGGCTCTTTCAGCCAGAGTTCGGTCTAACGTGAGCTGGCCTATTTCTGCTCTCATGGTGGTCTGAGCAAGTTGAGTGACAGCAAAAGTCGCGTCTTCTACTCCATAAGAAGCCTTGATATAAAGTTATTCTCTAACACGTAAATGGATGTACACACATGTGTTCCTTTTCTATTGCTTAAACTTACCTTAAAGGGATCTATAACTTTGAAGTACAAAACGCCATCCAACTCAAGGGTTACATTGTCTATAATCAGCTGTGAGCATATCACTTAATGCATAGAAATACTGCAAATTTACCTTGTGTAATTGCGGTTTGACTAGGCACTGATACTGCAACTTCTTTCAAAGTCTTGACGTATTTGATACTATCTAAGAAGGGCACTAACACGTTGAGTCCTGGTTGTAAAACGCGATCAAAGCGGCCCATTCTTTCTACAATCCAAGCTTCCTGTTGGGGTACGAATTTGATGACCTATGAAAGCGTCAATAAAAATTTGCATCGGGGTAATAGTAATTGAGATCCTTACTGTGTTGTATGGAAGGGCAGGCTTTCTTTCTGAAGCCCAATCAAAGAAATCAGGAGAATTCTTAAAATTTCTGCTAGTCGAAAAGGCGCGTAGTAAATTTAACTCCATCTAATAATGCAAATGTGAGCAACAGTGTGTTACATACACGGAAATTGTTGTCATCTACATTGTACCTTAGGTGTTGTCAAAAAATCAACGCGATTCAAACTCCTTGCAACAGATTTAATTGCAGCACTGGAGCCAAGAATTATCTTTGTATTCATCGTGAACAATTTCAAAATCGTATAAAAAGGTCCAACGTTACTAATACCTTCAATTTAAATAGAAATTTTTATTTCAACATCCTTCTTTTTCCGTGTAGAGTCATAAGTGAAGTTCGGTATGAATTCTAGTTCAAACACCTAATTTGAGTCATATTCGTAAGCGTTACACAAACCATGGAACATTTTACTTTTTGCGAATTTTATAGCAAGTACAAAATTTGTTCTATTAATTCTACAGAAGACTACAATAATAACATGCTTTGCCGGAAGCTAAGGTTGGAATCACATAAATCAATTGATACCCCTTTTCCGTCCTAAGTGCAACATTGGCTCTCTTCGCTTAGACTTGTTTTGTTTACAGCATGTTCAGATGTTGTGTAAATATTATAATTGAACCTTGACACGGATTATAAATGCGGCACATTTAAAATACCACTTGATGAGGGTACGGAACTGCATTAGGTTCTATGTCAAATGCTGACGAGGGAAACAACTATCATTGAGGAGAAAAATTAAAGAATGATCTTGTTATAACATCATGAAAAATTTAAGCCCGGTTTTGGCATCCTAATCATTAACGATTGATTGACCAAATTCAATTATCAAATTTGCCATGACTATCTCTGCGTTCAGCGTCTTTATTTTGAGATTATGCTTTTATTATTTGGCGCCCTTCACGCTTTAAACGTGGTCTAAAAGGGTGCTGTATGTATGATTTCTCACTAAGGGGTGGCGAACTCGGCGTTTGTTCTTTAAATTTGATATTCGTGTGATTTTGAAGCTATTGGTTACTTTGAAGACCACTAAAGATAATTGTTAATACTAAATGCAATATCGCCATTATTTGTTTTTCATCTATAAAAATATCAACCCCGTCTTTTTAATCATAAGTACATCACCATCAGGCATTTGTTACACTGTTTCTGATAAAAGGAGTAAAGAGACAACAGCTGTAAAATTATATGCATATTTACCTAAATTTTGAACTTTATAAACATAGACTTCAGCTTACGTTTCTACTGTATGCGATGCGTTCTAGAGAGTAAGAAGGAACTACGATTTACATTTTCCAGCAATTAATGCACTTTAGCACCATTTACAAGCATGCATGTAAGTGAGTAAATTATCATGCTTTAAAACTGCCAATAATACATGCATTCATATTGATAGCACATATATTAGACTCCCACTACTTTGCGTGAAATTGTCTCATGGTTACAACACGAATACGCATAGCATCATTATTGTGAGACTCAGGTTCGGAAGATCCGGCACAGAAATTGTCATTGTTTTTTTTTTGTTACCGCGCAACGGATATTAATTTCGCTCTTCAGAGAGTGCTTCACTAAAGTAAACAGCACTGACATCGCATGGGTTTTGGTGTTGAGGCGTTTTCAAACAAAATAAGTCAAATAACCACGCGGCACACTGATATTTATGTATAACATTGTTAATAGAACGAACAAGATTATTGATGGACTTTTTATCAGGTTATACAAAAGTGCTTCACTTTTCTTGTGTGGTACACAAGTACAAAGTGTTACCCATGCATTTTTTTGTTTTTTTTACTTGCCGATAACCAAGTAAAGAGATGAATCATTTGTATATTCATTGTTTTGTTATGATAATAGTACTAAAGGTATACATAACACATAAAAGAACTATTGAATGATATTACTCCGTCACGCAATATGTAGTTTTGAAAAAATTATTGGAAGCTTGGACCGAAGATGACGCATTAAATGTTGTCTGATGAGGCATTGTACACTGTAAACGTATCTGATTTTCAAAGGTGCCGCCAATATATTCATCATTTTTTTTTTATGGCCGTAGTGTATACAAAGATATAGTATATATTGTTGATTTGCTTGGCGATCGATCATTTGTCGGTATGTACATACATACACGACTTGATGAATATTTTCTATACAAATCGCTTTGTACGCGTTGTGAATAGTGCTTTTTTGCTTTGAAATCATCTGCATACCTAAATTTATATGTAATATGTGGTCATGTAGATGTATAGTAGTCAAATGCGGAACAGGAAAGAGGGTTAGGCACATATTGAGAAAAGTTATTTTTAACTAGTAGCATCTATCAATCAATACTATATACCATACATACTTGAATCAGAACTGCATACTGTCAAAATCATCCAGTCGTCTACCTAGAGAGAGTGCATGTGAGCTTGATACACACCACAGCACTGTTCCTTTGTGATAAGATTGATGTTACTTTGAAAACAATTATAGAACTGTTCGGCTGTATCGGTAGTAGATTGCAAAGATGTATTAATAAGTTGCACACCAAAATAATGGTTTGTTATTGTGTCTCACTACTTGTGTATGTACACAGAAAGCTTATCATCATCATAAATCACTCACGCTAATTCTTAGAAGTTCTTACACACCAATGCACGCTTATTCAAACTTTTCTAGTACTGAAAATTATATCACACATATCTCTTCACATTGGCCATTAAAATATGTATTAAGAACGAATCGAAAACAAACAGAAAGTAAAGAGATGAAGTCCATGAGAACTCTTGAAAATAATAATAAACGGAAGTAAACGTTCCGAATGCTGGTTACACAAGCAGACGCTCGCGCACACAAATACTTGCTTCCAAGGAGATCACTGATTACACATATGCAAAATTGCAGTACACTGAATTGAATTAAATTTCGTAATTATTATGTACTTTTTTAAAAGCTTACGAAATAGAACAGGTTCGAAAGCATGATTTGAATTGGGAGAAATGGAAGTGCTTTTTTAATAATAACAACAATAATAATAAATAATAACATGATATGAATACACGAATTTTCTCTTTTAAGTGAATGTTTTTAAATACTTTTATAGATTTCTTGTAACACCACTCAAACGTACATAAAAACTTCACTTTTCTAATTCTATTTAATTCATCTCTTTTCTTTTTTTTAATTACCACTGCATAGAATAATACCCTTTAAATTAAATATTATATATACCCTTTATCTTATCATAAAACTATACATTCCTTCCGAATTATATCACAATGGGAGCCAATTTGAGCACAGAAGAAAAATCTCAAAAAAGAAGATTATCCCAAAGTAAATATGTTATGGGCAAAAAGACTTCAGTAGCTTCCATATCGTCACAATCTATAAAGCAACACAGCATTGATCTTCTCAACAACAACAGTAGCATACAATCGTCTCCTATCACAAAAGATCTTTATGCTGCTACTGCAAATACTACAAGTAAAACCATCATTCCCTCAAAGTCAGCTAATTCAGTAAAATCACCAGCAGTATCCGAAAAAAGACAAGCAAAATCTTCTTCTGGAGATGCATTGGATCACCTTGACAAATTATCCAACCTCAACTCGAACAACTCTTCCCTAATTATTGAACGACATAGCGGTATATCAAAGAGGAATAAGTCAGCGAGAACAACAAGATATAGTACAGCAAGCACATCACATTATCGGGATACAAGATATAATTCAATACTTTCTGCTAGTGGTTTCAGCAACAATAATGATGCATTTCAATTTTCTACAATAGGTGACTCCGCCATCACTGACGTGTCACGAATTTCGTTCAACTCTTTTATGGATCATAAATCTGGCGAGGACAACGATTATATAATGTCCGTCCCTGATTATGAATATCCCTCTCGTACTGAAACAGAATCACCCTCAACTGATAATGTTTCCACTATGGATGAAATCTTGGACTTATTAAAAAATCACCCTCGATTTACATATGACATTTTAACAGATATTTTTGCATCGCCTCGTATTCGCAGTAATCCAGATCTTCAACGTGAAGCGTTTCAAGCTGCTGAAGTATGGAGTCTTCGTCCAGATGATGTCTCTGCCAAAATTTGCGTCGCGCGCTGCAAGTTATGTGGATGGGGTACTCCTAAAAATTCAAGACAGGGTTTTAAAGAACTACAGAATTTATCGTTGAAAAATAATTGGGAAGCATACTATCATTTAGCACAATGTTGTTACTATGGCGTCGAACAAGCTTCGGAGAGTTACACTTCATCTGGTGGAAAAGCGCCTCCTACAATTATTCAGCCCGCTGATCCCGCTTTGGCCTGCTCGTGGTACAAGAAAGTGATTGAAACTCCTTGCACTATCTATAGTGACCGCATTGATTATATAATCGCCCAAGCTAAACTGCTTATTGCAGTGATTAATTTCACCACTGATCAGATAACTCACGATAATCTCGAAGAAAATATTAACTATGTGAAAGATAGTGCTATCGCCGGCAACAGGTAAAAAATGAAAATAATTACCGTATTTACCTGAGGAGCTCTAACTTTTTCTTATACCCACAGAAAATCCGAATTTTTACTTGCATTATTACTTCGTACAAAGCAAACCACTGATGAAACTTCTTTCAAAGAATATTATACCCGCAGTTCCAACAAAGGCTACACTCCATCTCAAATTGAATTGGGTCTTTTACTATTACGCGAAAAATCCTTGGAAGGCGTTTCATGGCTCAATAAAGCTGCAACTTTGGTAAGACAAAACATCATCTGACTTTGCATTCACACTGACTTTGAAAATTATTATTAGGGTGACCCAAAAGCCTATCATCATTTAGGTAAAATTTACGAATTTGGCATTGTTGTCAACGCAGATCATACACTTGCATTTAACAACTACCAAATCGCCGCCAACAACTTTAACGACCATCCCTCTCAATTTCGATTGGGCTTCCATTACCTCAATGGTACTATGGGTCTTGAACAGGATGACGCAAAAGCTTTCTCTTATCTCTCCAATGCTGCTTCTCATCAACATGCTGAATCCCAATACTTCCTGGGGATAATGTACCGGGATAATAAGGTGCCAAGTCGTGATAGTGTGCAAAACAAAAAGGAAGCTCTTAGTCTGTTTCGTTCCTCTGCATCTCATTCCATTCACGCTGCTATCACTGAAACTGCCACTTGCTTTGAAAAAGGTATTGGTACATCTGTCAACCATGCTATCGCCACCCAGTATTACGAAAAAGCTGTATCTATCCCAGGGAAATGCTTACCAAGCGCTCAATTAACATTTGCTACCTTTTTACACAAAAATGGTAAATACAAAAAATCCTTGAAGTTATACTCTCTCGCCGCTGGTTTAGAACCCTCTCCTCTCAATACACATGCTGGTTCTGATTCTATTGTTCGCACGGCTAAGCTTATGATTGCTTTATTTTACTTGGATGAGAAAGACACCACTACTCCTTATGTCCCTCAAGAAGCGTTCGACATGTTAATGAATTTAAGTAAAGAATCTCCTAATCAAAGCGGTGAAGTCCATTACTGGATTGCTGTTTGTTACGAAGAAGGTGTTCCTGGCGTTGTCAAGTCCAATCTTTCTGAATCTTTTAAGCATTACATGATTTCCGCTAAATTAGGTTACAGTAACTCTCAGTTTCAAGTGGGTCATATGCTGTGTAAGGGCCTCGGTGTTAGTGAAGATAGACAATCTGCTTTTGAATGGCTCCGGGCTGCTGCTGATCAAAATCACGCTAATGCTCTCTACTATGTTGGTATCTACTATTATAATGGTAGTGGACAAATTGCCAAAGACATTGATCAAGCTAGAGATTACTTCAAACGATCTGCCGTTCTTGGCAACACCGAATCAATGGTTTCTTATGCTCAAATTTGTTACGAAAAAGTCAAAGAAAATGCTTTACCCGCCTCTGAGCTTGAACGCTTATTAGCTGAATCCATTCGATGGTATAAAAAAGCCGCCAATATGAATCATCCTACTAGTTTACGAGAACTTGGCCGTATCTATGGTACTAAAAACGATCTCAAGACTTCTGCTGAATACTACAAAAAGGCTTCTAAGCTGAATGATGCACTCTCCACTGTTATTCTTGGTGGTTATTACGAAAATGGCCATGGTGTTTCTATGAACAAGCAGACTGCTATTTCTTATTATGAAAAGGCTATTGAACTCGGACAACCGACGTAAGTGCAATTCATGCCAGTTTTTGACAATTAATTTAAATTAATCTATTTTCATCAAATATGTAGAGCTCTGTTTGCTATTGCTGAATTATATGACAAACTCAAAACCTATGACAAAGCTTACGGTTATTATAAACGTGTGACTCAAGATTCAAGAATCTCTACAAATTTCAAATCTAGCAAAACTTCACGTCTCAAAATGGCCTTATATAGCTTAAACTATGACTCCAATACTCTCCTTTACAAAGCAACAACAACAAGATCTTCAGCGGCTGCTGAACCTGTCCGAATTCAAAAAATCTTAAAAGAATCAAACATCAAAACCATGTCACCCTCAGAAGCATTCAACGCTTTATCCTCTTTGGCTACCCAAAAATTCCATGATGCTTACTTTTGGATGGGTAAATATATATTCTCCTTCTATGACTAGACTAAACCATTTAGACTAACTTTCGATAATCTTCTATAGCTCAATGTTATCAAGACGGTAAAGGTGTTTCTCAAAATACAAACGCTCTTATTCATTGGTTGACCAAGGCCTCTAAAGAATTTAATGATATTAACGCCACTATGGAGCTTGCCTCAATTTATGAACACGGTCTTTACGGTGTGGAGCGCAACGTACCTTATGCTTATCAGCTATACCAAATCCTCGGCGAAAGAAATATTGCTGTTAGCCAACATAGACTAGGTGAGTATCTTTAAAAGATACCTTTCCCCTTCACTTTTTTCTCCTACTTCATTTCTCATGTAACATACACACTTATAATTTATCTACATTCTTTTATACCACAATATGCTATATCCCCTTGTACTCTATATTATATATCCATTTTACTAAAATATATTTCTTTTTTCTATCTTGTTGTTTCTTCTACTACGCTTGCTCTCAATAAATAATTTATTTTACTCTCAACTCTCTCCATAACACTAAGGCGTTATATTTTGGCGTGGACTGGATGTGATCCCTATAAATCTTGGTATGGCTGTTATCTGGTTAACAAAATCTGCTCGACAAAGTTACCCTCCTAGCCATTGGGCTCTGGGCCAAATCGCTTTGGAAAATGGTGATTTACATATTGCAATAGCTTGGTGGGAGACAGCCATAAAGTTAAACCCTACCATGTCCCATCCTTATTTGAACCAAAATCAACAACTGGTGACTACAAGCGACGCAGATACCTTGATAAAATTGGGCAAGCTAATGCAACAACAACAACAACAATTAGATGAAGAGTACATGACGGTAGCTGCAGCTGCTGCAGCTTCTATATCCAACTCGTCTTCAAATAGCTCTTTGCGTGATGAAGTTGAATCTCTTTCAAGGGTTCAACAAGAAAATCATGGACTGGCTGTTCAATGCTTTGGTCAAGCCGCAATAATGGGTAATGTTGAAGGTATGTATTTAACTGCCCAGGCTTGGCATAAAGACAAAGATTACCCAATCGCTTTGGAACATTTTGAGAAAGCCGCTAGCGAAGGGCATATTCCTTCCAAGATAATGCGTGCCATGTATCAAGTTTTTGGTCTAGGTGGTAAAAAAGTTGATGCATCTGCAGGATTTGAGGTATTTGCATTAGAAATCAGTACACATGAAAAATCTTTCTTATCTAATTCGTTTTCCAATAGGAATTACTTGCGTGTAGTAAAAGTGATCCTGATGCCTATATTCATCTAGGTAGATGTTGTGAGCTTGGCTTGGGCACACCACAAAACTTCTCTAAAGCTCTTTTCTGGTATCAGCTCTCCGTGGAAAACGCTAACAGTTCTGAAGCCATATTCCGTATTGGTGAAGTGTACGCTCATCTTAACAATCCTTTAGAATCCATAGATTGGTATAAAAAAGCCATATCTCAGGACCATATACGCGCTCATTTCCGAATTGCCTCCTACTACATTCACGGAGTTACGGCCGATAATGACGGCACTTACATCGTTAAACCAGACCTTCTTTCCGCTGTTGATCATCTTCGCTTCGCAGCAAAACATAATGACACTGAGGCCATGTTTGAGCTAGGCCAACTTTTACTAACTACTCACGATGATGGTGCTACAGCCTTGTTTCCTATAGACTTGCAAGAGGAGGGCTTTCATTGGTTGGAGATTGCGGCTGATAATGGCTACTCTGATGCACAACGTGAATTGGGCAACTTATACCATATGGGAAGAGACGAATACGATGGTGTATTTACTATACCTCAAGACTTTGAAAAAGCATATGATTATTTCAGTTTTGCTGCTCATTTAGGTGATAAAACCTCTGCTTTATTTTTGGGTACTTATTACGAACATGGTATTTGTATGCCTCCAAATATCGAGTTAGCTCAAACGTGGTATACTGTTGCAGTTGAACTAGGAAATGGCAGTGATGCAACTTCTTTATCTGATCCTTCTGGTTGGTGGCCGGCACAATTATGTCTTGCTCGCGTGCTGCATCAAAATAGAGAAACGCAGCATGAAGCTTACGCGTTGTTTTATACTGTATATTGTTTCCACAAGCCTGAACAACATCTTGCCTATCTTGAATTTATGCTGGCTCAATATGAACTGCACGGACTGGGAGGAGTTACCGTGGATCAAAAAAGTGCAGTCTCAAAGCTTCTCGCATTGTCTGAAGACGGTTATCTTAAAGCTTTCTTTCAACTCGGACAATGTTATGAAAATGGTGTAGGTGTGGCTAAAGATGAATCAAAAGCTTTGGAATGGTATGTATCACTTGTGCACAATCCGTCTCTTGATCAAGACTGTCTAGACGAGGACGATCTTGAAAACCTGGCCCAGGCATACTATTGTCTTGCAGAATATTATAGAGTCGGTAAAGTGGTAGCAATCGATTTGGAAAAGTCAAATACGTTGTACCAAATTGCTGCTGAGCGTGGTAAGTTATCCCTGAACCTTATCTGCAAAACTAAATTATTAATGTAACCCATAATAATATATGCAGGTTCTAAAGAAGCAATCAACCGATTGTCTTTGAATATCTAAAATGTCCCAAAATGTAGTGTGAACCGATTATCCTCAAATATTATAAGATATTCATATCATTCCTTTCTGCATTCCAAAAATTATCTCGAAAAAGCCTTTGCTTTTATAAATAGCTCTGCAATTTAATTTATTGATTCTATTCCTGTTTCTCCCTTGGCAAAATAACTTACGACGCCTTCAAAATTTTATTATACCTCTACCTTCGTTTTAAAATTACTTCCAATAACGCATAAATATTAATAATAAAGTTGCAAACATTTTTCTGGCTCTTGAAAATTCACACCATGCAATATGTACCAAATATATTAAGGTGAACATAGTTCATAAATTAAGCACTAATGAGAACCAAATACTTGTCGTATTGACTGTGGGCATCATTACAAGATGTTGAGAAATACGAACTATATTGCATTTGAGGCGTACAAATTCTTTTTTCATGACCGGTACACCCGAAAAAGTGTAAAGCAGGTTTATTTGTCATAGCTTGGCTTTATACCAAAAAACGTGGCATAGAAAGGTTATATCGTCAGTTCTGCAGTTACACATGCAGACACATCTCCCTTCACTTGGTAAAGATAATAAGATAATCTAAGAAATTCTTGCTAATATACAACAATGTTTTATTTTTAGAATGTTACATAATATTTTGTCAGCTCGTGTTTTGAGGAGAGTATATACACCGTCTTTTGGCAACGTGGCGAAGTATCAGAAAATCTATGTGTAGTTTTGGGACTTGTGAAACTGAACAGTACAAAAATCTTGCTTATATTATAAATCAACAGAGTTGTTTTAAACACACTCTATCATGACGATAAGTATGAGACTACTTCTGTATAGGACAGCAGGAGGATATGGGGGCTACTTTATCACTTTTTTCTCTGCCATGAGGATTCGCCAAGCTTAGATAGATCTTGAATAAATTAAAGCGTCTTGGGTGATCTCGGGTTTCCGTTTTTCTTAGTCCTTCAAATAGCACAATTAAAACGCTTATTAGGCATTGATGGAGAGAGTTCAGCAGTTGAAGCTTTCGTAATGTGATACAAAGGATTCCAGACTTTCCCGTTGTAAACTTGCCTACTTCATTTTCTCATATCCAGGTTCAAAACGAATGTACAATTTCAAATATAAATCGATGCCGCCGTTGTTACGTGAATGACACACATTGCATCAAAGATGGATGTGTAGAGCGTCTTTTAGATTCGGTAGTTACGGATTTAGTTTCCACCAAGCAGGCTCTGCATAAGGTAATAAAATAAAAGTCAGCCGCGGTTACAATTATTATTCGAATATACGTAATATATTTTTTCCAGTATTGGCTGCTGTGAAGTGTAACTATAAAAAATCATAATGACAACCGCAGCAGGCACAGTGACATGAAACTGCATTAATTTTAAAAAGGGATATGGCTTGTTGTAATCTATAAAAAAAACATACACTATTTTTGGATATATTATAACTTTACGATACACATTTTGTGTATGTTCGCGCGTACAGATTGCTATGTACACTACTTTATTAACAGTAAATGTGGTTCAACCGAGCGATAAGATTTGCTTAGCTTTCTTGGGATCCTTCACTCGTGTTTCACGTTAAAATTGGGATACACAAGATGAGGCGTGTAGACTATTTACCACGAGCTGTATATTGCAGGAAAGTAGCTCAGGATCTTTACAAGAAAGTAGTATCTCATTTTTATACTACGCGATGAAAAATACCATTAAGCGAGGGTGCTCTGATATTATGGAATAAACGGATGTCGGTTGATCCAATAGCCCGTTGCAGATCTTGAAAGCAGGTTGATTGCAGATCAAACGTAAACATTCCCACATACCTGTTCGTTCACTAAGCAAGTGAGACAAGCTACAACGCGTTGCAAATTTTTGTACTATTCAGAGGAAAAAACTTAATGATTATGTCATTCCCTCTTTCTAGTATATTATGTTCTCCGCATTCAATTCTTCGATCAATTGAAAGCGCTGTTATAAAGTAGAATTTAATTAAAATTTTAAAAAGATAAAATAATAAAGTGATGACGCCAGGGGTATAATTTTTACCAGTTTCTCTGTGGCATTCTACCATGATGACGATTGTACATGACAAATTCATTATTTATCACTTTCAACCTTGGAGGCACATTCATAACATTCTTCAATTGCCAGTTTCTTGATACTTACAATTTAGATCACCTCATCTTTCTACAAACCTTAGCAAAGAGCAACGCCTTCGCTTGGTCATGCAATGGCGTATTTAATCAGAAGCCATATAGCCTAATAGAATATGAGGCTGTGTTATATCAATAGCGAAGCACAATTCTGTTGGGGGGAGGGGAAACGCGGAAACTAGATTTTGACATCATCTTTAAAAAGAAATTCCACGCAACACGACTATTTAAAATCCAGTTTTAGGTTGGAAATATTTTTACACCTTTGTACGTGTATCGCGTTTTTTTTAGGTGGTGAGTGGGCTTCAAGGGGCCAGTAGTACAGAAGCAAGCAGTTCTAAGCATTTTCAATCTATAAATACCTATTTTAAATAATAATAAATAAAAACAATATGTATTGCATTTTCGACTTTGCATTGCGTGTGTTTAATAATACTGTGAACAACAAATATAAATAAATAAGCAAAAAAAAAAAAAAACGACTGACATTGTTTCGGCTTACTCAGAGCGAAATGCAGGATATGTTTCCGGGCCCAAGGTTAAGCCTTTTCCTGATTCCCTTTTTTATGTAGCTGCGATAATTATAGTGTTGTAAAAAACTTTTTTTTATAACGGAGTTTCTTGATGTATAAATAAATCAGATATATAAAGGGACCCGAATTTATCAAATCTGTCATATTTTTTCTTCTTCTTTCTACATTATTATTTTTAATTTATACAAAACACAAATAGAACAAAATGAAGAACGGTATTCGTAGTATGCTTGGCTTGAAAAAGAAGTCTAGAAAGAACTCTGCCGCAAACAACAATATTGCATTGAGCGACGTGTATTCACCTAGCTCTTCTGTATCTTCCTTTTCTTCTGATTTATCTTCTGATGGTTCCGCTCCACAAACACCTACCTATGCTTCAATTGAAGAAAACCGTGGTATCTTCCGTACATTGGAGCCTGTCTGGTACTTCCATTCCAGCTTAATACCAAGATCAGACAACGCCCCTACAGCTGAATGGATTAGATTTGATGATTACAGTCAATACACTCTTGAATCAAGTTTGAGCTCCCAACCTGAATGTATTCTCCAACAATCCTCTTTGGGTCCTTGTACCATTTTATTTAGACCTTTGCCCGCTAAACCTTCCAAAAAAGCTAGAAACAGCATGATGACAATCAAGACAAACAGCGCCAGAGAACAATTTGCCTCTATGCCTACTCTTCATACCACTGGTACCATGGGCCGCACATTTGAATTGAATAAGCATGTTCGCCGTACAATCTCTCCTGTCTGGTGGTTTGAGCAAGACTCCCCCGATGGTTCAAAGGGTATGTGTAGATTTGATTACAAGAACCAAGTGCGTCTTGAGGCATTATCAGAGGGTCGTACTCGTTTAGTCTTAACTGATGATGCGTTCAATGTACCTTTTACCGCCGTTTTGGAGGCCCCTAAGCAACGTGAGTTAAAAGAAGAGGTGCGTGGATTCTTATTCTTTGAGCCTGTCTCATCAGCATTCCAAATTGCTTACAATTCCACTCGCACTACACAAGACAAATTCAATGATTACATTGATTTACAGCAACAAGAGGAGGAAGTGTATGTTGATCAACCCTGGGGCGCAAGTCTCAATCGCCGTTTCTCTGTATAAATCATCTATATCACCCCTTTTCAACATATTATCTTCTCTTGGCATATCATAACCCCCACCCTACTATTATATAACCTTTCTCCTATTTCCCTCTTACTCCCTTCATTCATATCTTAAAGAGCTAACTTCCAAGCGCATTGTATATAGTTAATTTTTTCATTAATCTTTGTTTCTACAATAATAAAACTTTTCATTCTAGAACATGTAACTCCAACCATTCTTTTTTTGTAAGGGTACACTTGCCCATCCCAAAAATACGATCATCATTACAGCACATTTTTCACTGGGCTCTAAATATTTCCATGCTAAATCTACAATCTCTCTGTGTTTGCTATTTTACTTAGCATTGTGTAACTTTGGATACAGAAACTCCAGAGTAGTACAACCATCGCATCATCCTTGGCTCTCCGGTATTTGGGGGGGAGGTGAGATAGGGGGCTGACATTAAATAAGGGACGCTAAGTATCGGCAGTAAAGGATGAGCCCTTTAACCTGATCGGCTGCGTGGCATAATAATACGGTAGAGACCTACATGAATTACTTCTGCATTCAACTTTTGCCCCTTCTTTCAAATGTACTTGCTCTCAACGTGTCGACAATGATAGGAGTAATAGGCTGTACAGTGGCGGAATTATAAATAAAAAAGACGCGACGGGTGACTAAAAATATCCCTTCTATAAACCCTACTACATGCTTATTAAAAATCCGATGTTAATAAACAACGGTTAAACAGTGTTGACATATGACATATGATAATGAAAAAGCTAAAACATCAGATATTGAATTCTTGATAAAATTGCCAACTTTGAATATACTTGATTGATATCCATGATGAACTCCTGGACGTGGAGGAGAAGGCTTATTACCAGGATATCGCATCATGCATGTACATCTTTATCCAAGTTTCAGTTCCTTCTCTCTTCTGATTTGCCTCTTTTCGCATTAGCATTATCTGTTTATCAGTCACAGCATAGAATTCGATTGATCGTCGCCTTCTACAATCATACAATCCAGTCTGGGCTATCACTCCCATCCCCTGCTTTCGACATCAACGCGGGTTTCATTCATACAACTCGTTTCAATCTTTGCTTTGAACTGCTATGCAAAACTATTATTTCGCGCACTTAAGGTACCAATACGCTCACAGAAACTCTTCCGCTTTGTTGGGGTAGATTAGTATCGAGCTAAACGCTCTGTTCGCCTGCTCACGTTTTTTATTTTTTTTTCGCGCCGGTTAAAAGGTGGTTTCTTTTTTAAGGAAAGTGAACCTTAATTGTTTACACAAGATTATAAATGATCAATGCTTTGGCATTGTGACATTTGGTAATACAATTAATTCTGCGTTTTGTCAATTGAAATGAAATTTCAACTCATCTATTACCGTTTTATCCGAGAGATATTATACACGTTTTGTGGGTTTGCTATTATTTCAGTTTTTTTTTAATCTCAGGCACGTACGGCGCATCCAAGCGGGGCTTTTTGAAACCATTTTTTTAACGCATTATTATAGCCACGATTGATTGTATCGCCCACGCGAATTTTCAAACTGAGCATGTATATTTCAACTGAGTCAGGCGTGTGAATAAGGCATCACAGGTTTTATGCAGTTTGATCCATACATTTTTTGATAAAGGCACTAAGTTACTAGAGTGCATAATGTGTGTCAAAATATCAAACCCTTTTTGTCAGTCTCAATGTGATCGTATCAGATGGGGATCGCTAAAAAAATGGAAGTTCTTTGTTTCGAAATATAAAATTTTTCACACAATTTTTTTTTCATAAATGGAAACTCACGTTTTCATGGATCCACACTCAACCGTTGGGAAATATCTGTGCTTCTGTGGATGCTTATTTCTACTACAATTTAGCTTACCGACATTCTAAATTGCCTTTTCTCTCTCAATTGATGTGAACCTTGTTCCCAACAACAACAACGCGTTAACAAGTTTTTTCAATTATGGCGTGTAAAGTTTTTGTTGGGCCAGGTTGATTATGTTAGCATGACATGACACAATATGAGATTTGTTATCTTTGATCGGGGCCAACAATGATTGTAGCACACTATGTGTATACATACTCAACACGATCACACATTGTATAAGCAAGGGTGAGGATGTAACAACCGATTTTTATTATTGCACTTCCTGGTGTGTTTTTCCCACTGAAGAAGTAGTAGTGGTGGGACTCTCTTTTGTGTCCTCCATGAATTTAGCATAGGCTGCAGTCACATCATCCATACGTTCCTTGATACTAGATCGAGAGAGGCGACTTTCCCAGTCTTGCCATCTCTCTTCAGGAAAGTTGTCAACTACTTGCTCTGTTATATCCTTCATTTTGCCTTGAGGTGACACTTCTTTCACTGTCACAATTTTATCGGTGACATAACTTTCGTGGTTGTTATCGCTTGCCGCCGCCGGTGAGTGGGTGACATCGCGAACAAATGCTGCCAAATTTTTCATCGCCCTCGAGGTGGATTTGTTTGAAAACAATAATTGAAAAACGTGAGGTTGGTCTTTGTACATTTCTAGTGTCACATGTGTAGGCACTCCCTTCTTGGACAGTGATCTGTGCGCTCCAGGGTAAGTGTTTGAGGCTTCTAAAGCGGTATAAATGGATTCATCTCTTAATCTTTCGGCAGTTCCACATTGCTTATTAAGAAATTCTTAGTCAGAGATACGTAAAGATATGTAAAATACATAAAGCTTACCACCAAGAGTCGAGGGAATCCTCTAAGATGTTTTCTATCATAGATTGGGCTCACCATGGGAACTTTAAGGGCTTCGTTGTCCGCGTAAAACTGTATACGATGCATATCTGACCCATCTATACTATCCGAAACAGGTACACATTCACCAAAAGGTCCAATAGAGGCTCTTTTTGAAATTTCCTCTCCTGTCGACAATACCTTCTTGTCATCATCGTCAGCAGCTGCCGCCTCTTTCATAGCTCGCGCGAGCATTTCAGCATCTTTTTCACGAGCGGGTAATCGTGCATAATCTAGCGCAGGAGACGGTGCATGCTTAAACCCTGTGGGTGGCAAGTAATCGGTCAAGATATTTGACAGAATTGAGGGCAGTGAATGAGTCAAATCCATCCTACACAAACAAAAATTAGCTAATTAAAATTACGTAGCATGTCAACAATGTCTTACCAAGGAGAAAGGGTCATGGCACCAGCTGGAGCGGGTAAACCAGCATCACGAATAGCCATGAGGAGCGCAAATGTAAGGCCGCCACCAGCAGAATCACCTGCTATGACGATCTTTTTTGGATCTATGGGAGAGGATCCATCTTCTTTGGGTGGATCAATTAGATATAAATAAGTGGCCAAGGCATCCTCTACAGCTGCAGGGAATGGATGTTGTGGTGCAAGGCGGTAATCAATAGCACAGGTGCGGCCTTTAGAACACTATTAAAAAAGCAAAATTGGTTGATTTTCTTTTGGATTTTTCATGCGTATATACCTTAATCAGTCTGCCTAAAAATTGACGGTATATACCATAACAGCCGAGATAATAGGCACCTCCATGCAAAAACAATATTGTACTTTCTTTGCAAGGGTCTAGTGGATTTCCTTTAGCTTGTAACCATTCTCCTTTAATCGGGGGTGCAGTCTCGCGATCTTTCTCCCAGTCCCAACCCACTCGTGCTATATCTTTGTTAGTAAATAAAGGTGCAATCAAGTCACCAGCTCTCCTTCGATATTCATTGCGTACTTGGAATTTTCTGCGTTTTAGACTAGATGGGACAGGCAGTTTCTTTGTCGTGCTGATCTTTTGAATGTCTTCCACTGTGATCTTACTCGAGCGATCCAAGAAATTACGAATGACGGCAATGGTGATATCAGTTGAAAGAGACCAAGACTTGGCTGGTGGACCTAATTTGATTTTTTTTTTAGGCGTAAATAACATTTGGTAATGGGAAGATCTCTGTGTTACCTACCTTTCGCATAGTGACGATACATCGTCGATGCGATGACTGGCATTGGTGGAATTAAATGAGCCCATAATAAGGTATTTGCCATGAGTGAGGCGTTACTAGGATGCTTTATAGTTTTTATCTCGGTTGTTGTGGTAGTAGTAGTGGATGATGCTGTTTTACGAGAAGAAGAAGAGGAGGAGGAAGTTGTCGATACTAACGTTGCTGTACTACGACGACCCATTGAGAAAACATAGTTCTTTGCTTCTACTGCTTGTGTCGCGGCATTTCCTATCTGTCTCTCGGCTACACTGGCTGCTTTTTTAAACCCTTGAGGAAGAAACATGGACTTAATTAATTAGAAAGGAGAGAGAGAGAGAGAGAAAAGCGATATATATAATAAAAAAAAAGAGAGAAAATAATTAATTAATTGAAACTGACAATCAAATAATCACGGTTAAATGATGTCCGACACACCCTATTTACGATTGTAAGCTTCTATCTGGGGAAAAATCCATCCAATAAGACCAACTTTTGTTATAGGCTCGTTTTGAATGTAAGACCCTTCTCTGAGGAGACGACAGTCCAGTTTGTCTAATACCAGTATTTCTATGGAAAACGATATAAAAGTATGGATAAAAGGCGTTTACTTTATTAAAGACGTATAAAATATTATAAAGGTAGTTGCATAGTTTTCAACATGATAAGGAAGATTACTTGGAGTGTACATATTGATCGCACTGGACTCTAAAGATAAGAAGCTCTTTCTTATTGAGGCTGACGGTGAAGAAAGTTGTACGTAGGATTCAGTGATTAAATACATGGTTCTTGTTTTCATCATATTTGATCCCCCCCCCACTTCGAAGGCTTTCTTGCTTTATGATTTTATGGCGACGTGTCTGATTGCAACATACTATTACGTAATATATTTCATGCAGATTTAACCTTTAAATATTCAACGCAAAAACGGGTATTGTTCATGTCATAAACCAAGTAAAAACCAGTTTTTATCAAACGGAAAAGCGTATTGCGACTATCAAAAGGTCGGTAGCGTTCGTATATCATGATTTATTTATGTATCTCGACCACACTCCGTTCCAAGTATGTATGATAAATTCTCTGAAATGGTTGTACATATTCTTGTTGTGCAGACTTCTTTTATATAGTTCTCTTTTCTTCTACTTCTTTTCAACTATTCGGATTTCTTTTGCTCATGATAATGCGTAGCGGTTTCAACACACACACCCTGTCTTGAAGTGAAACAGCTGCAAAACCGTGAAGAAAAGGGTGGTAACCGACGTTACATAGGGCTTCGTACCGAAATGGAGTGATAGATTAGCTGATGCACTCTCTCTCAGTGTACTATAATTTCATTATTTCCTTATAAGGCAATTATTTCAGTGACGAAAAATACCCGCGATGAAAATTATTAATCTCAGTCCTTCTTTTTTTTTTACGTTACGATTTCAACAGTAGTAGTGCTTCAACATGAGCGATGCGACCAATGCTGGTATTATTCAAGTAGGTGAAGAAAGGTGGATTCCTGGCTCACAACGTGCGGATGGGTCATACCGTAAGGAACGTAAAGTTAGACCTGGTTTTGTTCCACTGGAGGATGTCAAGCGTTATACCAATTCACGAATTGAATCCGCTAAACCAAGTACCCCAGGTAAGCCAAGTGGTATTCCCGGTGCTAAAAGTAAAGAACCTGTGAAGGCAGTAAAGAAGCCTGCAGTTGCTCCTACACCTCCTTCCAACGACCAACCTATTGAAAAGAAGATCAAGGCATTGAATAAAAAGATTAGACAAATTGAGGAATTAGAACAAAGAATGATTAAAGGAGAGAGTTTAAACGATGAACAAAAGGAAAAGGTCAAGAAGGGAAAGTCTTTACGTGATGAATTAGCCAAGCTTACTGCTGCTACTACTTTATAAAATTAATAAAAAATTATATTTCATTGGTTGGGAACAACAACTTTTAAGACCAGATCATGATTGCTATCCCCTCTCTCTTTCCTCTTTCTTCTTTTACTTCATCTTCTTCTAACTAAAGTTGCACCATGTCTTTAAACATCTCTGACCCTGCCCTTGCCGATGCTTACGAAAACGTGAGAGACGACAAGTCCGAAACCAACTGGGTATTCTTTGATTTTGCAGATGGTAAGCCTGACCGACTTCAAGTTGCTGGTTCTGGAAGTGGAGGACTTTCAGAATTCGTTAGTCAATTGAAGCCTGAAGTTGCTGGTTGGGGTTATATTCGTATGAACATGAGTAACGATGAGTAAGTTTCAAAAGTCTTTTCTTCTTTTGTGCTGTTTGTTTATATTAAATATACTCTACAGATACTCTCAACGTGTCAAGTTTGTTCTTGTTCCTTGGTGTGGTGGCAAGGTCGGTGTTATGCGCAAGGCCAAGTTGTCTATTCAAATTTCCGAAGTAAAGAACATTATTCGTAGTTTCCATATTGAAGTACCTGCTTCTCATACTCAGGACTTGAGTGAGAATGAAATTATGACTAGACTTAGACGTGCCGGTGGCGCCAATTATGATAGACAATCAAGTAACTATTAGTTTTATTCACGTATAATATATATTCTCTTCTCTCTGTGTACTTTTTTTTTTCCCTTAAAATAAATGTGTATAAAAAAAAAACTGTAGCCCAGGGGGGTCGACTTCTTTTTCCTTCATCTAATTCCTTCATTTATTAAGAATGGAGCTCATTATCTATTTGGAACCAAGTAAAGAAGTCAAGCAAAGTGTAGAACTCTTTCTTACCGAAATGGAACAAAAGTATGGTTCAACCACTGCGAATAAGTACGGTTGTCATACATCCATGACGGGTTTCTTTCGTATAATAGAAGATCAAGTCAATGAAATCATAGAATTTCTTAATAAGGATACTATTCATTTTCGATCCAGAAAAGATGCTACACCGCAGATCAACTTTAATAGTATCATCGCTTACGATAAATCTACCAATACTCCCAAGCATTTGTTACTACCCGTCAAAGCACCCCAAATATACCATGACATGATGGACAAGTTATCAAAAGTAGTACCCTTCATACGTGTGAAAAGAATAGATCACATTAGCCTTGCTTACTGGGATGAACCTCAAGCAACCACAGATCAAAAGGAGGATTGGGAAGAAAGAAAGAAAAGTCAAATATTCGACAACATGAAGCGCGATGCTGACATTTATTTCAAAGACACGAAAAATCCACTCCAATGGGATATCGTTCTTTACGAAAGGGTATACAAAGGTGTCTTAATAGGTCAACATCACGAATTTAAAGAACTTGGAAGGTGGCCATCTTCCTCCTCCACAACAGCGATATGATAGTAATCCAGTAGGAATACTGCTGCCATGGTCTTTGTGTGTCTTTGCTTCGTTCCTTGGTGGATCTCTAGCAGTCTCTTTCTTAAGTCCTCGGTTAAAATAGCTTTCCATGATATACAGTGAGCTACAATCCATATCCTATATTTCATCCCATAATAAATAAACTTACTTGTATAATTATCTTCTGTAACAAGTTGCATCAATGTTGTCATTGCATTTACTAATACATTATTTGGATTCTTTGCCTGTAAGCACGCTATAATGGAAATCAAGTGTGCCGGGTTCGAAACGATGTGATTACGAAATCTAGGGTCTACTCACAGCAATTAAAATACAAAGAAAGGGTCCACATCACAACCTGAAATCACCTACCAAGACATAGATTGGCTAAACCTCCTAACCCAAATTCTTGTAGCTTGACATCGTCCAAACGAGTAGTAGTAGTAGCTTCTATTCTAAACAATCAATCATCAAGTCATATCACTCAAATTGTATATGTGTACGCACCTAAAAACAAGTCTACCACGTTCAAATCCCAAAGAGTATCATAGTTGACAGGATCATACGCGAAATTAGCAAGATTAGCCAACACTTGTTGTTTCGCTTCTACTTTTGTTTTGTAAAAGTTCAATATACACGGACGACATTGGCTCTCACTTTTATTTTTTTTACCTTCACTTGTTGTAGCCTTGTATTCTTTTACGAGTTGATTTAAATAAAATGCTCGATCGGTTCCGGTTTTTCCATGTCGCTTCTCAATGTATTCTTTACTTTGAAACATGATAATAAGGGACGACTTGTAGCATCATAGTGTCTGAGTATGATGCTTTTGCAGGTGGGCCTTTTTCATTTCATAAATAGGGAAAAAAAAAAGCAGTCAAACATAAAGCACACCGAAATATTCTGTGTAGGGGGTTTTCCCCTTTCTCGCTGACACACTATGTTGAAAAGAAGCCTTTTACCGTGGTGTAGCTCCTCGCTTATCAAAAGTAAGTGGTGTTCTTTCAAGATCTACTCTAGAAATACTCATGTTTTATTTAGCTTGTGTGCGGGCTCCAGTTTTACCGTCATGTCGCAACTATTCCTCCAACAATTCACTTCTTGCCGAAATCAACCTCAAAATGTTTCGTGTGCTCGATGATTCATCCGCTCGTAATTTGGGTGGCAGAGCTGCCGTCACCAAAATATTAAAACTTGCCCAGGAGCTTCGACAAAGTGGCGAATCCTTTGATTGTGAGACCTACGAACATATACTCAGTGCGTACGGCAAATGCGGTGAAAACCAGGCATTTATGCTTCATAAACAAATGAAAAGTCAGGGCATTAAACCGTCGAGGACATTCTTCCAGAAGGCTTTACAGGTAAAGGTGAAAAAAAGGGGGTATATCCTATGACTCATAGACTTTAACCCGTAGATTACGGCCAACTCAGGAGACGCCACTTCTCAGGCACAAATACTGCACGCCATGATTGAAAATGGATACAAACCTACTTCCAAAACATACCATCTCATGTTAAAGTGTATGAGAGAGAATTCAGAGTTGGAAAGAGCATTGGATACATTTGAATTGATGAAGAAACAGAATATCACTCCTGGTTTATTAAGTTATTTGTGCATCATCGATCTCGCTGTGAACCTGCAACAACCAGACATTGCTTCAGATTTGTTAGCAGAAGCCGAAAAGTTACCTACATTTAGAGAGAAAGATCATAATTTGTATATGCATGTACTGCGGTGTGCCTCCGTCAATGGACTTGTAAGTAGGTCAAACATATGGAGAGTGAGTGAGTACGCTAAATGTTTTATAGTACGAAATCAGTAAATTGAATTGGGAAAAGGCTGTTGTGGATTGTCATTTTAAACCCGACGAAGGCATGTGTTTGCATGTGCTGAACCTCGCCGGGAAACATGGAGATCCCAAGCTTGCAGGAGATGTGATTCGCGTCTTGGGAGAAGAAGGATATACTTACAGAGAGTGTCATTTTGCACCTTCATCGATCTCGCTGTGAACCTGCAACAACCAGACATTGCTTCAGATTTGTTAGCAGAAGCCGAAAAGTTACCTACATTTAGAGAGAAAGATCATAATTTGTATATGCATGTACTGCGGTGTGCCTCCGTCAATGGACTTGTAAGTAGGTCAAACATATGGAGAGTGAGTGAGTACGCTAAATGTTTTATAGTACGAAATCAGTAAATTGAATTGGGAAAAGGCTGTTGTGGATTGTCATTTTAAACCCGACGAAGGCATGTGTTTGCATGTGCTGAACCTCGCCGGGAAACATGGAGATCCCAAGCTTGCAGGAGATGTGATTCGCGTCTTGGGAGAAGAAGGATATACTTACAGAGAGTGTCATTTTGCACCTCTGATCGAGTCCTTTGCCGCCACAGGAGATATAGCCAGTACATTCAAAGTATTCAACGCGATGAGAAAAGTGGGCGTCATTCCTACCAGGAAAACCGCTTTACCACTCGCCTATAAACTTGGACACGATAAAAATGCGATCCGAAATGCGAGAGATACCTTGGAAGAAATGGCAGCAAAGGGCAAAGATGAAGTCGACGTGGCAGCATTCAATTTAGTGATCCATGCCTTTGCTTTCAACAAGGAGTACGATGAAGCCATCTCGATGTTTGGCAGGGCAAAGGAGTTTGGTGTCAAGCCCAATACAGAGACGTTGGATGCAACACTGGATGCGTGTATCCACTGTAGAGATGCTGAACTTGGAGAAACCATTTATCGAGAACAGCTTTCGAAAGGAGTAAAACCCACGGCATCCACTCTGAGTAAAATGGTGACGTTAATGTGCACTCAGGAAGATTATCAAGACGCTTTTAAATATTTGGAAAAGATGAAACGCGCCAACATGATCCCGTTACGTGGAGCTTATTTCAAGTTGGTGAAAACACTTGCCACTGCAAACGATCCTCGATTAAAGTTAGCAATAGAAGACATGGAGGCTTGTGGTTACACTCTGTCAAGTCATATGGAAGAGTTTATGATGGAAGAGGAACGAAAATTAGCCGCGATAATGGAAGAGGAGGCCCGTGATAACACATCTCATATATAGAAACTAAAAATACCCCGCCCATAGATAATATAGTGTAATAAATTGTATAGTAGTAATTCCCAATGTGATGCAGTATACTATTTTATTAAAAAGGGGGGAGTTATTAGTCCTCATGATCTCACTTATTAATCATGAGGTTGCGCTCTTCATCAACCTGCAACCTGTCACATACCTCTTGGTTTTTCATGCGTTTCAACAACGCTGTTACACCAGATTGCTTGCGTGTTTATGTACAGTAGTGAGAATCTTGTCACCTTGATATGTCCGCAACAAACCGGTCCCTTTCACTGCTGGAAACCCCCCCCCCCACCATTTCTTGTTTCAATGATAGATCACTTTCTGGGCGCTTTCGTGATAAACTAGCTAGCACTTTTATAAATATTGACCACAGATGTGTTTCCTTCTGTTTATCTTCCCCTCTTTATGTATTATCTCTTTTATCATGAACATTCACGTACACCTTGAATCTCCAACCTTAAGTGTATTCCGGATGAAACCAGTGGTGGTGTACACCGCTCAAGACTTTTCTCGGTTTACCTCATCTTCACGGATGTATCTGATAAAGAAATTTTAGGAGTTGTTTGGGCCTTCACGAATAAATTTGATAAAACCACTTCTTTGGCTTTCAGCAAATGGTTGAGCAAGCAAAATGTTGATTTTTTATCAGATGAGCCAGAACGCAAAGTTGTAAAAGGAAATGCATACAGGCAACGAAAAGATAAGAAGACGCTATTTAAATGTTTTAAATAGTGAATATTATGGTAAAGCTCGTAAATGGCATCGCAAATAATCCAATAAATTAACTCCAAGTTTTGTAGCTGGCCTTGTGAAAAACATTGTAGATATAGTGCCAAGACACCGTGCTTATATAAACCAATTGAAAAATGACGGGTATCACATTGTCGGCTATTGTAGAAAGTCTAAAACACAAAGTAACAATCGAGCAATTCTATTGCAAAGAATGGTTAACATATTGCGACAGAAGAGGTCGCTCGTTGAAAAAGTTTTCGTATCACCTTACAGCAACGTAAAAGAAAGTTTTTATAAACGAGATTTTAATGATCAAGATATTGTATCGGAATTAGATCAAGTTGATGGAAATACCCAAGGTAAAGAACTAAATATTAAATGGCCAACCACATTTTGAAAATTAATTATTCTGTAGATTTCTTGACTTTTATTAAAGAAAATGATAAAGTATGCATGGTGGCTATAGATCATGCAGGATTTACCACCAGCATGAATCAATTCAAAGTTTTCGACAGAGAGCAATTATTGAATAACATGAATGACTTGAAACTATTCAACTGTCGCCCTAACTACAGACAACGAAGTAAATAGGTGACTTGACTGATTTTAAAGTTACATTGACTATGTACTCCCGGTGTCAATAAATTCATACTTTTATTGTTTGATTAAAGAGTTTCCTGTCAAAAATGAGCTAGTATGTACTATATCTCTCGTATTTTTTTAAGCAGTTATATGTTTGATTTCTTTTTACGCCCATTATTTACAAATAGCAAGATTAGGTAATTGACGCAACCAATGAGATGATGGTAGTAGGAGAAACGATGTTTGTTTTTATTATCACATTATCGATAAGTGTTGAATTGATGAAAGTATATAAACGATGAAATACTAAACAGATATATTATAAAAAGAAGAGATTTTTCTTTTTGCTTCTCTTGTCGTTGATGTACATACGTACGTACGTGAATTGCTGTTTTCGTTAAAAGTAAAAAAAATAAATAGTGAATGAAAAATACAGGAAATAGGGTTTTTGTGTTTGTACCCTTGCGAATAAATATGTAAACAAAAGAAGAAAGGAAAGAAAAAGGGCGAGAAAAAAGATACATAAGATAAAGCTCCAGAAATACGTACATACATTACTTAGTAGTTCTTCACCGTGGATGATGTAGTAGCTGAAGGATAGGTGGTAATCTCGTTGTTGCGCAATACCTTTTCGACCAAGAAGGCGACGCGTTGCCCATACTTTGAACTTCGCAGTGAAACCATGTGGCGTTTGATCAGACGGCAAATATATATTTTTTGTTCTTCGCATGTATTGTTGATAAGCCATTGAACGACGTAGTTACCATATTGATCCGATGCAACGTCAATCAGTGCCACTCTTGGACGATGGTGATTTGAGTTGTTGTTGTTGTTGGTGGATATTTTGTTGATGAACTCTGTCATGAACTTTTCGCCGCCGATACGTAACGCTTTTTCGACCACTTTTGAGGCAAATTGATCAGTACTTAATTGAACACCTTCTGAAATAACAATTTGGAAAGCGGTTTCTCTGTCGCTGCTTTTTTCAGCATGTTCCAAGATATGTTGGATAACCCAGTTTCCCCATTGACCTTTAGCAATAGAAACAGTATTCTCCAACACTTCATTAAGAACCGGGCGCTATACATATAGAAATAAATTAATGAATAAATTCGTATGTCAACTCAATGTACGTGCACCCACCTTATCAGCTTCAGTGAGGTTTTCAAAGATATTTTGAATGACAAGACTGCCAGTTTCATCTAAAGCGACTTGAGCCCATTTTCCCTTGAGTGCGTCATGAACGTGTTGCATGATGGGTGGGGGAGGATTTCGCTCCCATTTAATTTCAAACACCTTTTGCCAAACATGACAAGCGTACTTGTGAGTGATTGTTTCAGGAATGGACACAAACAATTCAGACACTAAACTGGCCTTGACGGACTCATCAACGTTGTCCAATGCTTTTTGTACGACGTGACAGCCAAATGGTTCGCATGTCAGTTCCAAGATATGACCCTTCATCGTATCTATCAAAGCCAAGATTTGTTCTTGTGTTCCAAACTCCAGGAGTCGCTGAACAAGGAAATTTCCGAACCGGTTGGTCATTAAGCTGTAGGCCTGGGTCAAGATGGATTCAAAGATCAGTTGTTTTTGATCCAGGGTTGCACATTTGAACTTGTTTTGTAAATAAAGAGATGCTTTTTGATCTGTTTCCTTGATGATACGATCCACCAGTAACTTTGATTTAGAATAGCATGGGTTTAGTTAGTATCACGTGTGTATGAGGAAACAAAACATCATGACGAATCATTACTACTTACATCCCAGTTGAAATTCACATTCTTATCAAGCATACGGTTGTAATCCATGGATGAGGTTTGTTTTCTTAACTCTGCCGAGGTATCAATTGATATGCAGTTTAAGGCTGATGAGTGATAACTGGACCTCTATATACATGTAAGTACCAAGTTAGTCAAGTGAAATAGTACCAATTTTATAAATGTATACCTCTTCACTCCATCTTCTGCCAGAGTTATAGTAACTATCGAGTAGATCACTATTACGTACAGTTTCCATAGACTTACTAGTCTCCGGGTGTTCACGTAATTTGCATAATCTAAGCACACTGTGTGTTAAAAAGATCCTGACATATTCGGGGTATTATTATTTGTGTACCTATTTAATTTGATCTCGGAAGATTCCAGAGTCACAGCCATTTCTCCTGAAATAACTGGAGGAGGAGGAGGTTCCAGCCCTTTAGATTTGATAAAAGATTGATACATTGCCAATTCGGTTTGCATTTCATTAATTTTCATTGCTTGAGTTTCCATATACTGCATTGCCATTAAAAATTTTTGCTCTTGTTCTTGGAACTCGACCTCTTTGGCTGTAAGTGCAGATTGGATATTTGTGCACATGATTTGCTTCTACACAAACAATACAACTTTAAATCCATGTATCTGTACACAATCAAAATAGGGTAAACACTTACTTTGTCTACTTCAGTCTTGGCTGACTGCAACTGTTTGGCAAGTTTATGAATCGTTTCTGTGGACTCTTTTAGTTGTTGACGGACTGCATCGTTTGATAGTCTGTCAATATGATGGTAATTGTCGTAGTGGAGGTATTCTCCATGAGTAGAAAACAATCCAAACGATGATGATGATGATGCTGTTGATTCAATTGGGTACACGAATTGATCTTGTTGTTGATTGTGATAATTGATGATGGCAGCCGCAGAGGAAGAAGAAGGTTCGACCTAAGATGAATTAAGACATAAATAAAAAAGATCAGCAAACTGTTTTACCCACACAAACAATTAAGTTAATTATATTATTTAATTGAGGGAGACAGTATACCTTTCTTTGATGGTTGTACAAGAAAGGAGACTCTAGTTTAAAAGCATCCTCTCTTAAATCATAGCAATAATCGTTTTTGGGTGAAGGTGTTCTTGTGCCTGATGATTCCAAGTCTGCCATCACGCTAAAGAACGATTCAGGTGAAGACGAGTGCTGCGGTTGCATTGGAATAGTTTGATGATGAAACAATCGATAGTCATCCTTGTAATAATATTGTTCGTACTTGTTATTACTAACATCGTAGCCTTTGGTTGTTGTTGATTTCACTGCGGCAGTTACGTTGTTATTATTACTATTTGGAGTGCCAAATAATGAGGGCGTATGAAAAGGTGAATCAAAAGTGTCGAATGATTTTGGTTGATACATGTTCTTTTTTGTATCGCTAGATACTATTTTGTATTTGTTGGGTGGCGTTGTTGGAGCTGCCAACATTGTATGTAAGCTTTTTTTTTTCTTTTTTTTTTTCTTTTCTGAGAGAGTGAAGAGAGAAGAGAAAGAGAAAAAGAAAATGTACAAAATTAGAAATGTAAACTCTTGATATACATACGCATTTGTAAAAAAAAAAATAAAATCCCCGTTGATGTAGACTACTACTATTATAACACTGCGCGTTTGAAAAAAAAAAAAAAGTCCATGGGTTGTTTCCCCTTATTTTTTTTTTCAAGTCATTTTTACTCATTTGCCACTACTACTGCTTGTTGTTGTTTTTGATTGATTATTACACAAAAGGCCCCTTTTTGTAAATGACTAATTTGTACATAGAAGGCATCTTTGACCACCTACTATGTAGAATGTCAAGGAATGTTGTTGTTGTTGCCAATTCTGCAAGTGACATATATAGTCTATTATTCTTAAACTGCAGTAACACGGTTTTTTACTGCTTTCGTCATTATAACTGGTTTGAATATTAAAAAAAAAACATCAAACAAAATGTAACTATTTATAAACATTGATCATTCCTCCTGATTATTCCTTTCTTTTTTAGTGACGCTACAGTCAAGCCTATGGAAATTGATCTTTCTATAAGAAATGATTGGCGGAAATTGCCAATTTCTACAAGTTTTGACTATATTCCACATGCACAATTCACTTCAAGTTTATGACTATCACTTAAAATGGTAGAAAGACAGCACCCACTTGTTTGAAGTTCAGATCAAACCTAGTTTCTTCGCGGTAAGATTAAAACGTGTCAAAATTACATAACAATTGGAACTTTTTTTTTATAACGTGCTAAAAAAAATGGGATTTGGGGAGTGGAAAAGAAATATATGTGTCAAAACGGAAAAGCGGTGGAAATATTATATTTTATATATGCAATTATATTTTTTAGTTGGCAACCAATAATTGTAAACGCTCAGCAACGGAAAGTTGAGTGCGAGTCATATTAGCAAGATACACAACCATCAAAAGATCTTGTAAGTGAGAATTGAACATCTTTTCAAATGCTGTGCTATCAATCTTGGGGACAACGGAAACAGTGTCCATAATATATCTGCCAATGGCATTGTTGGGTTGAACATCTCCAGCCTATTTCAAATGATTAGCCCCCTTTCATCTTATTTCCTGCTGCTGCTACTTACAACAACGCTGTCAACGTATTTGCTGATTCTTTCGAGCATTTCTTGAAGTTTAGAAATAGCGATTTCGAGGTGATCCATATCTGAAATCAAAGAAGCACTACGGTTCTCATTGGACTTGGCAGTGTGTACGTTATCCACTATACACACACATGATTAGCTCTTATTTCCCCCCCCCCTGACAAACAAAACTATACATCCTTACATCCACTTCTTTCAGCATCAAGATATTTAACTCAAGATACACAACCATCAAAAGATCTTGTAAGTGAGAATTGAACATCTTTTCAAATGCTGTGCTATCAATCTTGGGGACAACGGAAACAGTGTCCATAATATATCTGCCAATGGCATTGTTGGGTTGAACATCTCCAGCCTATTTCAAATGATTAGCCCCCTTTCATCTTATTTCCTGCTGCTGCTACTTACAACAACGCTGTCAACGTATTTGCTGATTCTTTCGAGCATTTCTTGAAGTTTAGAAATAGCGATTTCACGTACACACTTATCTGAAATCAAAGAAGCACTACGGTTCTCATTGGACTTGGCAGATGCAAGCATATCCACTATACACACACATGATTAGCTCTTATTTCCCCCCCCCTGACAAACAAAACTATACATCCTTACATCCACTTCTTTCAGCATCAAGATATTTAACTTCACAAGGAACAGACAAGAATAAACAATCGCCAGATTTGCTATTGAAACCGACAGGAGCACTAATGTCATTTTGTTTCGTAAATACAAGCACACTATCATTCATTCCCTTCGCTTACCTAGCATAAGCACGAAGGCCCATATCTGTGGTCTTGAAAAGATCTTCGGTATCGATTGTGACATGAATAGGTTGGAAAGGAGCAACGTCATCAACAAAGAAAGAGTGAACAGGAGTACAGGCAGCAGTGAGTTCGGCACCAGCAGTGTACCAACCAAGAATGACTTCCTCGGGGTTCACTCTTTGGTGTAATTCGTACATGCTGCGATAATGCTCTCTGTCAATAGTAATAGCTTCTCCTTCAGTGGTGTAGATTAAAGCAAAGGCATTTCTGATCTCAACTTCAGTACCATCAGTACTACGAACACCTAAAAGAGCACCAATCACCTTGGTTTGGGATTCATCGCGACGCAAGTAATGATCCAAAACAGAAAACAAAACAACAGGGCTGGTGGTGGTAGTAAAAGCACGTTGATAAGGTGCAGTAGACAAGTTGACTGTCAATGTGTCTGATTTATTGGCCATGATGTGGTGCTGTAGAGTTTTTACTGGGTTCAAACAACTGTAAAAGAAAAAAAAAAAATTATGAAAAAAACTTTTAAAGGCTGGTCCATCTAAAAGTGACTGCTTGAAAGAGGGATCAGCGATCCGTGAGCGATCCTATTTATTACTTTTACAGCTATTCATTATTTGCATTATATAATAAATGCTGTCTTCCATTGACAGGTTCCAAAGTCATTTGATGAGTTGAACGTAAATGACTTCGATGTCTTGACGCAAAGTAGTAATTTTGGTCACAGGAACGACAGTGAAAATTTGGATCGTTTGCATCAGGAACAATATTAGGGTTTTTTGAAGATTCAATCGCTGGAATTACAACCTTGTGCGTGGTTTCCAGGTGCCTTCTATATTTGTAACGATCACTATATCCTTTCTGACATCCATAGCAGAAATTAGGCCTATCTTTATCTAAACTTCCACTTCTTATACTAGTTGATTTACGCTTTGAATTTATTGTTGTCCTTGTTGAAGACGGTAAAATAAAGTGGTGTGTGTCTTGCAAATGTCGTCTGTAGTTACTATAGACACCGTAACTATTCTTGCATGCTCTACAGTAATAATCAGGATTGGTTATGTCAGGAATCGGAATGCTGTAATTATATCTCCTCTCCCGAACAATCAAATCGACTTCAACTTGATGTATCTTGAGTAAATGTTCCAAGTATTCTGTCAGTTCGTACACTTTTTGACAAAGATAGCAAAAGCCATCAGTCTCGTTATCATCAATAGAATAACTTTTTCCTTGAGCAGGCAATAGACCCTTGAAACACTCTACTTGAAAACCATGCACTTCAAAAATATGTTGACGATACCTTGCAGGGGTGTCGTAGGCCCGAACGCAAACTCTGCAATAAAAGTAAGGATTTGTAGGATCAGGATAATTGTTCTTGATATCTTGAATTAACGAGAACGGGACGTAAGATTGGTGGGAGCTGCGAAGATGAATCGCCAAGTTGCTCACACATTCGAAATTTGTATTCTCGCAAAACTTGCATGAATATGTTGTTGTCGATTGAGTAGATTTTGGTGATTGTTGTGTGACGGCAACGTTCTGTTTGCTGTGATCGCCGCTAAATTTCCTTTTGAACTCCAATCGTAAATGATGCTCGCGACTTTTGTTGTGCTTAACAAGTCCCCACTTCTCTTGATATGTCATTTTGCAGTCGCTACAGTAAAATTTTCCTTTTCCTGCATTGGGCACGACAGATGTAGCCGTTGCGGGATCATTTGGAACCGGGTCCTTCTTGTATTTATATGACCCTTCATCTTCGAGATTTAAGGTCTCCACATCTCTGCCACGTTCCGCCACTTTTTCTCTGTGGGCATAAGAGAGCTGATGCGCCAAATAGCTTCGCCGACGTGTGAATTCCTTCGAGCAAACTTCACAATAAGATTTTTTTTCGTTGTTTGCATTGGCTACTACCTTTGAGTCGTCGATTTCATAAAGCGGTAATAGCATATCTGCTTCACACCAATCCCCTTTTTCAGTGCTGTACTCCTTCAGTCTCTCTCTATGGGAATAAGAGATTTGATGTCTTACATAGCTTTGTTTTCTTCCAAGTTTTACAGAGCAAAGGTCACAGTCATATTTGTTGGTACTATCCGTGTCTAAGGCTTCTGGGGCATCATCAGTTTCTTGGGGAAGCAGTTCTTTTCCGTGCAAACTTTTTGTACGCATATCACGTATCTTCACCCTTCTTTTGTGTGATGAAGTGCGTCGATGTCTTTGATAGCTTTGCCTACAAGAGTATCTCGTACCGCAAACTTGGCAATCATTTTCATTGGTGCTGGCTGGCTGTGCTGGAAGTGTTCGAAGCATTGACCGGTTGAAAACACAAATTTTCTTCTCCTTGGAAGAAATTGTCGGCTCCATGGAACTCCATGATCTTCTGCCTGTGAGACAGTGTCTTTTGATGTCTTGAGTAATACGTTTTTCTCGCGAGTCTTTTATTGCAAACTTCACAATAAAACATGTTGGTCTCATTGGTACCATCTATTCTATGAAAAGGCAGTTGTAGATGTCTGTCAAGGCTAATTTTTTTGACAAATGATTTATCACATTCATTACAGTAATAGATCTTTTTGTTTGATATGACGGTACTGGGTTGCGTAGTAGCTGTAGCGTGCCATCTTTTCATATGAGCGGTGTACGTGCTATTTCGGTGGAAATTCGCATCGCAAGCGGAACAGTAATAGGGGCTTTTACATAGCTCCATTGGGCCTGTTTTTCCGAGTTTCACTCATATTCAAAATGTCTATGTATCAACGCAATAAAAGTGAGCGCCCGTGTGCACTATAATCCATCACGACTGGCTCATCATACCCTTCTCAACTTCATAGCCGACTTCGAGCTCTTCGAATTTGACTTCCACTTCTTCTGTCTTTACTGCAGACATGACACTAACTCCTTTTTCTTTTATTATTGCACTTCTCGAAGTAAAAAAGAAAAGTAAAGACAAAAAAAGGAACGCGACTTTCTTTAGATGAATTTATTTGGTTTCAGGGAAAAAAAAAGGAGGTGGCAAATAGAGTGATAAAATAGAATGATAAAAACAAAAAAATAGATACAAACAAGATATTGATTAATCGGTTTCTTCAGTATGATAACCGCTGCGTCTAATGAACGATAAATAGATATGAATTAGTATGTGTGATATGTCAAGTATGTATTTTTGTTTTTACCTCATTTCAGCCAGGACACGACGAGCATTGGTTAATTCAGAGTCCAACTTCAAGATCTTGACTTGTTGTTCCATTTCTCTTCGCTTAAATTCGTGTACAGATAACTTGTTGAAATCGATATCTAATGTATCGCTCTTGTTTTGTTGAGCAACGAGACCCTTCACTTGCTTGACCAACTCAGCAGCGGCATCCTTGACACCCTTGGCAGCCAATTCTAAGCGCTCTTGAGTACGAGACATGAAACTAGATTTGACACGAGAGGCAGATACTAACTGAACGGTAGCAGCAGATACTTCGTTGGATGCAACAATAAGTTGTTCTAAAGAGTGAGTTTTACTGATAATACCATCAGCAGCCTCCACTAAAAGATTGGTGGCAACAGCGACAGCCTTCGCAGCGGATATTAAACCTTCGGTCCAACGGTTGTGCTTCTTGTAGAAGGCAGCCTTGGAAGACGAACCACGACCTTGAGAAACAATTTCTTGTTGAGAAGCAGTAGCACACTTGATCAGGTTGGCAATAGCATTGGTAAGGGCAAGGACGGAGTTCAAAATAAGTTGATGCACCTGGATATCAGTGGCAGAGAAGGAAGGATTGGCAGGACGACGCATTAAATCTTGGATCTTGGCAGAAGCTTCTTCAATGGCACGAGCAGCCTTGGTCATTTCTTGTTCAACAAGATCACCAACTTCACCTTCAGCCAACTTGTTAATATCGGTAGCTCCGGTGAGGATTAAATCTTCAGTCTTTTGAGATAACTTGGTAAGGGCTTCTTGCACTCTCATATCACCTTGAATAACAACTTCAGGTCTTTGAGCGTGAGGAAGCATCTTGAGGTAGGTGGACATAACACTGCTAAAGTATTGAATACAAGATTCAGCGCATCCTTTGCCGAGTTTCACAAGTTCTTCGCCATCTTCGTCACGCATCACAAATTGAGTGATGCCCTTGGAGTGTTCAAGAACGTCAATGATGGTATCAGAAAATTCAAGTGCACGAGTAATTGTACTGGTATGATCGCCACTTTGACTACCGTCCAAAAATTTGCTGAAGGAAGACATAAATTCAACAGAGGTAATACTGGCTCTTTCAATCATGGATAATGTTAATTCTGGAGTAGCATTCTCGTTACCGTGGTTAGCAGGAGCATCAAGTTCATAGATGCTATCGTTGATCTTTTGAATACAAGTGCTTAAAATGCAATCTAGATGACAATTGTATGAGTATCTCGTGAATAAAGATAAATAGATCATGAAATTTACCCAGAATTTGATTGAGCTTATCAGTTTGTTCACTTTCTAAACGCTCAAGTTGCTCTTGAAGATCTTGTTGTCTGTCATTCTAAAAAGCGGCAGTAATATAATGAGCATTGCATATCACTTTTCAGATTGTTTCATTTTTAAAAATTTACCTGTTGTAACTCGGCAAGTTGGGAGAGACATTCATCCATGCCAGCTTGTAAGACGGCGATTTCCTCATCCTTTTCCTATAAACACAAAAAGTTTAGGGTCGGTTTGCATCTAAAATAATGTAGAGCTCTTACTTGACGAATATGATCAGCTTCACCTTGTTGATCTTCAATTTGTCTAAGGAATTCATCAATCAAAGCTTGCTTTTCAATTAAACTAGCCTCCAAATCAGACTTCTCCTTGTTGAATTTAGCCAACAAAGCGCTGACTTCATCGCCCTTTGATCTTCCCATGTTGTGGACTTGGCCACGCGCATCTTCCAACTCACGGCGCAAGCGTTCCATATCATCACGTTGATTCTATGCAGACAGTCAGTTTACAAGCATATTCGCCAATGAATTGCCATTCAATACTTACACCCTGAAGACGAGATAATTCGTTACGAGCTCTGTCACGTTCACGAATCAAATCAGCAAGCTCGATATTCTTTGCACGCATATCGGCTTGAAGACGCTCCAACTTTTCGGTTGCCTCTGTAGCAGAATTAGCCTTAACCTGCAAGGCTTTGTACTTGTTCAATAAATCAATGTGTTCCTTTCTCAATTGACTGTAGAGCTTGGCCAAAGCTTCATATTTATTCTTCCACATCTGGATCTCATCTAAAACGGTCATATTAGTATGCTACTGTGTTTCTAGGAACCTTTTCAAACTTACTTTGAAGTGAACGAATCAATTCGTCCTTGGATTGATCTCTTAATTGAGCGTTGGAATTCACAGAGGCTAATTCTTGCTCAAGGGCCTTCACTCGTCTGTCATATTGTTCAAGCATCATTTGGTTACGCTCCAATTGATTACGAGCGTTCAATACCTGCATCTCAAGCTCATTGATTCTACCGTTTTGTTGCTGAGCCATTTGTTGTCTCAACAGTTCTTCTTGTCTTTGACGTTCAAGGTTGGCCATTTGTCTTTGTTGTTCCTCGTAATCTCGTTGTTGTTGTAATTGCATTTGTCTTAAACGCTCTGCTTCGTCAGCACGTTGCTGAGCCAAACGCTGTTGCTCTTGCTCGTACTCACGTTGTTGTTGAGCTTGCTTCTCGGACCAGAAATCAATGACAGGCTCGGGAGAAGCTTGAGCCGGAGGAGGAGCTTCAATGCGAGCAACCTCAGGACGTTTGGGAAGCTTTGGTGTACTAGCGTCAATCAATGATGGTGGATCAGGTGAAAGCTTAGGAACATTAATCAAACTTGTTAAATATTTGAGGTTGGAGCATTCGTAGTAGAACTTTAAAAGTGCATAATGTTGAGTATTGAACTTTTGTCTCAAAGGAGTAAGGGCATCCGTGGCATCAAGTCCTATACATAAAATCAGTTTAAAAAAGCTCTCTGCTTGCCTCATCTAAACTTACTTTGATGCATGGCTCTCATCATGCTTGTGATAAATTTGTAAATACCGTAACTTTCTTCAACCAAAGGAACAAGAGAAGCGATACGACACTCGTTATTAGAATGATGACGGAAACTAGCGAATACAATCTTTTGGAATCTATCGATATGGTCCTGCAAAGTCATCAAATCGCTGATAGTCTCGAAACTAATATACGCAATGTTAGCAACACTCCTTTTTTTCTCCTAACTTATCCATAACTCACCCTTCATTTGGGTCATCAATATTCTTCAAACTAATGTATTCCTCGTAATCAAAAGAACCGTTAAACTCGGGATGAGTACGGTGGTATTGCAACTTGTGCAAAAGGAAATCGACATAAGCACGAATGAGAGTACCATAACCACGCATACCATCTCCATTAACACTACGGGCACAAGTCTCTAACCATCCCGTCTCTCTGAGTGCATCTTTAATAACCTACAATGGCAACAATATATTTTTAGTCTTGTAGCGCGTGTTTTTTGTGTTTAAACCATTTCGTCATACATTAGGATGACCATCTTTCACCACTTTATGAACGAGGATAAGAGCCTTGAACGCTTGAATTTCGTCTGAAAGTAAGGGTTGGACCTTCAAAATGTTCCAAATAATAGCTGAACTTCTATGATCCCAAGTGTACACAATACACTCTATTGTAGAGTAACTATTTAGTCCTCAAGTGCCCGGGAAAAAAAAAGGCAGAGTTACTTTGAAGCACTTACTTCTCACATGCTTTTGCTTGGGTGCAGATTCTTCAATACTGCATGCTTTCTTGATACTCTGAGCGAGTTCAGATTCTGCCTTCTCAGCAGAAAGGTAGGACATTTATATATATAAACTGGAGAAAAATAAACGAATAGTAAAAATAGAAAAAGGAAAATATGTGAGCTTCATTAAAGAAGATTGCGATTCAAATTCAGCTTTGTCCATTTTCCAAAGAAGTAGTAGTTACATTTCAGGAAAAGTCCGTTTCCGGTCTACTGTACCTAAAAGTATGTAAATCTTCTCGTAGTATCTCCAATCTGATATCTACTTTGCAAGATTACCTTTCTGTATAAAGTTTACTATTTACACAAAGATATTCTCTCGTACACACCTGTCTTGGCATACGTACGTCATGGCCAGTGCCCAAGTCGACGACTGTAGAAACAACTTGTTCAATAAAAGATATATGTGCACATCTATTCAGTTTCTTTTGATCCTTTCATATTTGATTTTCAGAATAAAAAGTTATGATATCATTTTCATTGGTACACACAGCTTGAAGAGAATACTTGTAGTTGTTACTGCAGTTCGTAATTTGTGTCACTGCAAACAATAATGAAACAGATATCATCATGCTACTTTCAAATTCAGTCGTTGTGATTTTTACCACCACGAAAATCTATCTACAAGCCTTTGTGCAAGGAAACCTTCGTATACCCTGATTTATAATAATAAAAAATAATGGTTTGTAATTTGGTGAACATACGTGCTGGTAATCTTCCTATATTTGCGCAGTTAAAGATTCAACAAAATCTTATTACCACATCTTCTTGAAGGAGGTGGCTTGCCCCAGATTAACTTACTCATTTTTTTAATAACTTTCATTTAAACAGTTTCATCGTACAAATGCAGTATACATCTTTGGTAAGTATGTAGAGCTGTCACCTATTCTAGGTAACATACATATACACGCGCGTATTTACGCACAGTTGGACAATTATCCATAGGATCGCATACAGAAGCACTGCTGTACAAAATAAATTCTGAATAAACTGATTGAGACCATAGTAAAGCGTACAAACGACCGTTAAGTTCTCGTCCTTCAATCGATTGTTAGGAACGTCTGTAGATGCATATACATCCTTATTTGGTAGATATAATTTTCTGCAAGCGCTCTGTACTATGACATATTTACGTAGCACAATGCTGTGCTTAAACTAAATAAGTCGTAGTATTAACATCAAACGTTACGTATATAAAAGTTTTATACAACATCATTATTCTTTTCTTTTTCACATTTTCATTCTTCTAATTAAGCTATACGGACGTATATTAGAGACGACAAAAAAGTTACATGGCAAAGGGAGCTATTGTTTCCCATGTGTGTACGTTATTTACATAAGCATACGATCACAGCATTGGATCTTCCTCAAAATTACGCACTGTGTTTGTATGAATGTGATAATATCCTTCCTACATATTATAAAACGATAGAGAAAAAATAACACGCCCGTTCAAGTGGTATGTACCCGTACACACTTCCGAGCTACATAATAATTCGCGATCTTACTTTGGACTTTGCTTTTACATTAGGTATACGGTATTCAGAAATATATATTTGCATTGATTTAATGGGGAATTCACAACCGAGATAGACCAACATACAACCACACGCAAAACATCTGTCACAAATAGATACCTAGATAGTTGTTGATTTATATTTCACTGTAGATTGTGTCCGTAACATCGCGTTAGTACGTACGTTGTATTTACCATGAACCAAGTTATCTGCAAGGACACCCAGCGACCATACGTATCTATATAAAATGCGTTTAAGAGAGACTTGTAGAATACATGTTACTGAGAAATAATATAGTTGATATAGCTCAGTAGGGAACGTCTCGAGTTTATTTGTACTTAAGGAGGAAAAGTCGTGGAATGCATTGCTGCGAGCGTTATTACACGTAGTTGTGCAAAACACTTGGAGGTGCGCTACAATTTTAGTTCACATACATCGGCTGGCTTTTGCAAAGACTTTTTATCCGTCAGATTCACACATAAAATGAAACTTGACGCTTGATATGTGCAGAGAATGTTACTTAGTAACTACAGATAAAGAACATCGTATACTCCGGTCTCTCCTTATCGATATCACGCGTAAAACCAAGATGAAATGGCCGTAAAAAAATCTTCTATTCGAGATACTGATGCGTATCCTCATCATCAATTTTACATTCAGACTCACACTTGTCCAAATTCAGTAAACAGGAAAGTTGGTCGTAAAATGCTTCTTGTAGAATACATGTTACTGAGAAATAATATAGTTGATATAGCTCAGTAGGGAACGTCTCGAGTTTATTTGTACGTACACACTAAAAGTCGTGGAATGCATTGCTGCGAGCGTTATTACACGTAGTTGTGCAAAACACTTGGAGGTGCGCTACAATTTTAGTTCACATACATCGGCTGGCTTTTGCAAAGACTTTTTATCCGTCAGATTCACACATAAAATGAAACTTGACGCTTGATATGTGCAGAGAATGTTACTTAGTAACTACAGATAAAGAACATCGTATACTCCGGTCTCTCCTTATCGATATCACGCGTAAAACCAAGATGAAATGGCCGTATTCAAAAGGAAAACTTCAAGGAAAACGTTTTCTTATAACGTCGTGTAAGATAGTAGTTAAGAATATACTATTTAACATCGTAAATGTATCTCAGTACGCCTCTCTACTTATTCGTACGTCTTCAGGATATTTTATGCTTTGTTTATCGATTTGTGCGCTAAAAAATTTGATTAATACATTCATGAACCTCACAGCTTTCACGAAAGCTCACATGTATACCATTGACTACCTTAAACACAGTCGCTGAGGCTCTTCACATACTTGTGTATAACAGACAATCTATTCTGAAAAATCTTTTACAACTTAGAATTCATATAAACTTAGAGTGACTTGGTGATTTTGCTTTTTGTAAAGTTATTCTAGAAATCACTTGGGCGTTTTCAAAGCGTTTAACTGATAAATGTAACTACTTGGTCTACTTTCTACATAAATGTACCGTCACTGATCTCTAGAATGATATGACATAGAGATTTTGGATGTTGATGAATTTTGTCCAGAATTATCCTCAAAGTGATAACTGCGTAAGAGATTATACTTTCGTGCGCTAAACTTGGTTACACTGTATGCAAAAATACGAAAAGATCCTCATGCAAATGACATAGTAGCTATTTAATTGCACGAAAGAGGGTTAGTAGTTGCAACATCAGCAACAATCACGATAACAATTACGTTTTTTTTTTTTCTAAAAATGAACCAATTTCTTCTCACACATGAACTACTAGTTCCTGATAATTGTCAATCTAGGTTATGTCATTTCATGCAATTATTATTTGAAGATCAAAAATTTAATTGTCTACAAGCTGATACATATCGAGTATGAAAACGTCAAATGTCGAATGCACTCGATGTGTGTGTGTACTAATCTATCTGGAACGAAGAGAGACACATTCGTAACGATGATGAAATGTTTTCAATCACCAAAGCCTGCGAATAAAACTGCGCATAACTACCTAGATCTTGAATTCTGATTACCCTTGGAATATTCTCATCCTATTCTCAAAAAGAGTATATTGTTACTCTAATAAAAAAAGATAAACATTTGAAAGGGGGGGATGACGATTATTCTTTCACGATGACTACATAGTATTGCAAATACAACCTGCATGCATTTGTTACACTGCATCTGATGCTCTTGCCATGAATTCAAAACAACTGTGGTTGGAAATGTAATACGTATAGGTTGACTATGTGCGTATTCACCCAACTCTGTGGATTCATTTTTCTGTCACACGCTGACATTCGATGATACTATCTACACTAAAATGAAGAAGCATCATTCTTCACTTGTATTAGATCAAATACTCAACTCAAAATTACAAAGAAGGGTTGCTGTAGATTCTTTCTTCACCGAGGGCATCCGAAGAAAAAAAAAATCTTCTATTCGAGATACTGATGCGTATCCTCATCATCAATTTTACATTCAGACTCACACTTGTCCAAATTCAGTAAACAGGAAAGTTGGTCGTAAAATGCTTTCTATCTTTTTTCTAATTGAAAGTGAGCTTGACGTTCAAAAACCATGTACCAATTAGAAATTAAAAAAATATGTATATACCTCGATTCTGTAGATCTGATAAAACCCAGTCAATGTATCGAATTGTTATAATGGATTGTTTGTTTATAATATGAAGCTTGAGTAACCCAAAGTCACCGTCCATCTCTTGTATAATGTACTTTTTAAGTTAAGCCTCATTCACTTTTGCTCCGAAATATTCTCGTCGTAACAATGTTTTGTGGCAGAACACTAAAAACTTTATATTCTAGCGTCCAAAAAGAAAAAGAAAAAAAAACGCCTTCGTTGACACCTTGCTATGAATGTATAAATGTTTTGTTGACACAATAAAACATCTCTTCAAATATGTACATTTCAAGTATAAATCGTAGTCTAGCGATGTATCATCGACATATGTAATAAGGTTATTATGTTAAGGTTTTTTTCTTGCACTTTCGTGTCAATAACGAAGATCTCATCAATACGTAAGTTTGGATTCATCGTAACGAAGATCTTTTGAAAAAAAAAAGAGGGGGGGGGAGAAGTATAGAGCAACAAGGTAAATTAAAGGTTCTGGAACGCATCATGAAACACAAGAGGCTTCAGATTCAGGTTCTTGTTTACAGTCAAAAACAATTATCACCTGCTAGCCCGTTTATCAGTTTATTGAGTTATTGTAGTCGACACTGATGTCAGCATGATACTAAATCTTCAGAAACCGCAGGTAGTACGATTCCATGGACATCCGTTGTGTACCAAAACATATGCATGGAAGGCACTCCAACAAAAGAAGAGGAAAATATGTATTCACTTCGTGAATCACCTTCTAAATGTCCACACTATGGTCTAATTAACCTTTCCACATAAAAGCGGATCTTCGCTCGTACAAAAGCACAAGTGCGGAAGTAAAATAGTTCATCCACTTTTTTTTTTTGTGGCAAGCGAAATATATTCGATTCCCGAAAACTTAACCCGCGATCTACTAGCCGGTTTTTATTTATTGCAACACACACACACGTGTACGACATGTACAAAGAACACTTGAATTAATTATAAATTTGATTGACTTCCTTGTGTGATTTGGGAACGAAATTTTCTGTAACAATTTTATGACAAAACGTATTTTTTGCAAAGAAAATAAGGAAGTTAGGGTTTAAGAGCCGTCTCAACTCATTGAGGCGTGCATTGACCACAAAAGAGTAGGAATATACTCTAAAAAGTAATATGACACTCCATTTCTTATAATTTAAAGGAGCGTCCAACGTTCTTACATCAGTTGTCGATCATGACGTTACTGCTATATATTTTTTCTTCGTTTTGCAAAAACAAAAGAGCAGGTTTACACCTTTTACATTTGACTTTAACAATTCAAGAAGAGGACATGGTGGGGTTATAGGCTGAGAATATCATGATTTAAAATTTAGCGTTTAGTGTAGTGGCGTCATATAATCGATAGAACATTCCCCCAATGAAATAGCTTACCATAATTAAAAGATATGACGATTTAGGTATATATCTTATTACAAAAATTCTCTTTTTAGAGGGATAGTCTATTTGTTCTTTTATTACTTGGAAGTTGCTGAATACAAACTGTCGTCATCAATCGGGATAGACCAAGATAGGACGATCACCGCCACAAAATGCTTTCAGAAAATTATCCTTTTGTCTAGACTTCCACTGACAACGTTAGACCCTCGTGTGTGAGATTTTCTCAAATAATTATAGAAAGATAAGATGTTATATTTGGTATGACTTCAAGAAGAGGACATGGTGGGGTTATAGGCTGAGAATATCATGATTTAAAATTTAGCGTTTAGTGTAGTGGCGTCATATAATCGATAGAACATTCCCCCAATGAAATAGCTTACCATAATTAAAAGATATGACGATTTAGGTATATATCTTATTACAAAAATTCTCTTTTTAGAGGGATAGTCTATTTGTTCTTTTATTACTTGGAAGTTGCTGAATAACGTACACACTCATCAATCGGGATAGACCAAGATAGGACGATCACCGCCACAAAATGCTTTCAGAAAATTATCCTTTTGTCTAGACTTCCACTGACAACGTTAGACCCTCGTGTGTGAGATTTTCTCAAATAATTATAGAAAGATAAGATGTTATATTTGGTATGACATTCTGCGGTTTGTGTTCCGAGCAATTTTTTTTTTTTTTTTGGTATTGAGCAATCCCCGCTTCAAAACGTTAATTCAAACGAACGTTACCATTTTTGTATAATATTGTAAATTTTTAGATCGTCGATAAGAGATTTAGAATGAAACAGGCAATTTTATTTTATTGGCTTTGTACACAAAAAAAATTGATAAAAAAGAGGAATTGATATAGAACAGAAAAGGTATACACATAATTAAACATGAAATGAAAGAAAGGAAAAGAAACAAGTAAATAATGGAAAGGAAAAAGCGAAATTTGAAAAACTGTACAATAAAAAAAAAGATGAGGGGAACTTTGCATATTTGTCTAGTAAGACACTGTAGGAGCATAATGTTGTTGTGGTGGTGTGTTTGGGGCAGCAGAAGGCTGTTGTTGGGCTAATAACATGGCACGTAAAACTTCGTTCTCTTGCTTGACTTTTGAAAGCTCTCTTTGAAGTGAGGAGTTGCTAGCCATTAATTGGGATACTTTTGAGGTCATTGATTTCATGCTAGCTTGCTACGTGATAATTAAAGTTAATATTATGCACACCATCCATCATTCATGCAAAATCATAGTACCTTTTTAGCGCGGTATTTAGCGGAGGCTAGTTTGTTTCTGTAGCGACGCTCTTCCACAGACATGGGTAATTGGAAACTATTTCTTCTTTCGCCGTTGTTGTTGTTGTTAGAGCTGTTGTTTCCGTAAGACATGTAATCCATAGAAGGCGATAAGGATGGAGAACGACTCTTGAATGAGTCAGGAGGAGACAGCGGAATGTCTTCAGCCTTAGGTGTTATGTTGTGGCGATCAACGATAGCATTAATAGACATACACTTTCTAGAAAAATCCATATTGAGCAGTTTAATGAGATAGAAAAATGAATAGTTAAAAGAACAACTTTTCAATAAAAAAAAAGGAAAGATGTCCTTTTTATACTTTTTTTTTTCGAAATCAAACCCAATTTCCCGGGAATGAAATTAGTGTTTAATGCTACTGACATCATATTTAACTTTTCGTGCTACGGAGAACAGATAAATATTTGTGTCATGTTGATTCTCGTTATGGAAGTGAACTTGGGGGGAGGGGACAGATTAGGAGTTTTTTTTTTTGTGAAAGTGCTTTTTATTACAATTCTTTGTGTCTTCTCTTATAACGAGAACACTCATCAACACCGTCCATTTCTTCAATCATTTCAATTACCACAGGATGCGAAAATCCATAATATTCTGGTCCAGAGATCGCATTTGCGGAATCTTTTTGTCTTGCTTCATTCGCTTTCTTGATTACAAGAGCCCAAACCCCTGTGGCTGTTCTAGCGGACAATTCAATTTCGGGCGCATCCGCAGCGCTTAAAGTAAACTATATGACGAATTAAGTACGATTGCATTCCCCTATAGTTATCAACATATCAATGCCTTACCAGTGGCCCCTCCCCTCCATCTTCAACTCGACACGTATAGGTTGTTTGGTTAGCTGGATCAATCATACTCATATAAATTCTACAAAATAAGATACTTCTTTAGTAAAATGAGCGTATTTGGCCCTTGAGGGAAAATATTAACCTTTCAGCTGTGTAACCAATGGGAAATATGTATCTGTCATTATGGTATTGTGATCTTCTAGACTCAATTTTGCCCAAACTAATCACATTTAAAGAGGCTATTTGTAAAGGCAATACAATATTGCCGTTCTCATCTCTTGGTATGGATAATCTTCTCTTTCGTGATATGCGTGTTCTCTTTGGAACAGGGGCGGAAGTACCTTCAGATAGGGTTAACTACTGTATATCAAAGTTTATTTATGGTTGCATTTACCTTCATCATCTTCATCTAACTGGTCTTCTTCTTCCTCCTCCTCTTCATCCTCTTCGTTATTTTCATCTTCTACTGCACCACTCCCATCCTCACTCTCTTCATCTTCAGGTTGACTAATATCCATAGCGTTTTCATCTTCACTCTTTTTCACTGTTGAGCGTTTTTGCTGTTGTTGACTAAACGGAAAAAATAGAAATTAAAAACTCCACGTTTTAGACGCGTTCCTGCAAAACTGTACGCGACTTTGCTCTTACCGAGATTTTTTTTCCAATGTTTGAATTCTTTTATTTGCCTTGTCCAAAGCAGTTTGATGTTCATTCTTTCTCTATTAAAGACAGTTTAATTATCGTTATAAGAGTACTTTGAAAGTGTTTACTTACAGCGATTAATTCGATCAACTTGCGTTTCATGGCTCTATACTTCCTCATACGATCATCGCTCCAGTCTTCGGTTTGACAGGCGGCGTCGACACCACTGACAACTTCTTTCTTTTCGGGAACGACTACTTCCTCCTTAGCATTACGAGTTCTAGGCATGCTTTCTCTCTTTGACAGAAATGAAGAAAAATAGTGAAAGCGAAAAAAATTTGAAAAAAAAAGCAGGAGAAAAGCGTTTGGGGACCAATCAAAGCTATTGTGCACCAGTAAAAATAAGCTCAAGTTCTTTTTTCCCATCTTTTTTCTACTTTTTCAGTGGAAAAGGAAACCTTTCATTCTTTCTAAGTAAAGGTTACAAAAGTTCGATGGACAGAATATTCAGTACAAGCAGAGCAGACATTGATACCATAGAATACGATGGTATAATTTGCAGTTGACTAAAGTGAATATTCTTAGAATTACGTAACTCATCTTTTTTATTCTAGATAATGATGAGGAATCGCAATCTAATTCAGATGGCTCACTTCAAAGCTGGATAACTTGGTTTTGTTCACTTTCAGGGCACGAGTTCTATCTTGAAGTACCTGAAGATTTCATAGAAGATGAGTTTAATCTCACTGGACTTTCTGCACTGGTGCCATTTTATAATGAGGCTTTAGAGATGATTTTGGATATTGAGCCAGAGAGTTTTCAGTACGATGATCAGGATGATGATAGAGACTACGTACACACTAGGAAACCTTTCATTCTTTCTAAGTAAAGGTTACAAAAGTTCGATGGACAGAATATTCAGTACAAGCAGAGCAGACATTGATACCATAGAATACGATGGTATAATTTGCAGTTGACTAAAGTGAATATTCTTAGAATTACGTAACTCATCTTTTTTATTCTAGATAATGATGAGGAATCGCAATCTAATTCAGATGGCTCACTTCAAAGCTGGATAACTTGGTTTTGTTCACTTTCAGGGCACGAGTTCTATCTTGAAGTACCTGAAGATTTCATAGAAGATGAGTTTAATCTCACTGGACTTTCTGCACTGGTGCCATTTTATAATGAGGCTTTAGAGATGATTTTGGATATTGAGCCAGAGGAGTTTTCAGACGATGATCAGGATGATGATAGAGACAATGACCAAGACGAGGAGGGTAAAGAAGAAGAGGACGATGGGTTTTGGAAAGAAACACCACGTCAACCTCGACAAGTGGGTTGGGTGGATCCAAATATAGTAGAACCTTATGCAGCCATGCTATATGGTCTCATTCACCAAAGATATCTCGTTACAAGAAATGGACTAAGAGTGATGGCAGAGCGTTATTCCAGTGAACAATTTGGTGTCTGTCCTCGCGTCTATTGTTATAAATGTCCTGTAATTCCATGCGGAAGATATGATGAAGTCGCTCGTGAAAGCGTTCGACTCTATTGTCCATCATGCATGGACTTGTATTGTCCTCCTAATCCTGTATTTCAGAACGTAGATGGTAAAGAAGAAATATATGCGCTCAAAAAATATCATACGAGAAAAAAAACATATCTAACATTTTTTGAACTTAGGATCTCATTTTGGTACTACTTTTGCACATTTAATGTTTGAAACTTATGCAGAATTGGTTCCAAAGCCTAAAGCTCATATATATCAACCACGTATTTTTGGATTTCGAGTAAATGAAAGTTCACGCTCAGGACCCAAGATGCAATGGCTGAGGATGCGACCTGAAAACTGTACAGAAGAAGATGATGAAGACGAAAAAGATGTCCGTAAGGTAAAGAAATAGCAAAACAAGCTTAAATGGTGGGATGGGTTTATAGAGCGTGGTGTTTTTATTTATTATTAAATAATCTCAAGTAATTTTGCACACATTGTAATTCTCATTCATTTTCTTTATTATAAATCATCCTTCTTTCCTTCATTTTATACTTTATAATCTATACACTTACATATTACTACATTCATCATCACCTGCCATCATTCTATCACCCTCAACCCTCATTAAATGTATATCAATTTCGCAACTACTACTACTACTACTACAATTAAAATTATTTAGCCGGCGATTCCATTGCAGGCGGTGGATCAAAAAAGAGAAGATGAAACAACTTTGACAGATCGCGTGGAAGGATGGAAAATGAAAGATTCTGGCTTTAACAACCTCTTTCGACGATTCTTTTGAACAACTTGGCACAACTAATTAAATTGTAATACTATAAAATATATTTTTACGCATATTCTTTAACTCAAATCCATAACATCATTTGTCCTACATTCATGACATCATGCAATTATCGATTTGTCATATTTGGGCAGATCAAAATCTTGTGTTGACATTTTTCGACTTGTAATTCTGTATCCCCCCCCCCAAATTAAGTTTTACTCTCTTGAGCGATCATCACCCTTTCACTGTTTATAGATTCATCAAACCCCCGTTTGTATACTTTGTGTACTTGCTCTTTAACCTTATAAAGGGTCGCATGAAAAGGCTCACTAGGAAACACACTAATGCAGCTCTCAAGGAGTGTCGAGCTTGTACAATAAAAACCTCTGGATAAAAGAAAATGCATTAACACCAAGCTAGTTTTAGTTATACTTTTTTTTTGTGTAATTTATAAGGGTAAAAATTCTATGTATGCTTCCATGTATCATATGATACATAGAAAATTTTAGAGCATAAAACCGTAGCAACAATATGTCATTAAAAGGTTCTAGAGTCGAATGAGAGCAAGCGCATAAAGGAAAGATAGACTTAGAGTAACAATAACAATAAATATTTCTAGTTCTTCTGCCATTGTTACAGCATACTGTTTTTAATAATTTATCCATAATACGCTAAGAACATCCTCGTCATTTTATAATTCTTTTTTTACGTATTTCACATTTGAAAAGCGTCATCATTTACAAAAGGAGAAGAGTACAGCTCCTCCCAAATCAAAGTTAAACTTAATTAGCGTTTTTTTTTATATACAGGATGATGACAACTTGTTCATACTAAGAAAGGATAAGGTTTTTGCACAATAAAACATCGTTTCCACAAAGTGAAACGACGCTTAAAACCTGCAGCTAAGTATTCTTCTTCTTTACTTTATAAAGTATTATTAAGATAACGTTTTTTTTTTTTACGCATGGAATTTACACATTACGTACTTTAAAAAATGTATAACTTGTTATATCTTTATCAATCAGATAAATAGTAAACAATCGAGTAAATAAGACGTAATGTACTTTACTACGTACGTAGTATTCTTTTCCTCTAACCACTTTCTAGCATTTTCCACTAAATTCGAAGAAAAAAAAAATAGATGATCGATGGAAGAGGGTATGTAACGTGTTTAGATTATGGCGTGAATGGAGTTTGAAGAGGTTAGATCCATCGAATGACTCATACGTATGTACACCAACAATAACATTTTTTTTTTGCTTTTTTCTTTCATTAAAAAATACTTTTGATTCTACTATCATAGCAGAAAGTAATAAACTTCAACACTGCAAGAAGAACTCGACTTTGCAATTAAAGTGAAATACATGTTGGAATTTACACTTGAAATAGTTTTATACAAAGCGTTCTACGTAATAGTTGATCAGTTTTGCATTCTTCAACTTGAACAAAAACAGAAAGCAGCTTTGTATACAACAAGATGAGGAGTATATTTCTTTAAGATGCATTAAAAAAAAAGGAATATAATAGTACTTGCATGTAAACGGATAGCAATAACAAAGCATCTAAGTTGTAAACAACACTACGTAGTCGATCACGACACACATTTTCTATGTATACAATATGTGTACTTATAAACACATCAAATTAACAATACTTCCCTCTTCGATTCGCTAGGCAGACAAAAGAATCATGACAGTTAGACTTTATATAGTCATTTTTACTTTATTGCGTAGCAGATTTGATTGTATTAGTATGCACGTCTTCAATTGTTCAGCTCACAAGCAAGGAAGCATGCAATTATAACACAAGATGCGCGTCAAAATTGAGCCGGAAGCCGTCGAAAATATGATGGAAGGAATTAGGCATTTCAAATTGTGTGTAGACTGCAGAAAAACAAAGCTTTATTTACTTGGAGAAGAGGAGTATGTATTATGAGATTATATACAAGATAATTTTTAAAAAGTGCATATCCAACCAGTGGAGTTTTGAAGACGATTTTACCCTTTATTGTTGTGTACACAGTTCTTGCGTTCCCCCACTCGGTACCATGGCAACAGCAGCTGAGCTATGCAATTTTTTGTTTGACAGTTCATCAATCAACGCATTCAAGTTCTTTGCGTGCTCATATTCCACATAGCCTTTAGAGACACCCCATTGCCATAATATGTTCAGCCTCTTATTGTTGTTTAATTTCCAGCATCGGTCTGTCCGACTCTTTTGCTGTACATCTTTTTTTACTTCCTCTGTCTTTTCAAATGAGGGCCAGTATTGCTTTGATATGTCTAATGTTTTTGAGGAGGATGAGCTGCAGCTACTGCTGGTGGATAGGGATCTGGATTGTGAAAAGGTAACTATGGAGTGCTTATAGGGTAGTGTCGGGCTATTCAATGTGGATGATGAACTAGAGTGAAAGGATTCATTGTATGTAGTGGGTGGGCATTCTATATCTTGATGTTCGTTTAGTAAACTGTCTTTGAATTGATGTTTCTTCATATTGTTCCTCCACGTTAACTTGAGTCGTTGTATTTCTCGTTGCTGTTTTTTGTCCCTTGTGCGGCGGTATTTGCACATTATACAACGTATCAAAAATGAAAGCACGTACACAATAGATAAGCCGATAATGAATTTAGGGATATAGTTTCTATATACAATATTATATGGTAATTGCGTTCTAGTATCTGTTAAGGGTGCCATATATCAGTAGATAAGAATCTATTTTTTTCTCTTTTTGCAACACAAGAAGTGGAGAATAGGTTTCCAATGACAGAAGAAAAAGATCTTTGACTTTTCTAAATTCAGGTCCCTAGAAATACAGAAAAAAAAAAGTACTGTTTAGTTCGCATACCAATGATCTATTTAATAGTTTAAATTCAAGGAGGGCCGGAGGTTCATCAGATAGGGGCATTTTGTCAAACATGAATCAAAAGGTCTTGACGGCGATCTTTTTTTTTGACAGGAGCGATCTCTGAAATATGTACACCATTTGCATATGGGTCCTGCGCTTGCAGCATGTATGCTCATTGTATTGTCGCCAGTTTTCGAGTTATGCACGTAGCAGTAACATGCTAATCCATAATTTTGCAAAACTTTATTTCGGATTTCCTTACGGATGAATCCTTGAAACCCTACTCATTTGCTCTTGTAGGTGCAATATAAATATTCCTATATCGGCCCGGCAAACCATAAACCTAGAAATATTCTTTTGGTTTCCCCAAAGCACGGAAATGGTTTATTGATCGTATGATGATGTATTTTAGATAGGTGATGTTGCAAAAAAATAATTATATAGTAGTGATTTTTCCTCGGCTGGTTCTAAAGAATTGTATGATAATAGCTACACATATACATCATTTGTTACAGATAAAACTTCTTTTTGCCTTTTGCCTGCTTAAAAAGATGCAGTTGGTCTATTACCATGTGCCATAATACGCGAACATGAGTTGGGCACGCTTACTTGATACATAGGACACTCCTATTATAAGAATTAAGATTGCGACTCAGGCAAATACATAATTGAGGTTTGGTACTTGGTATAAATTGTTGCAATATTAACCGAATGTTATCAATGATTAATTGCCTCCTTTGCGTAAACACTAATTTTAGTAATATTCGAAAACTGTGTTCAAGAAAATTGATTCAGAAGAAATTACAGAAACAATTAACAATTACATCATTTAAATATGAAATCTCAAATCACCTTTCACTCTTTCCAGTGCTAGTGTGTACATAGGCTATGTGAGAAATGCATGAATGTACCACATTGTTTGCGGTCTATATGACTGATGATCTTGACCTACATGCGTGTGTAAAGTACATACTACGCGGAATTCAATGTGTATTATGCAGCATATTACCATTCTCAGGAGATATTTAGTCGCTACTTAGCCTCGTTGTGCTCATTCTCGGCAATTCTCACTAAGAAGCCTATGCACTTTGTGAACCGGACCCAGAAACCAAGCAGCAACAAATGTTTATTGAATTAGCTCTGTATGTTATAAACTTACTAGATAGTCTACTTGTGGTACGTAATTTGGGACCTGACGATATATTGTGGTAAAGTTAAATCAAGATTTTAATGCAAAGTTTTCCTCGGTAAGAACCAATATTAATTTTAGTTACCCCAGGTAAAAATATAAACTTTTTTATTATTATACACTAGCAACTTTAAGTACTCGTACACATGCATCTATTGTATCAGTAGATTGGTCGACAGTATTGCAACACATTTCAAACTGGGTTTTCCAAGTAGAACTGTTTAACAAGATATCAGCCAACGCCTTGATTAGCACCAGAGTCACCATATAAGATTGTGCAGGATTTAAAGCAACCATTGAAGCGTCAGAAAATCTAAATGTTTTTATCACGTTTACAATGTCGTCCTCGAGATTTTCTTGTATGTCAAGCTGAGTACGGATCATGCCATATCTAAGAAAAATACAGTTAATTTGACAGAGTTTTACAAAGGTGTCGATTATATACTTACGTTTCCAAAATGCGTTCACTAAAGATTTGGCCTCTCAGATACACTGAGTCAACCATTGATTGATCGTCGGCCAACAAAGCATTTACGTCAACTCTGTGGTGATTGTTTTGTAGTTCAGAGAGGTAAATACGAGTTGCCTTAGTGGTCATGTGATCAAGGATAGTCCAAATAGTACCAAAAAGTGACAATTCAGGAACAGCTTTCTTCTTCTTTTTGGGAGCCTTTTTGGGTTTTTGGGCCGTCACCTCAATGACCTTGGTATCTTCTACTGCTTTCGTAGATGCTTTTGGCTCCTCTTTAACGTCAAACTTCACTTTTTTATCCTCATTCACTTCTGGCACCGCTTTATTTTCCACAGCTCTTGTATCCTTTTTCGCTTCGACTGAATCCTCTGCAGTAGGAACTGGTGTGGGGATAACTTCTTTCACTACGGGTGCATTTTGCTCATCATCCTTATCCATGTTCATATCTTTTAACATCATCATAGTTTCAAACAAAGCATCAGGATCATCAGGTGGTAAGTCATCAGACGCACTTTGCAACCTTTGTTCTTCTTCTGCTTTCAATCGCTTTTCTTCTTTCTCTTTCTTTAATTCCTCCTCGTTTTTCTTCTTCAGTACAAAGGTAGAGGGTGATTTACCGTCTTTTTTAACTTCAATCCTGAAACCTTCAATAGAGTCATACGCACTATTGTCCCTCATATTAGCAGAAGGTGGAGCTGTAGTAGTCTTTTCAATAATTTGGAATTTTCCTTTTGTGTCCTTAGGCACGTTGGCCAACAAGTGCTGAACGTATTCTTGTCTAATGTCCTCACTTGTTCTCAGTTGCGATGCTCTTTTTCTTTCTTGTTGAATTGCCGTTCTAGAAAAAAAAAAACGAAAGACAAGAGCTTTATTAGTCATATATTTTTATACGACGAAATCTTTCACATACTTGAAGTCCTCTTCCAACAAAATAATATGGGCAGAGGGTAGAGCATTCAAATCACGAAACCAAACAGGTTCTTCAGACAATTGCATAATGTAATATTTTCCTTTATGATAGCAGGACTCTGAACAATAGTTTGCTAATTCAGTTTGATCAAATACTTTGCGATGAGTCAAAGAGATCTTATACTTTTGCAATTCTTGTGTTTTTGGTATATTTTCACATAGAGGGTAACCACACCAGCCTTGTACTGCGCGTTCTTCAACAACTTCCTCGTATGTCTTGGGTTGCATGTATATTGCTGCTTGTTGTAAAGTAGCTGGAGTGACTTTAGGTAGCGAGAAAAGCTTTTCTTGCCAAACAAAGACAAGCTTTTCAGTTTTGAAACGCTGTTCAGCGCTCTCCTTTACGAGTTTTTGCTTTGGTGTAAGTTGCTTCTTTTTGCGACGAACAACTCTTTTCTTTGGAGGTGCAGGATTCTTTGATATTTGCACTTCGCTCATAATGGGATACTAAAATATGTAAAAGATAGAGATGTTTCATTGCTGCGTACTTGTACTTTTTCAATTCAAGCGTGACTGTGACTGCCATTGATCCTGCTCTGCTTGAATTCATTGCTGCCAATCATGTTATGCGTCAGCAAGGATCAAGTATGTCCTTTTCAATGTTCTTCAGCAGACAGTGAAATCCCATGGGTACGCTTGCATTATTGTTTAGAGTCGTTAAAAGAGTTACACCAATTCTGAATATGTCCCTGCGTAGCAGTTTCCTTCACGTATAACCTGACTTATTGTCTTATTTACAGGGTGTCAGACGCAACTATTTAAATTGAGGCATGTTATAGCGTTAGAATTATGCTAGGAGTTCATAGAGTGTCGTAATTTAAATATTTACCGAAAGTAGAGCAACTAAGAAACCTGTTTTCACTTCTCTTGTATATCACTCTAGGTACAATTTGACTGAATTACATACAAGGTTTGTCTTACACAAGCTGATTTGAATGATAATTGAATATAATTTGGTTATGTTATACAAATACATCTGTATCCTACAGATCAAAGATGCTATTACTAAATATGATAAGCATGTATGCTGGCTGTGTTGCCTGACTTGTTGCAGCTTATACAATTTTGCTTGGTTGGAATGGCAGATAATCAGCAAGGGGGAGTTTAATTTTGAAAGAGGCAAGTAAAAAAAAAAACGCTCAACAAATTCCGAAGTAAAGCAACTTTCATAAATTTTTTGTCAATATGCAACGCTCGCTGTCATTAGCTTCAATCGGAAAAAACTGCTTGAGAAAGTCAAGTACCAAAACTCTGGCTTGCTCAACTTCTTTCAGAAGAAGTATTACATACGGTAGGCAAGATTGACTCTCATTCAACACACTCTACTCTAACATGTCAACTGAGAATGTAGATTCTGAAAGAAATAGAACGAAATTATATGAGACACACATTCCCATTTCTGGTATAGAAAGAACCGTTTTAACTGTGGCATCCGCAGTTACTGCCTTAAGAGATCCTTTGCGAGGAGGTATAATAATACAAGAACAAAAGTGTAGCCATATATATTCATATGCTGTGAAAAATAGATATGGTGGCCACCTTGGGCGAAACCACAGGCCGCATATTTTTGAAACGCATGCGCGATCAAATGTTGGAGTCAAGTACAGGACGTCGAATTTTACGAGAGAGACCTATCATTAATACAAAAACTATCGATTTTGAAAAATTAAAAAGAACCTGTGCACCTGGTACCTTTGGCCAGGTTTACTTGAGCTGGCTTGAATCTGAAGGTGTCACTCCAGATACGCGTTGCGACGTGAAGTTTGTTGACGATGAAGAATTAGCTTATGTCATCAAGAGATACCGCGAAATTCATGATTTTTTTCACACTTTGACAGGTCTTGGTGTGACTGTAGAAGAGGAAATTGCCTTGAAATGGTTTGAATGGGCTCAAACTGGTCTGCCCATGACTATGTTGGCTTCTGTCTTTGGTCCTTTAAGAATGACTTGGCCAGAACGCCAAAGATTGTATTCCGGCTACGTTCCATGGGCTCTCCAATGTGGTGCTTCCTGTGAGCCTTTAATGAATATATATTTCGAAGAACACTTCCATACTCCTTTGGAAGATTTTCGAAAGCAATTAGGTATCACGCTACCCCCTCAATATGCCATCCATGAAAAATAAAATCAATAAAATCAATGCATGCATTTATGTTTACAATTGGTGTTTACTTTACTGAAACTCTATAATACTATCTGCGCAAAGAATATAGGATGATAAAACCACACTATACTGTTGACAATGATGTTTCTTTGTAGAAAAGACTATTCATAGTCTTACAGAAATCATTTTCTCAAAGTGGTTACGGATCTGTGCACCTTAGCGTGTAATTACAGCGGATATCGGTCAGGCAAGCACATTTTCCGTAATCCATCATTATAATAAATACGTGTCTTTTTAAGATTCTACCCATGTTTGCCGTTGAAAGGACATATATACTCGGTCAGAATGCTGTTCTCCTCAGTTCTCCTATTTTCGCCGATATGATTTGTGTACATTGTTAGATTTACATGACAGACCTGTCATCAAAAACGGAGCGGCTAGATTTTCATCACCAGTTCCTAAAAAACTGAGCGACTTTAATCTCAAAGTAGCATGATGTTCGCTGTTTTAATACACCCCGCTCCATACAACTGGGCTCCCCTAAAGATATGTATATCCGTTCTGTACCACCAGGTTACGTAGAGGGAAAAATCTCAATTTCTCTCCAATTAAATAAGAGTTGTGCATTAATTCTGGTCAAATGTGCTTTAAAAATTGAATAACGCGGTTTGGAAAGGAAGAGCGTATTTCTGCGATCAATCAATTCATAAAAGCGCAAAGTTAATAGACGAACGCGTTTGAAATCCAAATTCACATTACAAATTGCAAAGTGCATCAATTTGATAGGCAAATGCATATATGACATCATAGTGGATTGTCGCCATTTGTGAACAAAAATAATTTATAGAGACCGCTTTTTTTATATTTGTGCTAATTTATGTTTTATATGGATAAACAATTCATATAAACAATTAAAATATCTATCATTAAAACAACTCGCAATAAGACACAGCTTATGTATGCGAATAATTTATGTACAACAGAAAAGTAGAGTGCTATGACTCAAAAAAAGAAGCATCCCATATGCATATTGTAAAAAATAAATTGTGTAACCGAATACGAGTCCCACAGGATGACGGCAGTCAGTCCACTTTTTTTTTTTTATATTTTTTTGCATATAAAATGAGCAGGGGATTTATTTTCGACTTGTTTTCTCTTCTTCTCTAATTTATACAAATATATATTAATCAACCATGTTCTCCAAGTCTGTTCAACGCGTCTCTGCTTCCGTCTCTCGTGTCGCTCGTGTCACTAAGCGTTTCAACTCTGATAACGCTGGTGCTACTGCCTCCAGTGGCTCTTTCGGTCAAAAGGAAAAGGCTATTGAAAACCAATGGGCCCGTTCTCATGTAAGTACTTTATGAAAATGTGGGGAAAAAAGCAAAAGAGACTCCGTATTGACTCTTTTTTTTTCTTTGTAAAGGATGCCGAAAAGATTAAGGCTCTCAAGGAAGCTTTAGCCAAGCAAGAGAAGGATACTGCTGCTCTCAAGAAGGACCTCGAAGCTTTGGAAAAGAAGCACGAATCCAAGTAAATTCCTCCTGATCATCATTAAAACACTGTGTACCATCAAATACTTCCTTATCTAAAATAGAATAAGAGCGTCTTATGTCTATTCTACATATTTATATATATACAAAGCCTTTAAAAAATGTTCATCTTCATTCTTTTGTGTTTCTGAAATAAAAATATAATATTTCCCATACATCCGTTTTTGTTTACCAAATCTTTTGCACTGTTGAGCACAGAACGACCGTAGAATTTTTTAATGTCCGTAAACAAAAAGTAAAACTGCCCCCATTCCACTCGTTGCAGTTGGAGTTTTTTTTTTACATAATTTTTTATTGTCAGTTGAATTTAACATAGGGTTTAACCAGTAGTCTTATGTTGATTTGCCATCCACTAGACCTGGATGGAGAACAATAAGGCTAGAGGCAGATACTTATGTATCTTTAGCAACAAATATCACTGTAAGTATGCAAGAACTTACAGGCTATTGTCATAGATTCTGTGGTAAATATTTCGCCCAAACACCTACGAAAAGAAGAAAGTGGGGTATTATATGACTGTTTGCTGTTAAAAGTTCCGCAAAGTCAATTTCTTGCAAAGAATAGTGGATACTTTATGCAGGTGATCTTTAGTGACTGAAGTCTTTATATCTTCTCTTAGAGGAGTAAAGTATATATCATTCAATGGCTACATACTTACCCGGTATGAATGAAGACGGCTACTAAATTCTGGGTACGATTTGGTTTGAAATCTTTGGATTTGAATATCTTCACCTTTTTACAAGTCCTCGATGGATTAGAAGAATAAAGTCTGGGAATGAATCAGATCAAGTAAAGGTTTTCTACTGCCCTGAAGGATTGTCGCTTCATTTCGTCTAAGTCGACTTCTTTGGTTCAACAAAATTAATTTTGGCCTCGGATGCCTTTTGCATCCTTTTAGTCTGGCTCTTATCCCATTTGCTTCCTGTGCTGTTTTGGACTTTGATTTCCTTGTATCCCCCGAAAAAAACTCGTAGTAAACGACATATAGCAGATCAAAGTTCGACGTATGGCCCACACAGCGTTGACAGCCTCATTCACAATGGCCCAGCCAATTCAACACCCGCACAGTGAAAAAACCGTCACTGGCCTTCACCTTTTCTTTAAACACATACGCTCTCGCCTATTCTTTCTTTATTTTTACACATCACTCATAGAAACCACTTAAAATGAATGCCCCAGATCGTTTCGAATTATTTGTCATTCCTGAGGGAAGAAAAAAGTAGGATTTCTTAATACATGCATTTCAAGTTTTTGTATTTGAGTCTTCAATACTGATTATAAAATACTTCAGGGTTGAAATGGAAGTAGATACCAAGATTCCTAATGCTGCCACCTTTGCTATTGAACGTGAAGATCATACACTTGGAAATATCTTGAGAGGGTAATATGAGATACCTTTGTTTATCTGTTGGGGAAACTAATACCTCTTTAATCCAGTCAATTATTAAAAGATCCTAGAGTTTTATTTGCTGGTTACAAAGTACCTCATCCCCTCGAACACAACTTCCTCATTAAAGTACAAACAGTACCAGGAACATCACCGGGAAAAGCTTTAAAAGACGCCACATCTGAGCTTATATCAGAAGTAAACGCGCTCAAGAACAAATTTGATATGGAAGTGATTCGTCATCGCACATTTGAAGACGAGAAAGCCTTACAATCTGGCTATGATGTCGACGCTATGAATATTGAACGTCATGCTGCTATGGATGTCGATTTTTAACTTGATTGGATGTAATAGTTTAGAAGTGGTTATGATGTTTTGTTTGTAAATATAAAGCTTTTGTTGGCAAACAAAGGAATCCTCATGTGTTGTTTTTATAAAGTGGAGTGTTGGCGTGAATGGAAAGCGAGTAGGGGCGGTTGTTGAATTGAGGGACTTCTTGTCCGCTTTATGTATAGACACTGAGAAGCGACCTTTTAACCTTTGCACTACTCTTTTCTTTTTTCGTACTCGAGCCATGTCTTCGCCAGAGAACGTGGTTCACCGTTTTATACAGGTTCATCAGGCTTACGAGGAAGAGGACGTCTGGTCGCTGCTTCAAAACAAAGCGACTTCGACTATAACAGCTTCTCATGTGTGTGAAAAGCTTTGCAATCAAGTTTCAGCTAATCAACTCGATCTCGTTACCGCACTTCAAAATTTACAGAATCTAGTCCTGACGAACGAAGATCCCGAGAAATTAGCAGTTTTCATCCGAGCCATTGCGCGTTTAATTGCAGATTATGAAAAGAACGCTCGACCCGTGGAGTTTGTTATCGTAAAGCAGTCAGGCAAGAGCAGCACAACGTATCTGGTACACCCTTTTATCGCCATAATGAAACAAAAGCCTTCATTGTTCTTTTGTTTATTGGATCAAATGGAATATCTATTTACATGCTTCGACAGTGGAAAAGTCTTGCTTGCTTTATCGAGATTTATCGAGGCTGTGTTCTTGACAGAAAATCAGGTTCAAGTCAGTGCACTTGTGAATCGCTTAGCAATGATTGTTGACAAGGAAACTGTGGACAAATTATTTCATATCATGCTTGATATTTTGCACAAATATCCTTTGAGAAAACAAGATGCCCAATTCTTTTGCCTGTTTGATACGCTCATGTGGCTGAACAAGGCTCATACATGCACCAACTTCAACTTCTTATACACCCTTTTAAACCGTTTGCTGACCTTTGTCGAAGATGGACAGTCCATTATTTCTCATTTAATTCGACTTGAACGCCTTTTGGCACTCACCGCATATGACTTCAATGTCATTTGGACAGGCTTGCTATTTGCTCTGTTGAAAGTACAAACCATCGAAGAGCAACAGCTGATTATCAAAATTGTTCAAAGCTTACCTGACAAAGAAAATGCCAACAGTCTGATTTTACGAGTAGCCTATCTACCGTTGTATCAAGTTTTGTCAGAGTTAAATGATAAACAAGCTTCAAAAAAGATTGTAGATATGAAACAGACTATCATTTCATTGATCTCATTCATTGACAATGAGGGAACAAAAGAACCTTTCAAGCAAGAGGTAAATCGTCAAGTGAAACTCAGCTATAAACGACCAACCACTTACTCTCATGTTTGCATTATTAGCTTACTCAAGAAATGACAAAATATACGTATGGTATGCTAGGGCGTCTCTTATCTCATTTAGAATCAATCAATTCCGCTTCCAAGCCGAGTTTGCCTGATACTACACTAACCTTGATTTTCACTACTCCTTTTGTCTTTTCTGGAGATGAAGTTGCCTGTGAAGCTTATTCACGTATTGCTCAACTCACATCCACCATTCAACCTTCTTACAAGTTCCCAGCTTTGTTATTCTTTCTTCGCGCAATGCATATGTCATCTGGAAACGCGCTTGTTATCACACATTTGTTTAACCAAGTGATTCCTACTTTAGTGGACGTAAACGATCCCGTAATTACTAGTAAAGTGCTGCAAGTCATCCTTGTCTTGATTGGTGGTCAAGATTCTGCTATGGCTAGTCTTGGCGTGAGGGCATTAGGGCGTACATACGAGCTGCAACCTCGTGTATGGCAAGAACTAAAAAAGGTCTTTGCGGAATGGGTTTTACGTCGCAAGTCAGGTACAGTACGCCGCAAAATTGATTTAACCAAAACTGGGCCCATCAAAATGGAGTTGGCTGTCCTGACGACAATGCGAGATGTATGCAAAATCAGACCTAAGGAGTGTGCTCCTGATCTATTGCCCATGGTGATCTCACTTTTACAAACCTGTCATGATTTGAGTGTCGCGTCACTTTCCATTATGGTCGATATCATCAACTCCTGTGTTGAAATTGGTTTGGTAGAATCGAGATCTATCTGGAATATCACAGTTGTTTATCTTGCTCAATTTGCTTTGGAACAAGGTGCAGAGAAGTCTTTGCTTTTAACAAAGCAATTGTGTCGATTCTATGCCACTGCAGGAGCCAGAAATGATGGTAAGAAGTTAAATGAATGCTGTCCATTGTCTTGTAACTAACGTTTTATACAGTGTCCGAACCTTACTTGCAATTCAAAGAAACACTGGTGAGAGAATTTATCTCCCCTCTTCTCCAATCCAATCACGAAGAGACAATCAGCCATGCACTCTTGGCATTATCCAAGTTCCCAGCTCAAGATATCACTGTGATTCTACCCGAGAAGGCTATGGATTATATTGTGCAGTGTACTTCTAACGAAAACCAGCACAAGGTACTGGCCACATTGATGTCTAATGAATTGGATCACATGCGCCGCGGATTATTCAAAGAGGAAGGAACAAAGCAAAAAGTGGAAGTTCAACAACATAAAGCAAGCAATACAAACGAAGCGGGTGAAGTAGTGGGCGAACGCGAGTTGGAAATGGAGGCTGCTTTTGTCAACAGCTGGGAAGAAGCGCGTGTCGCCCCTGGTCTTAGAGCTGGTTATGCCAATGCCATGCTGCATATCCTTGAAAGTGAACCTACACAAGGAGCTACGATGGAGGCCATAAGCAAAACAAAGTGGTACAGATATATGATTACTTTGTTTACAGACGTCAGCTTAACAGATCATCTGTTGGTCCGTGTGTCAAGTGTCAAATCTTGGGAGACATTCTTTAGAAACGCACTCAAAGGATCAGAAGCCGATATGGAGAAAATTGTACAATTTGTATTGAAAGATCTTTTATCAAGATTAGAAAGAAGTACTGTTCCTGGTGTCACTTGTAATATATTTTTAGCAATGACAGGTAAATATTTTGCTATTTTTGATTCGGCACATTACTAAATCTTTCTTATCCAGGTCTTGTGAGTACTGTGCATTTGTATATCCCCTCTTTTGCTACATCATGTGCCACAGATATCACAGAGATCCTACTGAAGAATTATATCGCTATCTCCAGCTCTCCATTATCACACTCTATTCATCTCATGAGTGAGGAGGTTCAATTTGCTGCTCGTTTCACCTTGGGTCATCTCGCTGCTTTTGTTATCAGTAACGATAAATTGGTCTCCACATTGTATAATGTGTTATTGGACGAAGCAGTAAACAACAATAAGAAATCGAGAAATATTGATACAGCAGCTGACTTGGTGCAGTTTGCCAATGGTTATGGTGCTGGCCACTTTATCGCCTCACTGGCTATGTGGCCCACAATCACAGACTCTATTGAGCAACTGAAGACAAATGGCGTTGATAAACTCTTGGCATACTGCAAGGACCCTCTTGCTTCTGATAGTCGCGTTTTGGGTATTATGATGGGTCTGGCTTCTGTACTCAAACCGAATGCGATGGGTGAAGAACTTTCTTTTGCCGTGGAAACGCTTCAGCAGTACCTCGCTGGTGAAAGCGTGAATAAAGGCGTTTTACTTGGCTCTGCTTGGCTTGCTGCTGCAGGTGCATTAAAAGAAGATGGGTCACTTGACCTCGACATTGCAAACGTAATAGAATACGCTACGACGGCAGCCTCGAGCGACGTACGTATACTATCTCGCAGTTTCACACCTTTTTTCTAAAGCTTTCTGTTTACTCTTCATATAGATTGACTCTGCTCAACACTTTTACAACTTTGCTGTTCCATATGCCCAGATGTCTTTACAATGTTATCTTTGCAGCGAAGATAAACAAGCAGGTGATTATTACTGGAGCACGTTTGATCCTTTACTTCAAAGTACTGAAAAGGACGATGCTTCCAGTCATTATCGTATTGCCAGTTTATTTGCTATGGGATGTTTGCTCGGTGTCAGCTACATCGGCAACCGAGGAGATCTTATTTACATCGAAGCCGAGAGGTACCTTCCAGGTGTTCGACAACGCGCTTTAGATAAGCTTGCATACGTCAGCGGTCTTAACTCAAGATCAGCTCCTGTGGGTAACCTTAAGAGCGGGCGTATTGCTGCATCTATCTGCGGTAAAGTGATTGAATCTGCAAAGAACATGATCATCGCATTAAATGCTTCTTCGGATCCCGGCGGCGGAGACAGTGCAGCACTTCTGTCTGCTTCTTCGGAACCTATTTCCTATGCCCGTCTCAACAGCAACACGAGTTACATAAGGGCTGCGTTTGACCGATTAACGGCTATTGCAACTGACCCGAAGGAGTCCGACATAATCGTAATGCTTTTAAAGAGCTTTATTAATACACCGGGTCCCTTGCCTCCTGTAAACTGGTTTAGCTTGGTCACCAAAATTTCCAAGTTGTCAAGTGATATTCTGCACCTTTGTCTCGACTTCGCTGCAACCCATGCAGCTACTTCGCTTTCATTATCCGAATTTCTGCTTACTCAAATGACTAGTCTGTTGGCTACAGCAGACCCACCTCAGGTGATTTTCAATCACGTCGGTATGGTCCTTGAATTATCCGGTCTTCCACAACTCGATAACACAACGGAAGGAAAGAAACGTCGTGGTATGAACGCAGTGATCAAACGTATTTCCATCTCCGAAAGCAGAGCCTTGGAAATATTGCATTCGTTTGGTCAAAACTTTCAACGTTTTGGTTATGAAGCTCAGGTAAGTCGAGGAGGAAAAAAAAAGGTCATCGAAAAACTTTATTTCATTGAAACTAAATTTGCAGTTAATAGTTTGCCTTGCTCTCTAACTTGGAAAAGCACCTACCAGCTACCCCCGTGGATGAAAACAAGACCAAGTTTGTTTCAAACATCCGTGATATCATCTTACAAAACATGACATTACATACGTTTGAGTCTACGGACGTATTGAACCCTTGGTTCGAGAAAGTTGTGCGTAAAGCTGTCGTTTGTAGCGTGACAGATATCAGCCAAGTAGTGCCCGTGAAATGGGATGATGTGTCTAACCCCGTGGGCAGAATGATTGCTCTTGTTCAATTCTACCAATCGCATCCTAGTCAAAAGCAAATCATTGTTAAACGTCTTAGTACGGCTCTTGTTCATTTGATAGGCATGAGCTCACAATCTTCACCAAAAGTAGTCCGTCTATGGGATGTAATGGCTGAGGCTATTGCTCAGGATAGCGATGACTTGGGATGGATTATTCGTGTGCTTGACGCTTATGTTGTATCTATCGGTGAACTGGATGGAGATGATGGTGTTATTGGTAGTAGTGTCGTCAACGGCCTCAGTTCTATTTTAGGAGCTTTGGGAGATTGTAGTTCTACTGACTGTGATACTACCAATAAACTCGATTTGGCGTACACTCTTTCATCTCTTGTCATCGAAGCAAAGCAGCAAAAGAATGAACAAGAACAGGTGCGTGTTTTTCCAACTATGTAACTGCATGATATTAACCACTCCCTTTTTTTTTGGCACTTTGTAGATTGTTCGTCGACTCTTCAAGTTGTATGAAATGACACAAGCGTTCCCAATCTCTTCCTTGTTCGATGGAGTGGTTCGGTCTTTACCAGCTGATGTGGTTGCTCAAAACGAGGCCAGATACAGATTCTAAATAAATATTTTTTTTTTACAATCAACCTCAGACTACGTGCAACAAGTAATGCTATGAATACATAAAAAGGAAGCTGAAATGAATTCTGAGCTATCTACAGTTGATTTCAGGTGATATATCTTGACCTGAATTTGGTGAATCAGTTCCGTCTCGCCTTAACATTGCTTGCTCACAAATCGCACCAAACACTTTAATACGTAGTGGGAGACTGATCTCTTTGTTTTATGAAGCTTATAATAATAAATGCTTGATGCTAATATTGCAAAGAGGCAAACCTAATGCTTGAAACACCATGAAATGATTTAATAGAAATGCAATGCGGGGGTATTTTGTGTTATACTTTGTCAAATAAATCAAATTTATACAATGTGTACCAAATTGTTGTATCTTTATTGGGAGTCTTTAGTCGCAGGAATTCTTTTGAATGCCTGAACATCCATAACCACCTGTTCCTTCCCACTTCCATTGACGATCCCATTTTTTTCTTTTGAACTTGTTGCCCACCACCAAGCCTCGCTCTTCTGAATCATGCGGAAGCTGGATAGTTCGTTGCCCCTTTTGTGTCAAATTCTTCACGAACTTGACTACATTTTTCACGATGAATGCCCTCCCCCCACAGATGATCCCGGTCGAAAGTTGCTTGAATGGTTTCTGAAGCGGTAGTGTGAGTCTTTCTTTTACGTAAGTACTGGTTTCTTTTTTTTTCATTTTTATCTGTTCCTTTTCTTTCTTTTGATTTTATCTCTGTTCTTTTGTCCCTCTCTTTTCCCTTCTTTCTCTTTTTTCCTTCTTGTCTCTTGGGAAGGTTTCTTATTCCTTAACACACATAACTGGCTCGGGCAATTCTGCACGACTCCGTGCTACGTGCTCATTAGCCATAAAAATTTAAAAAATAAAGTTATGGATTTAATTGTACCACGCATAAGAAACAAATACAGTAATTTCTGCCTTTTTATTTACTATGTTTTCATTGGTATTTCGTGTGCAGATCCAATTCCATCATCTCTCCCATTATTTCCTCTTTGGGCCAAAGTATGTGTTTTCAATCAATGTAGTAGCTTTTAAGTAGAGATGTAAGACTGCATGTATAGGAGACGGCAGAAATTAGGATATACATACATGAACATCTTAAACCTTGGTGCAGTTTAGAATCCTCTGTATGTCATTTATTTTGTGATAGTGTTGCTAAAGTGAAAGAAACAGCCGTTACGTACGAATGGTGAGAATGATACTGTCACCTAACGCACATATGTAGTATGAGCATTCCAAGTAACTTTCGCTAAAATTGTTTATTTGCTTCATTTAGGGTTACGTATGTTTTCTCCATTTAATGGGTAGAGAAAGTTTATTTGATAATAACGTAATGCAAAACAATAAACAGTAGTTTGCGCTATGCATGTTTGTGCCTCTTATCAAGAAACGCGATAAGTTCCATGCTTCCGCTCTCAATTTAAAATAGTACGTAGTGGCTGGTGAAAATGCTGCATAGTAAAATTGCATTTTTGTGCTTGAATAGTGTTCTACCTAAATATTTTTCTCTTTGAGGCATTGTAGAAAGCAGCTTATGTACCTGGAATATATACAGTTATGAGGTAAAAGTAATATCAAGACGATGCTTTATAAGCTATTGTTCGACAATGAGTTTTTCTGCTTCGCTATCAGCAATTCGGTGAGGTAGTATAGTGCCATATCCGTTGCCCTTGACAGGCTTTTGGATGTCATTTCCCACAAGAGCTGATAATTTTATTCTTTTTTCAAGATTGACATTAAACTGACTAGCAAGAGGTAGTCTTGGTGCTTCTCCTTCATCTTACGATGGTGGCGCTCGTGTTTTTCAAGCAACCTTGATGGACAATTGAGTTAAATATACGCGTATTTCATTAACTATGTATTCAGCTTACAGCGAGCTTCTACACGAAATTACCCAATTCTAGTACTTTTTTGACGTCAGGAGAGCTCTGAGGAACTTCAGTGTACAAAACATGTTTGAGAAATTGACAATATTAATGATTTACATCAACTTTAGTATTTGCGTTTAGTCTGTTTGAATTTACTTTCGCAGTGCGTGTATGTATCCAGCTGTAAAGTGCAAGAATATATTTCTATTTAAATAAGCATTCTGTTGGAAACATTGTAACCAGTCTTTTGAGCATACATAAATAGAGAACCTTTGTAATCGATTTAACCAGAAGTTGGTTAACTTACTTTACAATGGAATCATTATTTACACAGCATTTTTTTTTCCCTTGTACACCGAATTTTTTCTTCTTGCGTGATATGTATCCACTTTTTCCTTACCCTGCGTTTAATGCCCAGAGTCTCTAAATGGCAAAAAATGAAGAAGAAAGAGTGATTTATTATTGACAGAACAGTCAAATTTATTCGGGAAATGAACACTCACCATTATCATATTATTCCATTATCTGAAGAAAAATCTGTGTGGATAAAAAGCTGGTCGAATCTTTTGTAAATAGCTGACCAAACCAAGTTTGTTTTTGCACTGATTTTTTTTTTTTTTTCTTTGAAAAAGCAGTAAATTGAAAAAGTTACGTAGGTTTTCAATTGGAAGAAAATAAAAAATTCTACTCAAGTGTTGAGTTACCCGAAAATGAAATCACAGCAACACTTGCTCCATCGTCATGCGCGTGTTGCCATAATATATGCGATAGATCAGGTGCTCATCACTAGCAAAGATCACAGGGTCGGCTCGCTCTTGGACCCACCGAGCAAAGGAATTTCGAATAACAAAGAGCCGCAGTACTTTATCTTGGGACAATAACTTTATATATATAAGGAGAAGGCTAGCGATGGACAAATATCATGTCTCTCCTCTCTCTTTCTCCTTCGTGATGTGCTTTTTAACAACTTTTAGGATTACATAGTGAAATGAGGAATATTGCACAATAAGTACTCGGCAAGTGACGTGATATATGTTTTGACTGAAAATCACCCGGGCTCTTAATTATAGAAAAAAAAATGATAAGACTTGAGAACAGATAGATAATTAAGAAGGGGGGATCACATTTGCTAGTTGCAGCTAAAATCATCTTGATTTTACTTCAACTGATAATTTCATCAATATTAACTTTCCTGTTTAGGGAAAAAAGATCAGATGTGGTGCTTATATATATTTCAAAAACCGACATTTCTTGCAATCTATAAATGAGGGGCAAAAGAAATTCCTCTTTTTGTTTTTACTTTTATTATATTCCCCTCACTTACAATATACACAACAATATGGATACCTCAAATTGCCCTATTTTAGAAGATGGCACACATGCCATTCAATGGATTAACGTAAGCCTTTTAAACAACACAGCGCTTCACTCAACGGATGGGACCTGACTGACATGAATTATTATTTATTTTTTTTAAATCACAGACGATATTTGGAGATTGCGTTTATGGTTGGCAAGAATCAGCCAGTTTATTATTCGGCTATCTTTCTATATTCTGTTGGTTAAATGCACAAATGCCGTAAGTTATAATAATTCAGCAATTGACAATAACAAACAGAATTTTAACATTTCATTATTGGTACTTAGTCAAGTGATCAAGAATATTCCCCTCACTTACAATATACACAACAATATGGATACCTCAAATTGCCCTATTTTAGAAGATGGCACACATGCCATTCAATGGATTAACGTAAGCCTTTTAAACAACACAGCGCTTCACTCAACGGATGGGACCTGACTGACATGAATTATTATTTATTTTTTTTAAATCACAGACGATATTTGGAGATTGCGTTTATGGTTGGCAAGAATCAGCCAGTTTATTATTCGGCTATCTTTCTATATTCTGTTGGTTAAATGCACAAATGCCGTAAGTTATAATAATTCAGCAATTGACAATAACAAACAGAATTTTAACATTTCATTATTGGTACTTAGTCAAGTGATCAAGAATTATCGATTACGTGACGCAGATGGACTTAGCTTCAGTTTCTTAACGGTCTGGTTAACGGGTAAATACAACTGAGAATAATAATGTTAAACTAGCTATTAACATGTTGTCATTCATTAGGTGACGTTGCCAACTTTATTGGATGCGTGATAACAGGCCAACTTCCATTCCAAATCATTTTATCGGTTTACTTTACTATCATCGATACCATCTTGTGTATGCAATGGCTTTACTATGTCAAGTATACCAACAATCGTCTTCGTCGCTGGATTGACGGAGAAGATGAAATCAAGCCCTCCTCTCTTGTTCAAAACAACGACAACAACAACAACGAGTTGATTCATGAAACGATCTATACCACTTACAGCACCGGTGGAGGCAAGGAAATCAATGAACAAACCTCCCTCTTGGGATCATCACCCCAACCCAAGAAGTATGTTACCATGCTTCTCGTTTTTGGATTCATTACTTTCAACATGTCTTCACCTTCTGATTTATTCACTGTCAACGATACCCTTTCCATGATGTCTACCGCAGCAGCACCTGTCGATGATGGTAACACCATCTGGGTGGGTCGATTCTTTGCTTGGTTGTGTACTTTCCTCTACTTGTCTTCTCGCTTACCTCAAATCTATCAAAACTTCCGCCGCCGCTCAGTGGAAGGATTGTCCATGGCTTTATTCTTCTTTGCTGCTATGGGTAACTTGACTTATGTCTTGAGTATCTTTACCAATCCTCATGCCACTCGTGCCACTATGTTAGAAGCCGTGCCTTATATTATTGGCAGTGCAGGCACTCTCATGTTTGATGCAACCATTTTTGCTCAGTATGCTTTGTTCAGTAACAAGAACAAGACAGCAGATCTCCCTGTTGTTCAAGTTTAAATAGATCAACTCCCACTTGTACATATCCTATACATATACATATATTCATTTCTTTAGTATACAACATCCATATACCATTTTTAGTTTAGTTTCCTATTCCCAAATAATAAATAATAAACATTTATAAATGACAACACAAACAGTAAACATTCAAGAGCGGAAAGCGTTATGGTAGTTTAATAGGTAATATAAATTAAAGAAGAAGAGATGATATGAGATAGAATATAAAGAGGTATAGCGAATAAGGATAACAGAAAACAAGAAATTTATCTTCTGATAGAATTACCAGATCTATGATACAAGGCTTCCAGCTCAGTTTCGAGTGCCTTGATTTGAGCATGTCTGGTTTCAAGATCCTTATTTAAACGATCACGTTCAGAGACGAGTTGAGTTTCCCATTGTCTAAATCTATTTTCCTCCTTCTTCACTTGTTCAGTAAACTCTTTACGAAGGTTTTCTTCTTTCTCTCTATGCTTGGGGTTCTCGACCTTAACGGTTTTGCTTTCACCGAATTTACGAGTGGCCATTTCGTTTAATCTGTAGTTTTCGTAGTGAATAGTCTCTGTGGTTTCAATCAAATCGTGCATGTGAGAGCGAATCAACAAGTGACGCAACTTTTTGAAATCGCAGTGTTCTTCGTTCTCGACTTCAGCGACACCCCACGAGTAAGCACGGCCCTTGACGGTGCGACCATCGGGAGTTTGTACATCGTTCACTGAACCAATGATAGAGAAGGGCATAGCCGCTGTAATATCGCGGTTCACAGTGGTAACATCCTCATCTTCACTCTCGATAGGGCATTGGTAGACCTTGATGTGGTGATACTCAATGTCATTGCGAACGCGTTCCTTGAAGGCAGCGAGATCCTTAGGTGTCAAAGTATCAGCCTTTGCAACAACAGGGATCAAATTTACACGAGAACCCAAACGTTTCATCATCTCAACATCCAAAGGCTTCAAGCTAAAAAAAAAAAAGCATATCAGTACAGAACGTGCGTGCAGATCAAAACCAGTTTATGTAGCTTACCTGTGGCCAGTGGGTCTAATAAAGTACAAGCATACATGAACACGCATATCAATTTTGTTATGTCTATCAGGTTGTTGTTCTTGACGCATGTAACTTTCATGTTGGTCATCGATGAATTCGGAAATAGGAATCCAACTATTATGGCTGTTGACATAGTCACCAAAACCAGGTGTATCCACAATGGATAACTTTACCTTGAACATCTTTTCCTCGATTTCTAATATAATATAATTTAATCTCGGGAAACAAGGGGAGAGAGAAAGAGAGTGGTTATTTTACCTGTTTTGGTAATTTCAATCTCGACAGTGCGATCCAGTTGCTTTGCATGTCTTTTCGTTTGATCTTTATGATCTTTTAAGGTAGTAGTAAAGAGAGTATTGACATAGGTAGTTTTACCTAACCCAGATTCACCACACACCATGATGGTAAAGTTACATCCCTTATTAGTGACAATCTTGTGTCTCTGATTAGGTAAATGAGCAACACCAATACCCGAGGAAGAAACAGTTACAGGTGACATGATATTTTTTATTTATAAAAAAAAAAGAGACAAAGAAATGATTTCAAAAGAGAGAGAGAGAGAGAAAGTAAAAAGAGAAAAAGAGAGAGACGGAGAGGAAGAGAGATGAAAAATATAATACAACAAACCACAAAAAAGAAAAAATTTAAATTTTGAGTTACAATTGGATGAATGGTGGCACAAGATACAGTGCTTCAAGGGTATACATTGGTTTGGAAAAGTAAGGTGTGTGTTATACAAATATTTTTATGACCAAGAGCTTGAAATAAGGTCCTTTTGAATGAAATCGTCTGTCTTGTTATTCGATAGACCGAAAACAGCAGTAATTGATGCAGTGGCTGCCATCGCTGTGGAAGTAGTAGAGGACATGATATTGATAGGTTGAGTTGCTGTACGAACAAATTCCTCTGAAGAATGGTCTTCAATAGATAATCTTTGTGGACGAGCTGCAGTGCTTGAACTGGCGTTACGAATACCGGTAAAGATTCTCGAGAACATGATATAAAATTGCGTAGCTTTGGTTTTGATAAGTTTGAATAATTATAAAAATAAAAAAGGGGAGCGTATTGCGAAATATGTCATTTTTATACACGGAGACCCAAAAAGTCACACCACAAACTAAATAATCTTTTATCCGATCCAAAAACTTTTAGTACGGGGTAAAAATATCACCTCACTCGTATGAAAATCACAAACTGAAACTCGATGCTCATTGGTTAGTTTCTTTAAACAGTAATTTTCATAGAGATTGATTTGTCATTTTTTATCTTTTCATCAAAACCTAAAAAAAAAAAAAAAATGCCTTCTAAAAGAGAGTCGTCAATTGTATCAGATGAGCTTAATGAAGCACCTATGGATCCTATTGAAGAGGATAACGAAGAACAGGTAAAACACAGCAAGATAATGCACTGTACCTTTAGTCTAATCAATTGTTCCATGGAAGTTATTCTATACAGAAGTAGATGAATTACAGATGCATGGTATCGGAGTTGCTGATATTACAAAACTGAAATCTGCAGGTGTTTGCACAGTAAGAGTAAGTTAGAAGTAGTCAAAGATGTACGCCAAGGAAATGACTTATCAAGAGTGTCATGCAAGGGCGTGCAAATGATGACCAAGAAAGCCCTTTTAAAGATCAAGGGATTATCAGAGACTAAAGTTGATAAGATCAAAGAAGCAGCTATCAAGAGCCAAGTACGTAAAGCATTTGCATATACTGTACTCTAATTGACTACATTATCACACACTACATACTTCGAATAGGGTCCTGGATTCGTCACTGCTAGACAGATTGCCGTCCAAAGAGAAAAAGTCGTCAAGATATCCACAGGAAGCAAGCAATTGGACATCCTTCTAGGAGGTAAAATTACGTTTTTTGCATGAATAATTACCCCACACGTACAAATTAATACTTTTTGATTAATAAGGTGGAATTCAAACCATGTCATTGACTGAGGTTTTCGGGGAGTACAGAACGGGGAAAACTCAATTAGCTCACACATTGTGCGTACAGGTCCAATTATCTCCAGAAGAAGGTGGGGCCAATAGTAAAGCAGGTATGTACTACCATGATGTAATTAAATGTACACATGTAATAACTTTATATTCTATGACAAAGCTTATATTGATACAGAAGGTACCTTCAGACCTGATCGTATTAGCGCCATTGCAGATCGATTTGGTGTAGACCCAGATATTGTCCTCGATAATATCGTTGTAGCAAGAGCTTGGAATAGTGACCAACAAATGGATCTTATCTCTGAGTTAGCCTGTCATTTCGCAGAACAAAGAGGCGTTTATCGTTTGTTAGTCATTGATTCTATTATTTCCTTGTTTCGATGTGATTATTCAGGTCGTGGCGAATTAGCAGATAGACAACAAAAGTTGAATCAAATGTTGTCTCGCTTAACAAAGATCTCTGAAGAATATAATATTGCCATCTTCTTGACAAATCAAGTATCCTCTGATCCAGGAGGTAAGCACAAATCATAATGTGCTTATGTGTTACACTGTTGTACTTATCTCAATTCATTTTAGGGATGACATTTGTTGCCGACCCAAAAAAGCCAGTAGGTGGACATGTCTTGGTAAGCCTATAATCTCTCTCTCTCTCTCTGTCTCATACTTGACCCTCTATACTCACACTTCACTTCATACTCAGGCACACGCGTAAGAACTCACTTGAAGCGTAAATCACACACATTCCAACTCTCCTCCATTGTTCTTATTATTATAGATCCTCAACACGAGTGTATTTGAGAAAAGGACGCGGTGATGAACGCGTAGCCAAATTATTCGATTCACCTGATATGCCAGAAAGTGAAGCTTCTTACTCTATCAACAGTGGTGGTATCGTAGATATCTCAGACTAAACACCCCCTCTTTTATTTATTCTTCTTTTTCAAATCACCCTTCATATACTTTTTACGTTGAACCAACATATGAGAAAACAAGACGGGGAAACCTATCATAATTGCTGTAAATAAACACATATAAATTACATAAATTTCTATTACTTACCTGGAGCGTAAATAAGAGCAACAACAATCAAACCATAGTAATATAAAGGATCAATGGCCTTAGCGTAGGGTAAAGCTTGATAGACCATCATCAATTCAGAAAAGACACCAAGAGGATAAAGAACAAAGAAAAAGTTGTAACGAGCCCAGGACACAATGCTAGGAACGCCAGAAGCCAAGTGGAAAGTGTAAAAGGTATAACGAGTACATTCAGCAATACACCAGGCAATCACCATGGTGGAGAAAGACCAGTGGGTGTGAATTTCGGGAACCATGTAGTTCACACCCCACACCAGGAACAAACGAGAAGCAACTTGCATGACAGTGGTCATGACAGGTGCTCTAACCCAACCCAATAAAGAGTGCAATACTTCGAATAAAGCAGCAGTTTGGACATAGCTTAAAGCAGGCCAGACAAGATCAAAGACATTCTTATATTCGCCATTGTTTTGGTAAATCTCAGATACAGTCAAAAACAAGATCCAGAACCACCCGAGGAAAGAGACTTGATTGTAGGAAAGAAGGTACCATTCAATCATGTTCTTGGGTCCTGGAGGAGGAGGAGGACGAGCAGCTTCAACTATACTTTGCAAACTCAGTAACGTCTCAAATGCATGTCAATGTGGGGCATTATTTTACCTTTAGCCATTGTTGGGGATTAACAGTAGTAGTTCAAAAAAAGGGACACAACAATTGTTGGGCTTCACATGCGTTTTTATAATCCCGTTGAAGTTTTTTTTTTTTATTATTATTATTATTATTACCATGCGGGAGTCTTCCCAAATATATTACGTTCTAAAGGACCACCACAATCTAAATCACAGCACACGTTTTCCTTTTTACAAGTGTCTGGATAGTAAGCGTCTTTAGGCGGTGAAGTATCAATAATGCGTTGTAAATAAGGCATAAAGCCATCCACATCTACGCGTCTAGCTACATCTTTTTGGTATTGATAGATAGGATGCCATTCTTTGCCTGGCAAGTGCTTCTTGAGCATCTCTGGGTATTTCTCTGATACAAACATTTGCATTTCAGCTTTATCTAAAGTGACATTGTACTCCTTTAATATTTCCGTCGCTAGCCCTTCGTCAAACTCTTGACAGGATGCCTTGTCGCATTCATAGTTGAATATACGTCTACCGATAGCTGTCATGGGATATTTAAACCAATCTTCACTGTACCATCTTGCCGAGATCGAAATGACGATAGCGTTTTCTTTCATGAATAATCCCGCGCCTAGTCCGTTACCAAAAGGTGCAATTAAAATATCGAGATCCTTGACTGCATTAGCAGTGTGAACCATATCACACCCATCCTGATCAAAATCTATCGTACGAATAGCATACTGATCTCCTTGTTGTTGCTGCTGCTGTGATAACCGTTCAATTAATTCTGGTACATTGGTGATGTGTCTTGTATGCTTTCGATTTAAAATACCAATCTTGTATTTCCCGGTTTTTTTGTAATGCACTACTGACGAGAGACAGGTGTTATTGGGAAGCGTGGCATGCTGAAAGGTAAACTCCTTAAAGGAAGCATAGTGCTTGGAAGGAATTTGGTTTTCGCAGTAATATAATGAGCAACGATTGCCTCCTCCTACCACCGCTCGCGCGAAGCACATGGCTTTATATCCAGGCTTGATTTGTCGTGAAGTCAACATATCATTGTCTTCAAATACAATATCTTTGCCACCAAAACTATTCGGGAGGACGAGGTCGATTTTTGTATGTTTGTTCCAGTGCGTTAATACTCGCATCGTCCATAGTGTGGAAGAGGCTCCATATTCCATGATGGTACTGTATAAAGGCATCAAACCATTATACAAGTAATGAGAAAAGTGGAATGGTGAATAAAGTCCATATACAAATAAGGTCTCGTCTATATATTTCGCGTTGACGTGGTGTCCTATACGCTTTGGTTGAAACCACATGTCTGCATCTTGATCGGCGTTGATCATGTTGATCTTGGGTGGCATTTGGGTTGAATGAATGATGAACGGACCATTAGAGGCATCCACGCAGAAATTAGTGAATTCACATTGTTGATGACGTCCCTCTCCTTTGCACTTCCACGTTGATTCCTTGACGGTTGTCCCTGAAGAGACGTACCATAGATAGAACAAAGTCCAACAGGATAGCGCTGATATCACAGCGTAAATTAGATATTTCTTGGGGAAGAATATCATGGTTTCATGGGGGGAGAAAGAAACACTCTCAAGATAGAAAGACAAACAGTGTAGAAATTATTATTAAGGTTTCATTGGTGTCACGTAGATAAATAGTAGTATGTAGTTATTATGTGCATACATGGTACATATGCATACTTTCCCCCCGCTTGGCATACGTAAGGTCATATCTCTTTATTACTATTATTAATTATATTATATTATATTCTTTGTTGTGTGCCCACTAAGGCTGCTGGATTAAAGTTATGATCCATCATGAGTGTATCATTTTGTGGATAGAATTGTTGTTGTTGCTGCTGCTGCTGTTGTTGTTGGTGGTGGTGGTGGTGCTGTTGCTGCTGTTGATGATGTTGATCGTGTAAATTAAATGTATTAGGAGTCATTGGACTGTGTGGACTATAGAGACTGGGAATATCATCATCGGATATAAATTGACTTGGGCTAGGAGACACTGGGGTATTTAATGCTGTATGATATGCGCTTAAGGCAGGTGAGTTTACGCTTCCATCTACCATTGGACTCAATCCTGGAGATAAATTGCTTGTTGCATAAGATAAATTCTGTGTCTGCACTGTGAGTGATGGACGTGGGTTAAATTGTTGTCTTGATTGCTGTAAAAAGTAATTTTGATTGGGTGGTATATTATCATGAGAAGTAATAAATATGGAGGGTGGTCTACTTTCAGGTACAAAAGTGTTGTCTGGGGTGGTAGTGGTATTTAATTGTTGTGGTTGTGAAGCTATATAAAAGATATTAGCCAAGTACACATACACATACTCATGTATACGTACCTTGCTTGGTTGTCAGAAACTTCATCATGGACTCCAGCATTTGCTGTTGCTTTTGTTGCTTATTTCTAGTTTCTGCAAGTTCTTTTACAACCATGTTGAAGTTACTTTGTAATCTAGCCAACTGCTGTACCATCTCCGATTGAGACACTTGCATCATCGTCATATGTGAATTAATATCACCTTGATCTCTTTTGGTCGTTTCAGTTTCTAGTGATTTCCGTTTAATTTCATCTAAATAATCGGGTCTATCCTTTATAAACTTTTGATGCGAGAACTCCCAAATTTGATTTTCTGCTAGTGTACGATGACCTCTAGGTGATTTATTTACTTTATGAAAGCCGTACCTACAAAGTGTCATTTTAATGCGTTTCTTTCAATAGTAAATTATTACTTTACATACATGTTGAGCTGGCGTACAAAGGAAGAAAAGTTATTATGCTTAAAATGTTTGGGTAGGACATCCCTTGAAAACTCCATAATATTACAAACGATAAACGATGATCCTGTATAACTCCATGCAATTAAATGTTGATATTGAAGATCAACGACCATACTATAAATTTAAAAATCGACCGAACATTAATTTTTATGCTTAGAAAAAGATATCACATAGTTAAACTTACTTGTATAACTTGTGCACAAATGTATTATTACTACTGACATTATTATTACTGCTATTGCTATTCTTACTATTACTAGAAGAAGGTGGCAATAGAGACATACTATTGGTGAACTGTGTGTTCAGTGAATCTCGAGGGGATCCTCCAGGTGAAACATGAGGTGAAAGTATAGGTGATCCCGATGAGGCAATAGAACAACTGTCGTTAAAGGATCCAGAGATGGAAGATAATGAGGAATCTCTACCGTGCTGCATCATCTTTATTTCTCAAGTTAAAAAAAAAAAATATAGTGAATTTTTATTTTATATATGTAGGAGAAAGAAAGAAGTGAGCGAGAGCCTGTGAGGGGGTTGATGAAAGTAGATATTTTTACATTGGATCAGATATCACATAGTTAAACTTACTTGTATAACTTGTGCACAAATGTATTATTACTACTGACATTATTATTACTGCTATTGCTATTCTTACTATTACTAGAAGAAGGTGGCAATAGAGACATACTATTGGTGAACTGTGTGTTCAGTGAATCTCGAGGGGATCCTCCAGGTGAAACATGAGGTGAAAGTATAGGTGATCCCGATGAGGCAATAACGTACACACTGTTAAAGGATCCAGAGATGGAAGATAATGAGGAATCTCTACCGTGCTGCATCATCTTTATTTCTCAAGTAAAAAAAAAAAACTATAGTGAATTTTTATTTTATATATGTAGGAGAAAGAAAGAAGTGAGCGAGAGCCTGTGAGGGGGTTGATGAAAGTAGATATTTTTACATTGGATCACGTGGCTTAATCGTTCTTTGTTGCAGCAGCAGCAGCGGCAGCATAAGAAGAAGGAGCAGGACGTAAATAACAGAGAGGACCGATCCAGTGAAGACGATACTTTTGCTTATCATTAGCAAGAATAGGACGAATCCACTCACAGAATACAACAAAGTAATAAACTCCCAATGCTTTAAAAATACAATATTAGTATATACGCACACAATAACTTCCATCTTTCTATAATAATAAAAAAAAAACTTTACCTGTACCAATGTGCCACCATCCGTGAAGCTAAAAATAACAAAATACGCCTTTTAAGTAAAAAATAACTCCGGTGTAGATACAATAAAACTTACTTCACTGATTGAACCAGTCAAAAAGGATACAGAGTGTCTCCAAGCTCTTAAAGAATGACAAAATTGATTGTCAATATTCCAAAGGATGAAAGCAACGACAAATCCTAATGCTGACATCCATAATAAAGCATGTACTCTAGGTCTTTCGTATGATAAACTTTTAGGCACTTTTTGGAATAACGTAATTGCTCTATAAACTACGCCCAAGACAAGAATTGCGTACGAAACTTGATGAAAACAGGATCTTTGATGATCAAGTAAGACCAAGTAACCAATCCTGAATAGAGTGTTAAACAAAGTGGAAGCTTGTAACTCACTTGATGGTTTGGCTCAGCAATATAGCTGTATATAGATGTTATGCGGTAATTTAATACACATTATTGGATGATGATTTCAAAAGTTACACACTACTTACGTATGCCACACCATGATACTTGCAACATAAATCACTACCATAAAGAAATAGATGAGATAATAATCAGTAGCCAATATATTACTTGTAAATTACTTGGTAATTCGTCTAATAATTGCATATTGTATTGTAACGTCATATGGAAGCACCACCTAATAAAAGACAATATATAGATGAGTGCGTGTGGTGCCTGGATATTAAAATTTTGAAATTACGCACGAGCCAAAGCCTACAAACATCACGCCCAGATAAGCAATGATAAAAGTCTTGCTGAACCCATTTCTCAATGTATTGTAAATTCCAAACAGAGAAAACAGCACTAAAAAGAGACAAAAAAGTTATTACGAAATGACTTTTTTGCCTTGAAATGACATATAATTCTTACTGAAGCCTAAATTTGTGGTGGTATTTACAAATTCTGCTAAATATGGTGAAACTGTATAATTTTCCTAAAAAAAAAAAAACGCGTGTTTATGTCTATGTGATTTTAGCATCGTGAACTACAAAATATTTACTTCGCACCAGTCAATGGTAGAAGTGCTATATAATGCAAATAATATGAATATTCAGTCTACATGTCACTTTTCTTTACGAGTATGGCTTACACTGGGCCCCAATAATAATCCTCTTCTAATATAGTAGTCATAACCTGCAGTAACAGTAGTAGAGTAAGTCAATGTGCAATTCAATATGGCCATTTCGTAATCTTACTCGAGTTATTTATGTGCAAAAGGTGAAAGATATTTCGTGAAGCACAAAGTGTGTGTTTAATATTGAATTCGGTACTCGACTTTTCTAAACGTTGAGCCTATCTGATTTTCATGCGCCTAAACAAAATTTTTGTTTCATGCGGTATAATCTAATTGAATACTTTCAAATAACATCGAAAAGACAAGTATTTACGGTGATGTTATTCATCGCCATGAGAACCCGCTATTATCGTTACCACACACACCCGCACTACTGCAGTGTGAATTGAAAGCCAAACAGTGGTCGTCATATCATTGGATGAAATTTCTTGACTACTGAGTGGCTATAGCGGAGCTATCGTTTTGTCTGAAAAGACACCCGCAGAAGATAAGAAAAACGACACTAAAGTGTTCTCTACAAAGTATTCTAATTCGCTTTTATTCTCCCCTGTACATCAACATTGGCTAGAAATATCAACCACACTTTTTCGATGCGAGTCAAGAACCCACAGTGAGATTCTAAGCCACCCATTGGGGAAATAATTTAAATTCCCATATCGCTTTTTTGACTTCCTAAATAGGAAAGGATGAAAATGACTCACATCCTTTATCTATCTCACTGGCCAATCAGAATACAGATAAGTATGTGGCTATAAAAATCATGGTGAAAAAATCCTTTTTATAAAATTTCTTTTTCTTTTCCAACTTCTTTTTTATAAAAAGTCTTTTTTATATAACGCTTCCGTTAAGGTTTTTTCTTGTCTGTTAAAACCTTCCCTACTCTCATATATATACAGTTTTTTTTTTCACTTCAAGGAAAAAAAAACTAGTCTTTTAAGCTTATCAGCTTCGCTCCCAAACTCACTCTTCTTATAAACTTCTGAAACCCTTTGCTAAACCCCTTTTTTGTTATATATCCCAGTTTTCCCATTTACTATGTCCTTCACCGCTTAAATTAACCTCGTTCCTTCGGACGACATACATTCGTAACAGACACCACATAACTTATATCTCGATTAAAAAATACTAGTAGCCAACATGGTCTACCCATACACTTCGCAACAATGTTTACACACTTTATTAACTACAACTACATCAAAAAAGACCTGCAAGTCTCGAAAACCAAACTTACTATTACCCAACTGAACTTAGAAAACTTATCTTAATCTCTCAAGTTAAATCAATCAATCAATCTTAAAAAAATGTCTATCATCAATACTCCCGCTCTCGAATCTCAATCCACTATGGGTCAAGACGTATTCTCTCAACTCTATCAATCTCTCACCCCCACCATGGGTACGCCATTCCAAGAACCTTCTTCCGTTTTTGATGAATGGCTCAAGCAAGACTTTTTTTCATCAGAGTGCAGTGTCAACTCTTCTCCTGAGATTGCCACTCCTCTTGATCAATTCCTTATGTCTCCTCCTTTCCAAGCCAAGGACGAGATGAAGACCAGCAAACCTACTTGCATGTTTGGTGATACTGCCGCTGATCTTGATGTCTCTGCCATTCTTGATTCTCCTGCTCCTCAACCATTGTTCAATGCTGCTGTTACTCCTGCTACTCCTGCCACCCCCTTCCAAGTTCCAGCTTCCGCTTCCAGTGCCACTCAAATGACCCATTTGTTTGCTGATATTGGTGAGTCTTTGCCTGCTGCTTTGGCTGCTTTGGCCGCAGTTGCTGCTCCTTCTACTCCCGTAGTCGCCGCCGCTACTGCTCCCCCTGCTGTCTCTCCTGCGGTTGCCAGTGCAAGCACTCCTACTTTCTCCACAAAGACCAACACCAAGAAGCGTGCTGCCTCTTCCAGTGAAGAAGACCCCGCTGACGATGCTGCTGTCAAGCGTCAAAAGAACACTGATGCTGCTCGTCGTTCTCGTCTTCGTAAGGTCCAAAAGATGGAAACTTTGGAGAACCGTGTCGGTGAACTCGAAAAAATGAATGCTGGTCTTTTAATGCGTGTCGCTGTTCTCGACTCTGAAAAAACTAACTTGAAGGCAAAGGAATCTTCTTATGAAGCTCGTATCAAGGTCTTGGAAGATCAATTAGCTGAGGCTCATAAAGCTCTCGCTTCTCGTTCTTAGATACTATTTTTTTTTTTTATATATACATTTCATCGTTTTTTCTTTTAATTTAGACATCTACTTCTTTTAATTATATATTATACATAGTCCAATGAATCATTTCTTTTTCTTTTTATTATTCTTCATTTTATTCATACAAGCAAACAATTTCTCTAATAAATGGTATATCGTTTTTTTTTTTAAATAATTTGTATTTGTCATCCAAGTGAAAATCATTTGTTCTCGATTAAATTAAGTTTATGATCCGCGGAGACTCGTTTTAAACTCTATCGCTCTCATCAAAGTATATCGTCGTCTTTTTACGATTTGATACAGATAATCATTTCCTTCCATGGTCAATAGAAAACCGAGGTGCAATCGTAAATGTTATGGCTACAACAGAGCATGTATAATTTACGTCTCGTTTAAGAGTAAATTTTTTTTCATCCAATCATTTTCTTACAGGTAGGACTGCTTTCGTATAAATTTTTTCTTACTGCTTTTCATTGCCCGCCACAAATCTCATGTAAGTATAAATCGTTGCCCATACTCTTTAGTTTCTTCTTCTTCACTTCACGTAAACATAAGGCAAGTATTGAATATAGAGACATATGTAAAATGGATATCTTTTTATTATTTCTTTTACAAAGATGATAAAAACAGACCTGTTCTGCATTTCTACTGAAGACAAACCATTGCCTTTTAACTGAAAGAAAAGAAATAGTTTAAAGATATTCTTTTTCATATATCTTTTTCTTTTTACAAAACCACATTTTTCTAACCTTTTTGTTTTTAACTTTTACAGATTCTCGAAGGATTTTCTTATTGTTACCTTTTTTTAAATAAAATATTTGCTTCTACAAAAAAAAATTACTCTTTTTTTCCTTGTCTTACTTTTTTAAATGAATTTTTTATCTACATCTAGAAGATGCTACTCTACATTTGAGGTATGCTTTAAAACTGCTTTTGTAAATACTTTTGCTCACTCATGTGTGTGTAGAAATTAGGCGTATCATCATCAACTTGTCAAAAACTGAAAAGTACATTTAATGTAACACAGCCCACCCATGCTCAAACACAATTCATACCACCTCTTGTTGCTGGGAAACAGGACCTTTTACTTCGAGATAGAACAGGTACGGGTAAAACATTCGGAACTGCTCTCACCTTGGCTTCATTGATCCCTGCTTCCTTGACTACCAAGAGTGTGCAGTCTTTGTATATTGTACCCAACCAAGAACTAGCTTTCCAGATCGGATCTTGGATCAAGCAATTGACAAACCACAATGAGAATGTGCAAGTGCTTGCTAGTTCTGAATCAGCACCTTTAACCGAGATTCCACATACAGTGGTTGGTACCCCAGGCCGAATTCTTGATCTTATCAGTCAAGGAAAACTACCTGTCGATGCCCTTCAACGTCTCGTTTTGGATGAGGCAGATCAAGCTCTTTCTCTGCCAAAACGCTATGCGACAGCACGACAACAACACAAGCGTGCAGTCCACCCCAAACCTGCCGAACTTCTTTTGGACCAGTTATCCCAATTAAAGCATCAAACAATGATATCTTCAGCCACATTAAATAGACCGCTAAGATACTTTCTATCGCAAAAAGGGTGGGTGCAAAATCCTTTGTTTATCGATTTAGCTCAGGGATCCCACATCAATGAAGAACGCAACGCCACTGTCAAACACCACTGTCTGGTTATATCCGATGATACCATTCGCAATATCGAACAAACCAAGGAGGAAGTTACAAGTAAAGATAAAAAAGCCGATTTTGATGATACGGACGATCGCATGATGGAAAGTATTGCTGTCTTGCAAGAACTAGAGCCTGTGAAAAATGGAATCCTATTTGTCGGTACCTCAGTTAGTGTAGCCACGATTAAAAAGAAATTAGAAGAGCATGGAATCAGTGCAGAAGACATCAAAAATTACAATGGGGCTCGCAATAAGTTGTGGATCGCTACGGAATTCACAGCAAGAGGTGTGGATATTCCAGGCGTGTCTCATGTCTTTATTCTAGGAAAACCATCCTCTGTCACAGCTTACTTACATATGGCAGGGAGAACAGGAAGACTAAGCCCTGAAGGCTTCGCTAGTGGAAAAGTCATTAATTTAGTAAGAGAGCATGGATGGACAGAGTCAAAAATGGTCAGCATGTATGATCTTTTAAATATCCCTGTACAGAAATATGAGCATGTAGAATAAAATATTTATTAGTTGCCTATGCATTCTATAATTTGTGCGCTGTAATGATAAGAAGGGTATAATAGTACGTAGTAGCAGTTAGGCATTATCGCGTTGTATTAACCGAGAGACCCGACCCAAGCATTTTGATCCACCTTGCATAAATAAAATCTGTGCACCGAGTCGTAAATAACAAGGCTCGTACATGAACTTGAACGTGCACTTTCCTTGAGCTCCAGACTGAATGGTGGTAGTTGTCTCTCCAGAGTCATCTTTGGCGGTGGTATCTGCGGTAGAGTTGACTGTTAAATTCTCAAAGTCGTTGCTCAGTTGCTCAGAAAGAGTGACGGAGGTAACGCGTGCAAGCTGACGTATTGAACCGCAGTTCACCATACCACAAGTGCCTTTGGATACACCCGTAGCATGGTATAACACCATCAGATCAGCCTCAAATTCAGTGTAACACTCAGGCTTATCCGCTCCTAATAACACCATGCCTTTATGAATCTTCCAATTGGGATCAGTAATACCGTCTAAAGCAAGTGTCGCTGTCTGACCGCAGTGGACATAATGAACAGGCATTCGATGTCTATGGATGGATATCACCTTCACCTTGATAAATTCTCCTTTGGAATTGGGGCCCAAATGATACCAGCGATTTTCTCTAATATTTACACGGCCTTGAACTAGTACACCACCGACCACTGTACCAACATCTACAAATTATTACAAACAATTAATACTATGACTAAGTTATTCTGCTTGTACATCATCCTACCAGATAAACTATACACCTCCTCAATTTGAAACTCTGCGGGTTCCTCTAATAATTCATCATAATGCATGCTCGTAGGCTTTGGAAGGTAATTGAAAAACTTGAGCAACAGATTCATATTTTGTCCAGTCACATTAGAGACCATAAAAATAGGCAATTCAGGGCCTCGTTTCGAGAAGTGAGAAGCACAGGTGATTAAATCATTATCGGTTTGTACCACCATTGGAACCTTGCTCATCCAAGGAGATTTAAGTATGGCCAATAAAGAGGATAACGTTCGCCGCAGTTGGTCTTGAGTGGCTAGATCACTTTTCGTGATGACTACCATGACAGGAACGTCCAGCATCACAGCAATTGATAAATGTTCCTTGGTCATATCAGTTATCCCACCTGCATTACCCGCAATGACCAAACAAGCATAATCAGGAGCATATCCCATTAAACCGGAAATAGTTGTTCTAAGATATTTAGGGTAGCCGCATGTATCTAAAAAGGTAACTATTTTGCTACTCGATTCGCATATTTGCTCCCACGTGCTGACATTGGTGGTGGCATAATTGATTAACTTGCCCTCTGAGTCATAACCGATGATCTCATGCGATATAGACGAACTTCTTCCTGACTCTAATTCATGTCGATGCCGCAGTAGATTTAATCTTGCCCGTCCTCGTCCATTGTCTTTGGCACCATGTGATATATGGCCCAACAAGGTAGATTTTCCTGCACCCAATCCACCTACTAAAACTACTCGTAGGTCCGTGAGTTGATGTGTGTCGTCGTCATTGGGTCGTTTTCGCACCAGAATTTCAGCTACTGTATAATCCTTCTTCTTTTTATAGCCTGATTTGGATTTGATAATTGAGTCCAAGGTGAATTCTCTCATAACAGATACATCTGCTCCCAACTCGTTAGCCATTTTTCTCAAAGTACTAATCGACGACGCCATTTCCTCTGCTGTCAGTCCTTTAATTGTTCCATCGTCATCAACTCCGATTTCGTACAATGCTTCGCCGTTACCCTCAGATAATCGTTTTTTTTTTCCACTGTTTAGAATTATCATGCAAGTAGCGAATTCAGGGTTTTTATTTACCTCCATTTCATTTGTGTAATAAGGTGCTCAAGTCGCTCGAGAGAAGGATTGATTAATTTTAACTACATTTAATTGATAAATATTAGCATTCACTTAAAGAGGAACGATACAAAGACATGCCTTGTACTCAATATTTCCTTCGTCGTCAACCTCCGGAGGTAATGTACCGTGAGCGTAACATTTTGTTAGTAATGAGATTTCATACTCATTGGAATCGTTTGCCATTTCTTATGTAAATTGTTTAACGAAAGAAAAAAAAATCAAGTCGAAAAACTGAGGTTCTTAAATACAACGAAATGAGTAAGGACGGAGTACAAATTACAGGGCAAGTACCAACAATAACCGCGGGACGATCAAACAAACGGAGAATTTGAATGCAAAGAAGGCTTTAATGAATTATTTTATTGGATATGTGATTCTAGTAGCCATGCTTTTGTTCAAAATAATTGGTAGCGGCAGACATGGTCATATTGGTAATCAAATCGTTCTTGTGCTTGTTGTCCTTGATTTCACTTTCACTTCCTCTTTCTTGAAGAAGCTTGACAAGCTATAATGACATTGGGTTGAGTATGAATTACCGACAAAAGACACAAACAAACAATTACCTCTTTAGCTGCGATTCCTGCAATCAACTTTTTAGCAGTAGCATGTTGAACTTCCTTACCCTCTTCTCTTTGCTGCTTCTCCCAGACGTTGACAGCTTCATATGCCGCAGCAGCAGCAATGAGTTCGTAACTGTGTATCATAATGAGTCAGAATGCATAACGCAATAAGGAGGCATGACCAAGTACTTTACCTTGCTTTTGATTTCTTTTCCTTGTAGACCTTTTTATTAGCTTCTTCTAAATCTTTTTCGGCTAAAACTTCTTGTTTCTTATGTCCCCATCCCTTCCAGTTGCCAAACCAAGCCTTCATACGTTCACGCTTACTATCATCTTCGTCTTCGTCATCCGAGTCGATCATTCTAGGAGGGTCAGCAGGTTCGATTGTCCATAATTGGTTGATTGCTTCTTCAACAGGCTTTTTATGATAGACCATCACGCGGGCATCTTCGTTCATATCCTCGTGGCGGATATCAACGACAACTTCTGTATCACTAAGTGCATAAATATATCCATGTTCGGACTCATATCCGAAACGTTGATCGTTAGCCTGAAAAATTAAAGTTAAGTATTCCTATCATCCGTTTTTTAATACACGTAAAAAGTCCTACTACTCACAGCATCCTGTTCCTTCATTTGATCCAAGTACAAACGATTCTCCTTGGTGAAAATAGCTTTGTAAAAGAAAGTTTAGGATATACTTTTCATTGAACTTATAAAAGAAGATACTCACAAATAAAACTTTTAGCTCTATTGATGTCCAAGACAAGACCGCTTGCTTTGTTTGTTAAGAAACCGTTTTGATGGATCCACAGCTGACTGTCTCTTTCGGGAGATACAGGCTTTTTGGCTGCCATAACAATCTTGGAAGCGACCTATCATGACTTTATTAGTAAAGTACCGAGATTTATATTGTAAAGATCATACCGCGGCATTTTCAGGTTCGCGTATATCAACCACAAGCTCGTTCATTTTGGATACGATATAGAAATATCCAAGTGGGAATTGATTTTCAGGTACAGTCATCGGTTTTATAAAAAGGCACTATGGAAAAGTAGAGAAAAAATGGAAGAACAGTTCAAAAAAAAAGTTTATTTATTACATTTAGTGTCAGTTTGTCAGGTAACACAGTGGTAACTTGTTTGATAATTTCACTCGCTAAGCCCTACTGTACCTTTCATATGTCTGTACGTAATGTTGTACAACTTTTCAGAATTCAGTTTCTATACAACAGTAGACATATTTCGAAACTTTTACTTTTTTCTACAAGAAAGAATATGGACAGAAATTGACTGCAAGTGTTGTTAGATCGTAGTTTTTTGGATCTAAGTACTTGAGTTTAAACTACACTTTTTGTTTGTACAATGTCTACCACAAAAAGTACGCATAAACTCCGAATTGCTTTCCACTACAACATTTCTGCAAGAGATGAAAAAAAGTATTGATATAGGAGGGAAGGTGTGAACTATTGTAGTAAATATGGTAAAGTACAGTAGTACAGGCTTTTGTATACTACGTTCGTCGCTGTTTACAGAAAATCCCTTGGTTATAGAAGATACGTTATAAATGGATATTCTCTGAATCTGTTTCTAGCAGTTTTAAGCGTATAATACCATAAGTTTTCACAATCCAATATTCTTTTCTGATGATTCAGGACAATCAAGATTTATGTTGTAATGCATTTAGAACGAAGCGACTGTCTATTTGATCATCTGGGTATATGTACGTAACGGGTTAATTACATATAAACAATCTCAAACTTTTTAATTCCTAGATCGGTTCATTGTTCTTTATATCAAGTACAAGAGGTATAAAAAGAACTCAAAAATTTCATTGATGAATACATATAATATGTACTTATCGAGAAATGAAGTAATAGTTGATCACATATAAATACTTTTGTATAGCAGTTTCCTTCTGAGGTTTCGTTCAATGCATGATATATAACATAATGTTTAGAACTTTCTACCGTATAATTCGTAAGGGGTTAAAAGTTCTTGATAATCGTTCCAGATACCTACTGTTTTATTCAAGATCAACATAATCGGCTTATCATCGTGCGGGTGTACATACAACTTTCGTTAAATAAGATTACAGCTATCTGTTAATACCTCTTACATTGGTAGTCTCAGTGATTTTTTACTTTGCATTTCGTAAACATTCGTATTTTTAAATAATCCATAAAGCACGTATAGCTATACTATGAAAGAAAACAATTTGAGACATGGAATATCATATCGATATATTTTCAACGTTTGCCTAAATTGATGCAAGGCAATCGAGATCTATGTGTACGTATGTGGGGGTAATGCACGATCAAGCTCAAAGCATTATTTTTTGGTGGTAAATAAAAATTCTGTCCAAATTTAAGCGAATAGATGTAAGACAATCAAGATCTATGCGTACGTATGTGAGGATGCGTAAGACACCGACAAACTTCGAGCATAATTCTTCTTAAATGTAAATAAAACTGAAAACTATAAAAGCGGGCGTTTTAAGTATATACTTCTCATAATTTTTCTTCAAGTTTCCCATACTTTGTAGTTAAAAAAGGTAGGAGTTGATATATAGTTACTGTTTGGATGTCTACTTAGTTGTAATTTCAAGATGAAAAGCTTCGTCTTAGCGGTCATTGGGTCTCTCTTACTTCTTCAGTTCGCTGAAGCTCAAATCAAATTAACAGCTTCTAAAAAACTGTCCTGTTCTGTCATTTTTAATGGAGGTGAAAAATATCAATGCTTTATGCGCGCAAACGATGAAAGCGAATGTTCTGCTTTAGCGACTGCACTACAAGGCGCGGGTGCTTGCGACACTGTCTCTTCAACAGACTGCAATTATAACCTTACTGACTGCAGTGCTCCTTCGTATTTATTTGCTGGTCTCTGTGCTGACTTGTATCGCGGTACCACGATTTTTGATCGCGAAATTACTGACGTAGGAACTTGCAAGAAGACTTGAATTCGTTCGAGCTCTATTATATAATCTAAGACACAAGTTTGCATGCTCACAATATAACAATAAACTTTACGGATTCAAAGCTGTATATATGATATACTTTTGCTGTAAATTTCCCTCATTTTTGCACGAAGAGGAGGTGTATAATATTCTAGGCGGCTGGCCGCTTAATGCTTCCCGCAAATTTACAAAATTATTCTTGGCCACTTACATAATGTAGTAGTGATTCTGTTCTTATGTTTCAGTCTCTAATGATATTGCACGGACTTACACTCTTGTGATTATAATAAGAATGAATTGATTATTTGCTACCAAGAGAGAATCTGTCCAATGAATAAATAATAGCTCCACTCGAGACGAAGAAGTCGTATAGTCAAGCATGTAAATAGCTTTGTGATACTTTAATCTCGTTATAATATGCAATAAGAACGCACAGCATTTTTAAGTCGGTTCTTTTCTTTTTGGTCACTTTGTATAAATACTTTTAGCCATAAAAATATATTTGATAGCATGAATTTTATTTAGTATTGGATGCTAAAGCCACAATGCTTCTAGTTGGTATTGTTAATCATCTGGGATAATTGTGTGGTATGGGGACTTGCAGAGGGAGAAAAATGTAGAGGTGTCAAATGGATATACAACTTTGGGATATGTGGGGGATGGCTTGCTGACAGGTGCAACGACATATGGTAATGAATTTGCTTTGTAACAGCAATGCCAAAATAAAAGGGTAACGTGCAATTGCTTTTGTAAAAGAGAAAGCCCACCGCAAATCCATTACTTCGTAGTGTATTTCCAAAAAGAACTTCATTGCTTCCATCGGGAGTCAACTCGGAATCCTGTATGTCATACACACAAAGTTGCTATTTGCGTGAATATGACCGTACGAATATTTGTCAGCGTGATGAGTGAGTGAAGGCAGAATAATACTTCAGGAAGGTTGATACGGCCAATTTCTGCCATGGTAAAGAAACTGCTATGTATCATTTGTGTCATATAAAAAACTAACTGAAATCCTGCAAAGCATTGTGAAATGCTTATGATCCATAAACACTGTAGCAACATTTTCCTTCTTACCATTAACTTGAAAAGTGAGAATAGGATGGTCATACTTCAAGACGCTGTTGCGCGACAAGACGGCGAGCTTGAGCGTATCCAAGCAAAGGGAATGATCGGTGGTGTTGTCACCGCAAAGCTTGACTTCTCCAAAACCAAGGGATTGCCCAAATGCACGTTGGACCAAGGTGGATACAATGGCGTCCGGACGAATGCCAGTGGCCAGTACATCCTGCTTGTCCGGTCATTGTAATACAACCTGCCTCTTGGTATCTGTCATCGATGTAGTCCCCTTAGGCAAAGCCAGGCAAAGCAACCACTGTACACAAAGGATTCTTTTTATGCACAGTTTCTTTTTACCATCCACACTACCCTTAAGGTCCTTTTTGAAAGGCCAAAGACGCAGAATGAAGAAGCCCCTATACATCCGTGGAGATGAGGTAAACCGAGAAAAGCCTTGAGTGGTGTACACCACCACTGGTTTTATCTAGAGTACACTTAATGTTGGAGATCCAAGATGTACGCAAATGTTAATGATAAAAGAGATAACAAAGAGGGAAAGAGAAACAGAAGAAAACACATTTGTGGTCAATATTTATAGATGTACAAGCTAATTTATCACGAAAGCTCCCAGAAAGTGATTTGTCATTGATTGAACAATCAAGTTCAGTCAGGAAATGGACACTCACCTTTATCATCTTATTTAAATCCCAAAATTATCCGCGTGGATGGTAAAAAATCAATGTGTGCATAAACATATCCTAAAATAAAACATTAATACTATTATGAAAGGGAATGCTCATTCGCACCAACTTCTTGCGGACAACGGAATACTGTTTTTGCCCATCCAGAAAGAGAAGATTACATGAACGCACACAAGTAATTTGCATATAAACGGTATTCCTAAATTTTCACATTTACCGCATTTCTTGATGATCGTTATTTTCTATCGCAAGCTTTAAGAAGTAGCTATCCTTGAATCGCTGCTGTTTGATGCATTCAATACATGATCAACGTGCCCGCTACGTGACGGAAGCGTCACATTCGTTACCAAGTACCATTATATATGCTTGAACTCTCATCCCACTGATAAACTACTTCTTAAGCGCTCTCACGTACATAAATAATAGAAGGGAAATCATTCGAGGGAAAGGCAAACATATTTCCCTTGATTTATCTTAAATCTGCGTGACATTAAATGTATCTATTAGAGAACCAAAATATTTCTTCAGTACGTATGTAGGGGTATCGCATAATCAAAGTAAGAGCACACCCCCTTCTATATCTACCTAAAAGTCGGTCCTAAATATAAAACCATTGTTGTCCTGTACTTCTCGCTATTTTTCTCTTTAAGTTTTTTTTTTTTATAATTGAAAAGGTAAAAGTTAGCTTTTAATGACTCGGATTTGTTCGTTAGATGTATACTTAACTATCGCTTTTTTAGGATGAAAAGCATTGCCATAGCGGCTGTCTGGTGTCTCTTATTCCTTCATTCTACAGAAGCACAAACAGAAGCAATGTCAAGTGGAAAAGTTCCTTGTTCAATTGTTTATTCTCAAGATAAGCAGTGCTTTCTTCGTAAAAAAGATAAAGAAGAATGTACTAAGGCTGCGTCTGCGATGTTTGACTCGTTAGGTTGCGCAGCAATTTATTCAAAAGATTGCAGCCATTTCATAGACGAGTGTGTTGCTTTTTTGTTTATGTTCACCAAAGTGTGTGAGAGTGTATACGGAGGCTCCGCGTTTGATAAGAGTGACCTTATGAAAGAAGTGTCTTGCTGAAAGAATGAAATTTAATTTGACTCAAGATTATTGTCTAAAACCAAAAATAAAGCTTGACATTACATGGTACTTTGCCGTATATTTCTCCCATTTTCGGGACAGAAAGGTGTGAACATAACGATTCTAAGCAACTGGTTTATTTAAAGTCTTTGAATGGATTTTGCTCAATACCACATTACACAGCTAAAATCATGCCTTGTTACTACGAAAACAGTTTTTGATCTTATAGTAAAGATCAAATAATCGCATAACTACACTTAACTTAAAGGTACTACTATGAAAAAAACATGACCGCATAAAAGAACAGTGTCAACTCAATGTGTGCACTTCAATATTTCATTAACGATAAATTTTTAATCTACGTAGTTTTGAAACAATTATATAAGAAAAGTTTATTATAAAACACGAGCAACATTTACCGAGCTAACCTGTATGGGCATCGATGAGATAAATGTAGCAAATATCATGCAAATTGCCATAGTGCGCGCAATTGTAGCCGGTTTTATTCAAGGGCACAACACTTGATTGCAACACCACTTTCCAATTAGACCAACAAAATATACGAAAATTTAGCTTTCTCTGCTTGTTATATCTTTCTTTTATACCTGAGTTAGTTACTTTTGTTCTTGACATGTTCGTACGGTTTTTAAGGTTTTATGTCATTTACGCCACTTTTCATCTCATGATATTCGGAGTGGAATGGGAACTTACAGCTGCTGGTTGAATAATTGCCCGCTTCATCTGAAATATAAATCTTCTAGAGCTTTCGCAGAATCTGTTGCAGTGTACATGTCAAGAGAAAAAAAAAAAACAGGTGCAATCTTTCCTCACGTTATATTTGAATTATCTGGCCCTCTACCTTAACTTACGAGTTTCAAAGTGTTGGTTTGAGATTAATCTTTTTTCACGATACTCTCACTGACTATGTTTCATCAGAGAATTTTTTTTCTTTTTGTATATGACGACAGAGCAAGTCAACAAAAAGGGCCTAGCAAGATGGAGCGCGCATGAACCTTGGCACCCGTTCCCCAATGACGACAAGACCATCGCCGATGTAAAAAAAAAATTACGCTGTAAAGAACGATGCGATCATTTCCGCATTTTCCCAAAATGGGTGTTATGCAAAGTCAAAATTTTCGTGTAACCAAATAGGTGCATGCGTTGTGCCGTGAAACGGATTGTTTTTATTTATTAGTAGTGTAAAATGTTTAATAAAGAGAAAATTATAAGATGTATATATTTAAAAAAAAAAGTATGAGGAAGCAATTTACATGGCAGGGGGAGTGAGAACGCCGTCGATGATGTGCATGACACCATTGTTAAGGAAAGCGTTAGTTTCGACAACGCGGATGGTGTTGTTTAAGCGGACGACACCGGTAGTGCTGTTGAAAGTGACGGGCAAAGCGACGTTATTGATGGAAGACAATTGAACTTGACCATTGTTGGCAGCAGCAGCCTCGGTAATGTTGGTAGAATAGTAAACACCGGAGACGATGTGAGTCTTGAGCAAGTTCTCCACGGTTTCATTTGACAAACCTCTAGCATTGAAGTTTCTCAAAGCTCTATCATTGGGGGCAAAGAGGGTGAACTATAAAAGTAAAAAAGTGAATAGACGGTCATCGAACAATTCTGGGATTTCGAGCACTTACGTTAGATGTGGTGTTCAAAAAGTTGGCGACAGAGGGATAAGCTTTAAGAAGTGCAGAAAGACGTTCCAAATCATCATCTTCAGCGATGACTGTGGTAGGAGAAAGAGGAGGGATCAAGACTATCATTGCACACGTTAATATTTTTTTTTCGACACAACAAAGAAACAAATTTAGAAACCAAATTACTAACCTGAGTCAATGACGTTCAAATAACCATTGCTAGCGCTCAAATCCTTCTTCTTGACATCAGCATCGTCAACACCGTTACCGACTTCGTATTCGAGATAGTTGCCATTGGCACCCACCCAGGTTTGATTAGCCAATTGAGCAGCAGTAGCATTGCTTTCAATGAGGATGGGCAAACCAGTACCGAGCAAATCGACATCAGTCTTGTTCAAGAGAGAGTGGACAATGTTGGTGTTGGAAGTCAAATCGGCCAAGCGAACATTATCACCGACAACATGGTAAGTAATGATGTCAAGAACAGTAAGGTTGTTGAAGGAGAAGTTGGCAGGAGGATAATCACCAGAGTAATTCAAGTGGTGGGCTCTGGCATAAGCCTTCCAAACGGGAACCATTCTGCTAAGGATGCGATCGTTGGGAGCAAAGACGGTGTAGTTACCATCTGACTTCAAGAGGTCGATGACAGGTTGGTAGCCAGTGTCAGAGCTAACAAGACCAACGAACTTGGAGACACCCAAAGTGTTGTTGGGAGCTGTCAACAAGTCAAAGAGAGTACCACTGCTAGCATCAGTTTGCTGAGCGGAAGCAGCCATGGAGGCAGTAAGAGCAGCGAGAGCCAAGTATTTACCAAGTTGCATAATAAAAAAAGTAGTTTATGTCAAAGTAAGTTTTTTTTTTCTTCGAGACAACCGAAAGAACGAAAGTGACCTTTTTATATTAAAGCAAAAAGATCGGCTCAAAAGTTTCACCCAATAACTTTAAATTAAAAGCACGGAAAAAGTCTGTTTTCGATAAAGTTTGGAAATTTCCAAGGGAAAACACTGCGTAATGATGTTTTCAGCCTTGGCATACGATGATTTCCTTTTTCTGAATTATGTCGTTATGTTTCTCGTTTTTTTTTTTTCAATGGTTAAAGTTTAACAAGGGCATTACAAATGAAAAAAAAAAGGAAAAAAATACAGTTAAAAGGAATTTTTTCAGATATTTTAATATGTACAAAGCTTTTCAACAATGGCAATAGCGTCCGAGGAGGCCACACCATTCAGCCAGAGTGTGTACGTGGAGGCAGTAAGAGCAGCGAGAGCCAAGTATTTACCAAGTTGCATAATAAAAAAAGTAGTTTATGTCAAAGTAAGTTTTTTTTTTCTTCGAGACAACCGAAAGAACGAAAGTGACCTTTTTATATTAAAGCAAAAAGATCGGCTCAAAAGTTTCACCCAATAACTTTAAATTAAAAGCACGGAAAAAGTCTGTTTTCGATAAAGTTTGGAAATTTCCAAGGGAAAACACTGCGTAATGATGTTTTCAGCCTTGGCATACGATGATTTCCTACGTACACACTATGTCGTTATGTTTCTCTTTTTTTTTTTCAATGGTTAAAGTTTAACAAGGGCATTACAAATGAAAAAAAAAGGAAAAAAATACAGTTAAAAGGAATTTTTTCAGATATTTTAATATGTACAAAGCTTTTCAACAATGGCAATAGCGTCCGAGGAGGCCACACCATTCAGCCAGGGATAACGTAAATCATCATTTGAGGACATGTGTGTAACATGTCAACATTCCAAATATGGAAATGAGCAGGTGACTCGAAAGCACAGACTGCTAACGACGTCTCCCTACGCCCATTTTTTGGTCCAATAAAATTTTAACCGGACCGTTACACACAAAAAACAAGTGATGAGCGATACGGAAAATGCAAATTTTGCCGGACAAGAGCGGACCGGACTGACTCTTTTTACCGGACATTTATGTTACTTTTTACATTTTTGGAAAGCAAAGACCGCCTCTTTTTGACAGCTCGTTTAGAAGGTTAAAGAAAAACGTTTGAATATGCTACGCGCTCATGTGTTCAAATGTGTACAATTCAATCAATCTATTGCGAATCAATACTAGTATCCACCTATGAATAGATAGCTCTCAAAAGCGAGTGTTCTACGTAACATGCAATGTTATTTTCACGAGTTGCATTACGAGTGATGACAGTTGATACCATATGCAAATTCAACACTCATATTTGACTTGAAAATGAATTCATATTCCATTTGTAATATTAAATCCTTGTGGCATCTGTAAAATTTCTACTGTTCGCCCAAGAATAGTTCTTTTCTTTCATCATCGGCGATGATCGCCACGTAAGTGCACTCCAAATTTGGACACTTGCCAAGGCGAACCCAGAAAAGTGTGAGAAATCGCTCACATCACAACAGCAACGATCAGAGATGGATCAGATCCTTCAGGAACAAACTCTAAAATGATATCACTTCTATTTGTTTACCAAAACAAACTCAAGTTTTCTTGGAAATACGTGCTGCATGACCTCGTATCCGACGTGTGTGTTCTATGATGTTCTAATATAATTTTTTTTATTACATGATGTGTAGATGCGAGTAGCAACAATAATAAATTTGTACAATATGGGGTGTTTATGTGTGTGTGTGTATTTTAGGGAAGTTGTTGTATTAGAATCTGAATACCTCGACTCTGTAGACGAAGTTGGCAGGAGGATAATCACCAGAGTAATTCAAGTGGTGGGCTCTGGCATAAGCCTTCCAAACGGGAACCATTCTGCTAAGGATGCGATCGTTGGGAGCAAAGACGGTGTAGTTACCATCTGACTTCAAGAGGTCGATGACAGGTTGGTAGCCAGTGTCAGAGCTAACAAGACCAACGAACTTGGAGACACCCAAAGTGTTGTTGGGAGCTGTCAACAAGTCAAAGAGAGTACCACTGCTAGCATCAGTTTGCTGAGCGGAAGCAGCCATGGAGGCAGTAAGAGCAGCGAGAGCCAAGTATTTACCAAGTTGCATAATAAAAAAAGTAGTTTATGTCAAAGTAAGTTTTTTTTTTCTTCGAGACAACCGAAAGAACGAAAGTGACCTTTTTATATTAAAGCAAAAAGATCGGCTCAAAAGTTTCACCCAATAACTTTAAATTAAAAGCACGGAAAAAGTCTGTTTTCGATAAAGTTTGGAAATTTCCAAGGGAAAACACTGCGTAATGATGTTTTCAGCCTTGGCATACGATGATTTCCTTTTTCTGAATTATGTCGTTATGTTTCTCTTTTTTTTTTTTCGTGCATGCTTATTCTTACGATCATAGGCTCCCAAGATATTTCTCAATTGCTCAAGATCGTCAATCACTTCGATTTCCTTTGTCACAATCTCACGTAAAGTGTAGGCCATTTCTTGGAGTTTAGGTTCCAAAATAAGTGTAGGGAAGTGAATATCTAAAATACCATTGGCAAAATCAACAATCTATAAACAAAACGATCCATCAGTTTCCCGTTCTCCAGATACATTACTTCTATCAACTACTACTTACGTTACTGCGTTTGTTCAAGTTGGAAGATTTATCCTTGAGCCAAGTAATGATGGTCTCCAAAAGAATGGGTAATTCCGTGGCATTGATACGTTTAAGAGCTTGTTGTAAAAAGATATCGTTCTTGGGTGCATCGACAACCATCTTCAAGTACTGAGAGAATCGACCCTCCTTCCAGTCCTTCTCGTCATGTAAAGCAACAAGTGCCTTGATCAAGGAAACCAAGTCATTTTCTGGAATATCTTGTACCTTTTCCAACACAACGGGGATCAAAGCCCATTCCTTTCTTTCCAAAAGCGAGCTGATGATACCCTTTTCAGCATAGTTGCTACGAAGTAGCGACCTTGACATTAAAAAGAGAATGACATCCACTGGCCAGAATGCATCTTGGTTGAAGCATTTGGTGATCACACTGGAGATAAAATATTGAGATAATTCCATGTCTAACTTTTTAGCGTTGGTCCACTTCTTCATGGTGCGTCTATATTCCTCAGTTTGAGCATGAAGGTTATCTTCTTCCTCCTTCATCTCAACATCAACATCGATTTCCTTGACACAAGCATGTTCGAAAAAGACAGAGCTGAATTCCTCCTGTGTGATCTTTTCATCCAGTAACTTGACCAAGGTGTTTGTTTCGCACTTTTGATATTTCTCGAATCGAGACACCCACTTATCGTAGACATCTTCAGAACTTTCTTCAGAATGGAAGGGGAAATCACGACTGACCGTTTCCTTACCACTGCGAGAATAACCAATGTTTTCATCTGAGCTAATCTCGTTATTGATACCCATGAACTCCACGGTAGCCTTCATGGTGCCCATAGCCGCCATAAGCGAAACGGGTTCACTGTAATAAGGACAAAGCATCACAACAGAGTTGGTATCAGACATTTTCTTGGCAGATTTGATATTTTTCGTGGTGGTTTTGGATTCAATGGAAGACACGGTAATAGCAAGGTGTGAGTTGGGCAAGACAGCAATGTTGTACACGCAGTTCTGATTGAAGGTGTTCTTTTCAGACATCTTGATGACTTGCTCGGCTTGAAGGGTACCGTACTTGACGTCCCATACACTCACAACATGTTGAATCTCTGATTTCTTGACGGTGGTGCGAGGAGCAATCATAGCAACGTAACTATCGGATAAGGGTGTTACAGCAGCAATGTTGCCGAGTGTATCGTTGGCAAATTGATATCCATTGAGGGGAATGGATACATGTTCGGTCAAATAACCCGAGATCTTCTTGGAGGAAGTGTGCTTCAATTGCATGCGGTAAACAGTCCACGTGCCGGAGGAACTCAAAATAGTAAAACGACCGTCTGCGGGATCCAATGTAAAAGCAACAGGATTCTCGGTCAACTTCACATCGATACTGGTCAAGAGATCGATAGATCTGCGTTCGACATTGACGTGGTTGAGTTTAATACTGTACATGTCGGTGTTTTGGGTAATGGTGACAACAATAGTAGACATGCTGGGGACCATAGAGGAAGGAATACAACAAGGACGGTTGGAAGTGACAAAAGTAGTAGACCAAATCACTTTGCCGCTCTTTTGACCCTTTTGCTTGGCTGTAACGCGGTCCAAGTCTTTGGTGGCTAACTCGATCGATCCACTTTCACTGACAATCAACACATGAGAATGCAAAGCTGAAGAAACATGAATAGCGCTAATGTGTTCATCAAACTATAATATGGGAAACACACAGTGAGCATTCTCTCGAGCAATGTGATTTTTTTTTTTTTATCTACTTACAGTTTTCTTGGTCTTGTCCATTTCTTCATTATCGCCAGTCTTGGTGTTCTTCCACAGCCAGACTAATTTGCGTTCTTCGGCCTTGGTGACGTCGGGACCAGAAGCAACAATAGCATAGGTATAGTCAATAGCCTCGGAATCCCTACCACTGTCAATATGCGTGGCAGGTCCAACAAAGGCAATGCCAGGTGGAACAGTCCAAGATTTAGTACATTTTTGATCGGTGGTCTACAACATGTAAAAAAATAGGTGTGTCAATGATACGTCGTATGTTTGATGTCCATGCATGCTAAAAATAATCTTTTACATTGTAAATTTTAAAGCCTTCACCTTGAACGGTAATAGCAACGAGATCAGCGTCGTCACTGACAGTTTCGTTATTCAAGGTGGATTCTAAAGCATTAAGCCCGACAACAAAGTGTTTACTGTCATTAACACCAATGGTATTGTGAAAACGAGCAAGAGGAAAAGCCTCTTCTAAAACGAAACCAGGCATGTCTATCTAATTAAGCTTACAGTGGGGGTAAGGGTAATAAAAAAAATCATGGTTTTTGTGTAAAAAAGGTAAAAGGGAGGCTTAGCCTATGTGACGGGTTTTATTTTTTAATGCAATCTTTCTAGGTGTACTTGACACAGAGTTGAAGACTGACAGGCAATGCAGCGTCTGTCACGGTGATAAACTCTCCATCATCCACTAGATCGCTTAGTTTTTTGTCAAGGTTAGGCCTTGTAGCCTCCTCTAAAACCTTCGGTGCTTGCATGTAAATAGATGTGTTGGCTGTACGTAAACTAGGTTTCTTTAATTGACTACAGTACAACGCAGTGCAAAATGTGAATAAAAATATAGATCGACAAGACTTGTTTACACACTTACGTGGTTGGTTTCTCGGCGAGCCAGTCCATTAATTCTTGTACGGTCATGTTTTTATCGAGATGAGCAGTACTTGATTCAGAGCCACACACAGGACACTCTGGCTTCTTTTCAAGCTCAAAGGTGTATGTGTAAATGCCTTGATCACCTGTATACATCATGTAGTTATTTAAATAAGGAGCGACAAAGGTTGCCAATTTAAACGCTTCATTACAGCAAGAAGCAGCAATGATGGCATTTGTAGAAGCAATAGCGGGGATGATGTTCTTGACAACACCTTGCGTGAGGGAGTAAGTGACGCCTGTAATATTGAATTTAGCAGCACGAGCAGCTGCTTGTTCGTACATCCAGGTGATATCCTCCGGATTGTCTGTATCGTATTTCTTATCACCCATGACTCTAGGCCATTCCAACACAGAGGCCCATTCAATGCAGTGTTCTGGTAAACGAGGTGTATTGGCAATAGTACAGATAGGAAATGTAGTGGGTTTACTGAATAACTCGAGCGAGCATTCATAACATGATGAAATGGTTGGGATAATGACACGCGCTTGTCCCTTGAAGCCTTCCGTGCCTCCGTCAATAAGTAACTTCCAAGTCTCCATATCATCTTCGTCGTACATTTCTACCAACTTGGCATTAATCCATCTTCTCGCCTCAACACTGTCCAAACCACAAATGATGATATGAAATTGTTTATAATAGTCTTCGTCCTTGTCTTGAATCTTTCCGAAATAGCTGTAGATGGGAAAGCATGAGTTGGTTACAATGCGTGTTACTCAAGCATGTCTCCACTTACGGCACAACTTCCACCCCAGGAACTCTACTCATCACAAAGCTAGCAGCCACATTGGCCTTGGACTTGCCAATATCCTTCTTTCTACAGGAGGAGATGCATGAGCGATATCATCTCGTTACGTCATATTTTTGCCTAGGTTACCTAAATAAGAACTGTCTATTCAAGTTGCTCAAGTCAATCGTGTCCATGTCAATGACATGAAGTTGTTTGAACCCAGTCAATGCAAGATTCTTTAATATTTCACAGCCTAAACCGCCCGCTCCAATAACAAGAATCTTTTTCTCGGCAAGGTCTTGAGCAATCTATTTTTATTAGAAGACGGGTTGGTTGAATGAAAGAAGCATTTCTTTTTATAAATGATTACCTTGGAGGAATCAAGAGCACCAATAACGCCCTTTTCCAAGTCTTCAGCAGCTGTGTTGTTTTCTTCCGCTTCAACCATGTCAATATCAGTATCAGTCTTCATATCTTTTTATAGCGTTCTATTAGCGAACTCGTTTCACACGCGTTTTTCAAAACAAGAGTGTGTGTAAGCATATACCTTCGTTGCTTGAGTGAGAAGAGGTTCTTTGTCTTTTCGATTCAGGGATGGTCATGGGCTCTTCTGTTCTTTTAATACAGTGAGATTCCATAAAGAAATGAGATTTGAAGAAAGAGAGGGGAAATAAAAATAGGGGAAAAAGTACTGCAGTGCAATCTCAAGCGTGATTTGCACAACCTCACTGCGGATCGGGACTCATAATCATTTTAAGCCGAGCAAGCACAATATATAAATACGCTTTATTTTACTTCAAGTCAATACACTCTCTACTACTTTTCTTCTTTGTCTTGTTCAGTGCGAGAAGAAACCAAGTCCAAATGATCATCGTATCCGTCTACAAGATAAAGTTAAAGATTGAACCACTCTTTCTTTCTTGCAAAACTTACGCTTTTTGAAATCCTTCAAAGTCTCTTCAGGCTCTGACACTGTTTGCATATAATACATTTGATAGAATCCAGAATACAATAAGCTATTCTTCTCATCCACTTCAAAAGATTCGATAATTTCCTACACGATGTGTACGTTATCATCTGTAAATCATTCTATATCAAGTAGTGTGTACACATACCTCAATCACAGAGTCTTCAAACTAGGAAACAGAGAGGATAAGTTCAAAATTCTATTAAGTGCTGTTAAAACTTACAGGACGACCGTTTGTAGCGGTTGCAAAGTCTTGAATTTCCTTTAAATTCCACTTGCCGTCTTTATCCTATGGTCAATGCTTTCAGTTGAGAGAATTCTGCTTGTTGAATTCATTTGTGAAATCACCTTGTCAAAGTTTTCAAAAATTTGTTTCAAGATCTATGTGTGTGTGCGTGTATATATATGAGTTTATTGAGTACATACAACGAGAGAGGAGATATCACACACTCACCTTGTCGACCTTGGGTCTCAAGTCCCCAGTCTCATCGTCGACCATCAAGTCATATACATCGTCATTCTTTTCAGACATGTTGTGTAAAAAAAGTTGTGAGGAGAAAAATCAATAAGCGAAAAGGACTGTGAGCGGAAAGTTCTTTTTTTTTTTTTTTTTTTTTTTTTTTTTGCAGCGAAAATGTAATTTATTGGATGGTATATTTTTAAATAACGAGACTTTTAAGGTGGAAGACCACCTAGTTTAGCATAACAATTATCACAAACACGTACGTGTTGAGAAGAAAGGACCTCAAGAGACTCAAGAGGTCCGTTGGGATCTTGTAATATTTGAGAGGATTCCAGATAAGCGCGTGAAGTAGAACAACGATCACAGTGAATTAAACCACAGCAACGGCAATGATGTCTTCTTACGAGGAAACCAAATTTCCTTCTACAGCCTCTACACTCCTTGACGTCTGTATCTGATTCCCAAACATATTGTTTTGGCAATCTTTCTTCTTCTGTAGTAGTAGGCTCACCTGCTGTTTCTTCTTCCATACCATGACCTATTAAATCAACGTGGTTGAAGCTAGACGTTTCTACATGCCAATCTCCTGCTGCTGCTGCTGCTGCTGCAGTAGGTGTGTTTCTTGTTGTTGCTGATGCTATCATGGTATCACGAGACCAGGGGTTGGCATCAAGGTCTGTAGCAGAAGCTGTGTTTCTGTTATGAAAGCCTAGTTCTCTCGCGAGCTCTGCGTTATGTTGTAAAGGCAAGGGTGTGATGGGTGTAGATACCGTATGAGCGAGCTGAGCAATTTGAGCGTTCAAAGTATCTATCTGCGATGTATAAGATGTAATTAAGGTATTTGCTTGGTGTATTCTATATTGATTGCCATCATCTAACAACAAGGTGAATAGAAGCACACAAGGCGATGACTACTACACTTACTTTTGACGCCTGCACGAAGTAATTGAACGGCTTCTTCTAAAGCACGCAATTCTAAAGTGAGTTGCTGAATATCAGATGCTGCATCTGCAGGGTTTTCTTCCAACTTGGAATTCTGTACAGTATCTTCTGCTTGGCACAAGTAATCCTCTTCTTCTTCTATTTGACTTCCACCAACATGGCTTCCTTTGAGCAAATCCATTCGACGTTTCATGACACGCACCCAAATTCTACGTCTGACCCAACCATAGCCACTGGTGGGCGTGACGGGAGTCCACGCTTCTTCTTTATCGTCAAAGGAGCGAGCGTATTGCCAACCCGAGGTGGGATCAATACGCGGATCACTGTAATCGATCTGCCAATCTGTAAGCCAAAACCAGTCTGATACTGTCTTGCCTTTCTCAAGAGGGAGTGTGACTTGTTCCTTGGTGCTCTGTTGGCCTGATGGAGAAAGGGACCAAGGACCACGTACATCACCCTTGGTTAGGGATGCAGTGCTAAACTGGGGTTTGGAAAGGCCGAGTAAAGAAGACGATCTTTGGTTCTCGTGTATGACGACCATGACCGTCACATGAAAGTCGAGTAGGTTGTAGCTAGAAGAAGCAGCAGACAGTGCTATAAAGAAATCATGAGCGTTTTGTTGCTTGTACTTATAGGAAACATACCTTCTGTGGTGTGTTGCATCTGCCACCATAATTTACCCGCTTTATGTAGCATTTCACAAATATAGGATTCACCAGCAGCTGCACTCACATCATATGCAGCTTCACCAAAGTTATTCTTGATTAAAGGGTTTGCATGCGACTCGGTGAGCAGATATTCCACAATAGAAATGTAACCCTTTGAAGCAGCATTTACTTTTAAAGGTGTGTGAGTGTGTGAGTGAGTTATATCTATTGAATCAACTAGTATAGTATGACTTACTGAGTGGTGTGTGGCCCATTTTACTCTTGACGTCGACTCGAGCGCCATGTTCAATCAGTAGACGCGTAATGGATAGATATCCTCTTGCACAGGCATTATGAAGTGCAGTCCATCCATCCTTATCCTTTAAATGTACGTTTGCATTTTTTGAAACGAGATATTTGACGATATGAAAATGGCCATTGTAAGCCGCCTTTAGCAGAGCAGTCTATATCCTCAAATATATGTGTGTGAGTGAAAAAATGACACTGCGTATCTTTTTAAAAAAAACTTTACCTCGCCTTCTCTGTCTTTGGCGTCGACAAGAGCCGAATAGTCATCGACTAGATATTTGACAATGTTAAAGTGACCTCTTGAAGAGGCAAAGTGAAGTGGAGTTAAACCTGTTGCGGGATGAGGTTCGTTGACAGCAGCTTGTGGCGTGGGCAAGAAGGGCAAGATGTTCTTGAGTAAGGCCAAGTTACCACTTGTTGCAATGGAATGTAAAGTGTTGTTGGATGAAACTGTTTTTTGTATGGTTGTGTGTGGTATAGCGACAGGTAACTTGATATGGTTATTATGTGCATTGCCATAAAACTCATGGCGTTGTCCAGGCACAGGAGGTGTACAAAACTCGAGCATGTTTATCCCCATGGGGGGTTCTAATTTCAATATTTTATATGTGTATTAAGGAGATAACAACAACAAAAAAACTGTTGTGATGGATTTTCCTTTTTTGTTGAAGGTGGTGTGGATAAAAAGAGGTGATTTTATCTTTCTCTCCTCTCTTCCTTTTCTCTCTCTCTCTTACTTTCAAACAAACAAACATTTCCCAAAATAAGCTTTTTTTTGTAGTAAATATTATGACAGACTCTTCTCTCAGTAACAACAACCACAACCACTTCATCACGATGGAGGATCCTGATTTACTCAAGAAAAAGTATGAGGAAATGTCGTTTGAGGAAATGTCAAAGCACCTTGCAGAAAGTAACCGACAAATGAATGAATTATTGACAACAAGTATGTCTTCTTCTCTTTCTGCTTCAACATTGGATACAGTAGAAGAACCTGAAGAAGAGATTCACCCAGAAGAAGAACATAAAAAGTACACTCGTTTATTTGCTCGTGCAGCATCGAATGGTGATATTCAAAAAGTCAAGGAAATGTTGTCAAATGAAGAAACACGAGCTCATATTGATATCAACGCAAGAGATAGTGATGGTACACCACCTTTGATTTACGCTGCTTGCTTTGGTAAAACTGAAATAGCTCAAATCTTGATTGATTATGGTGCCTCTGTGGATATTCAGGACAATTGTAAAAAAATATAATATTTATTTAGTTTTGTGTCACCCGATTAATTATTAGAATTTTATTGTTGTATAGTTGGTTGGTCTGCTTTAATGTGGGCAACGAATAATAGTCATGAAGCGCTTGTCAAGATATTATTAGAAAGCGGAGCCTCTGCAACAACTAAATCAGCTAAAGGTCGAACTGTGTTTGATTTCGTCAATACGGAGAATCAAAAAATGGTCGATATCTTAGCAACCAATCCACCTCGTGATAGTATGTCCTCGACTTCCAGTCTATTATTTTTCAGAACGGCAAGTAGTGTTTCATCCAATTCATCCTCCTCAGATCATGATTATTTCTATGGTTTATCCAATAATGAAGACGAAGCAGCAGAGTTACGTAAAAAGTTATTTGAATCTACCATGGCCTTGGCTTTGGAAACAACAGCAAGTGACATTGAAGAAGAAGGGGAGGATGGTGAAAGCACAGACATAGTAGAAGACCCTGACAACATAAACACAGAAGAGGACGATGATGATGATGATAATATCGAGTTTCACTGGGACAAGTGCTCGCCTGATCAGATGTTTGTATTCAATTCGGATGATTTAAATTACATCTTGGACACGGTGATAACAAATATTCAATTACCCTTGAAAAATCAACAAGATATTCATGTTCCATCCAACGTTATCTTTTTAAGTGCAAGATTTGCTCATTATTTCTCAAGTGATGAACTTTTAAATCATGTCCTTGAAGATGCCCTCTCTCGTATTAGCAAAGCAGTGAAAGTATGTCAAGTGATACAAGCACAAATTGGTCAAACATCAACTAATAATAATTACAATAGATTCATGCGCGTAACATTCACGTATTGGCATTCTGGTTATCTAATCTTACAAAGTTATTGTTTTACGTTAAAAAAGACACTGGACTTGTTGTCGTCACTGCAGAACAACAATTACGCTTAGCGGAACTCATTTCCGAAACTTACAATATGATGATTCTCGATACAGAAAAAAGGTTGCTTAAAGTACTAGGCCCTGCCATGTTGGAACATGAAGAAATACCCGTCTCTGTGGATTTCACGGATGACTGGCATCGTTTCTTCCGTTCTTCAAGAAGTTCTACAGACAGTAGTAGTATGCATCATCATGGCACTAGTAGTAGTAGTATTATGTCACCTCAGTCCATCACCAGTCTACTCTCTTCCACTTTATTTGTATTACAATCCTATGATGTGCACCCTATCATTATCATTCAAGCCCTTGCCCAATGCTTTCACTACATATCATGCGAAGTCTTTAATCGCATGCTCACCAACAAAAAACTCTTGTGTCGCTCCAAAGCCATGCAGGTCCGCATGAATTTCTCTCATTTGGAAGATTGGATATCCGTGAATAAACTGCCCAATCACTTGTTGGGTTACCTCAACCCCACAATTCAATTACTTCAACTCCTGCAGTGTTTAACTCAACTAAAAGACCTTGTCGACTTTATCAACACGAGCAAGAAATTCGATGCACTCAACGCTCCTCAAATCAAACGATGCGTCATTTTATATCGATACGAAGTGAATGAAGAACGTATACCTGACGAAATTGAAAAATATGCAATGCAATGTGCAGAAGATACTGTAAGACACAAACAACAACGTAAAAAAGCAGCAGCAAATAATAGTAGTGTGGCACTTTCAAGGGCGGCTAGTTTGAGTAGTACTAGTAGTAGTAGACGAACAAGCTTTTCTCAATTCATCTCTTCTTCGCGTAGTAGTGCTCCCTCTACACCTATATCCGAACAGTTACCCTATTTACATGGAGACAATAACGACGATGATAGAGAGGAGCATGATGATACAAAGGAAACAAAAGACACTCGCTTTATGCTGCCCTTCTCTGTACCTACCACCGCTCATATGATTTCATTCCAACACTGGGATAGTAAAGGAGAACAACATGAACAACGTCCTATAATACCGGTCATACCAGAAGAATGGATGGACAAATTGGATCATCCTTCTGCCTCTAGAGTAGTACTTGATAAATAAAATGTATATCCAACGCCAAAGGGCGGTTTTTCAAATAAAAGGGCGGTTAATAACTTTTCGCAAAGGGTGGTTTTCAAAGGGCAGTTTTTGTAATTTGACTGAGGTGCTCTACTTGAAAAACTAATCGTTCCAAAGAAAGAAAAAAAAAAAAAGTGTGTTGCCGATTCATTCATATGCTGTATTCCTGTAATTGTCAAATTTCGATAAGCTAAAAATAGATGATCATGCTAGTAACCATGCTCAGAAAAAAAGTAACCATGCTCTGAAAAATACCATTTTCTTTTCACTTGATAATATGATCATTTGTCGTGAACAAGCTATTTGTATTTTTTATTGTAAAGAGTTTACTGAAGAAAATGTAGCGATTTGCTCCAAAAAAATAGAGGACATTGGTGATGTAGACATTTGCTATTTAGTTGATCCTACTGATCCAGTTCTGGTGTTGGGCATAAGAATCAACACTTTGCCGTTCAAATTTCATCGTTATATATCGAATCAAGAAGAATCAAATTCAAAAAGGGAGTCTTTATCCACACAGATTTTTTTTGGATAATGAGATAGCAAGCGTCCATCTTGATTGCTCAGTCAATAGTTAATCATTTCCTGGGCTCTTTCGTGATAAACTAGCTTATATTTCTATAAATATCGACCACAAATGTGTTTCTTTCTGCTCTCTTCTCTTTTCTTTTCTAATATTTCCTCTATCATGAACGTTTACATATAGGATTTTTTCCTTACATTAAGTGTATTCCGGATAAATTCAGTGGTGTACATACATACGCAACGCAAGACTTCATTTCCACAGCCGTAGAGAAGTTCGGTTTTTCCGTGTTCTTTACCTGTTCAAAAAGGTACTTGTTGAAGACTTTGAGTGATAGGCATCACCTAAGACGGAAAAGAATGTTACGCAAGAGGCAAATTTCTGTGTGGTAGGTGAAATAAACCTGTGTGGATAAGGACTCCCATTCAAAAATTCCTTCTCAAGAAACACAAGAAAAAGAACGCGTACAATTGAGTGAGTTTGGGCTGTAACTACATATTAGTAAATCGATTTGTCTAACTTTTGTTTTAACACTTATATGTACACTCTTTGGCTCAGGTTGTGCAGTTTATAAACGAGGTGTTCGTTCCTTTCAATCCACATAATCATGACTCCCAAACAAATATCAACAAAAGATGTATTTCGTATTGTATCTGGTTATACAAATTATTTCAATGACAAGAATATCCAAAGCTTCACAACTTGGTGTAGTACATTTTTTCAAAGCAGAGGAAAATGAGAAAAAAACAGAAAACAGAAAATGAAGTTGCGACAAAGCGAGTCCGAATGCTGTACGTTATGAAGGAAGGGTTTTTTTTGGTAATGTTAAGCTACCAGCTTTACAAAAGTAACATTTAAATTCATTTATTTTCTTTTTATAGATGATGCTGTTCTAGCAATAACAAATCAACCTCTATACTACAAAGCATTTATGAAGAGTCTTGAAGAAGAAGGCTATGAATTAATATGTTCTGCTCCAAAAATAAAAGCAAGTCCAAATCAAGTTGTTACATGCAAGACAATGAATACAAGATTAACAACTCCGTCAGGAGTATCTGAGCACATAAAAACCGTTTTATCATTACTAAAAAAAAACCTTTTTTCTCTCAATTCTTTAAAACTTTTTACATCATTAAATATCAGGTATGGAACTGAGGCACACAACTTGATAAATTTTTAATTGTTGAACGTATCTAGATTCTAGAATCACAAAAACGTACTGGTACCTCAGCAAGTGTTGGTTCATCCATCCCTTCTCCTCCACCTCCACATCCTTCTTCTTCACTCGGTTCTCCGAGAGGACTATGGGTAAGCAATATATTTAACATTTATTTTAGATAATATTGAGAATTATTGACAACTATATACATAATAGCTGGGATGGCTACCACAGGAATCGTCGGGCATCAACCTTTTGCAAATATCAACATCACCACTATGGTATATGGCTTCGAAGAATTATACGATCGTATTGCAATAATGTACCAAGATGGTTTCAAAGAAAAGGATTATGACGACGTAAACGACTACACTAAAGCAAGTGAAAACCCTCTGGGGTACTTGAGACTTGGCTTTCGCTTATTACAAGAGTGCTCTAGTCATGGAGAGTGGATGCCCAGAACGTGGGGTCTTCTCCCAGCAGCGTCTTTTTCGGTCGTGCAAGCACGTTTCACCGGTCCACGAATAATGTACGGACTTTTCCATATGGCTCACCAAAAAAAAACTGAATGAAGAAGGAGAGTACCAAATCCCACGGGAACTAGTATTCAATGGATTATCATCATCTACAAGCACGAGTTTACACAGCTTTATAGCCATTTTGGGAAGAACTATGGGAGAGCATTCAGCAACGCTCACTACAGCAACAACGACAGCGATCGTTTCTTCTGCTGCAGAGACAACGATGAGGGAGAAGAGTTCTTTGAAAAGAACCATCACTGGTGAGAACCTCGATGAAGTCTTATAAACACCGAGAAAACAAAGGTTACATGTTTTCAAACCGCCAAATGGCCAACGAGCATTCGGTGGTTCTTGGATACACCAATTCAAACGAACCATACAAGCTTGCAATGGATTCCAGCTCTCGCTCTAAAAAGAGAGAGGAAGACGACAATTTAGAAGGATCAACAGGCAGAGTTTACGGTAATTAGATAATCCCACGGGAACTAGTATTCAATGGATTATCATCATCTACAAGCACGAGTTTACACAGCTTTATAGCCATTTTGGGAAGAACTATGGGAGAGCATTCAGCAACGCTCACTACAGCAACAACGACAGCGATCGTTTCTTCTGCTGCAGAGACAACGATGAGGGAGAAGAGTTCTTTGAAAAGAACCATCACTGGTGAGAACCTCGATGAAGTCTTATAAACACCGAGAAAACAAAGGTTACATGTTTTCAAACCGCCAAATGGCCAACGAGCATTCGGTGGTTCTTGGATACACCAATTCAAACGAACCATACAAGCTTGCAATGGATTCCAGCTCTCGCTCTAAAAAGAGAGAGGAAGACGACAATTTAGAAGGATCAACAGGCAGAGTTTACGGTAATTAGATAATGCAGATGATCAGCGCCGAACGGTCGTTGCTTCTATAGGTGGGACACCTAAGGGTCATACCCCTATCCCTGTCAAGGTTCGTATAACGTTGTCTTTTTTTCATCACAAGGAAAGAAATAGATGTTTACTGAGTTTTTATATTTTTGATAGAAAATCCAAAGAGCTGTTGCTCAAAAGCTCTTGTCATACCAGTTGATGAGTACAATACATCTCAAAAATGCTGCCACTGCCTAGAACAAACAAGAAATATCAATTACTCCGAAATTTTCTAGTCTCGCAACAAGTCAGACACAAGTACCGTGACGAAAGAGGGAAGCATCTCAAATGAGTTGATGACAACGGTAATATTTTATGGAATACAAGTGATCGCTTCCAGAGAGAACAGAGCAAGAAAATTGCTACACCCAAGCACTTGCTAAAATTATTACAGATTATTCAAAAGGTGCAAATAAGTCCTCTTTTAATCATTTCGTCAAATGGAATACCAGTAAAATCAAAGATATCTCGGTACAACACGGTTTCAAAAATGCGATTGAGTTACAAAGACATTGGACTAAAGAATACAACAACGCCATAATAAAATTAAGACCTGGAAAGCCTCTTGTTGGAAAGTAAGTGTAAAGTGTTAACTTTCTTTCGTTTTAGTTAATAATTTTATCACATTATTTAGAATTAAACAAGCTAGTGACAAATTCAAAAGAATGCACGACATCGTTGAATCGAAAGTAAGTACAACGCTGAAACTATCTTGAATCAATATTTTAACGTTCGTTTATAAATTGTAACAGATTAAAGCTAAACACCTACTGAGATTGGCAAAGCTCTCTAATATCAGCCAACGACGTGTTGTAAAAATGATATCTGAAGTTGACGAAGACCCTCAAACAGGAGCCGAGGAAGAAGAAATTGAAGAAGACACAACCAGTGAAGTTGAATCAGATCTCAAGCGTACAATCCTTACGAATGTTCAAGCTCTTACATTAAATGACTCTGTCCTTGAAACTGAATTTGTTAAACTGGCCAATTTTTCTTGCATCAATTTACTTAATCACCCGTTTAGCGAACTTTATCAAAAAGTAATTCCTGCTGATGTCTTTTCGGATATAAAAAATCAGTGCATTGAAAATCGCATAAAGTTCAATAACAATTGCTCAAGCAAATTTAAACAGTTGGTCAATGATATATTTGACGAGATTTCAAAGTTTCAATCTGAGTAAGTATAAAACGGAAAATACCCTGTATAAAATTTTGACTTACGAAAAACGCTTATAACGTAATTTAGTGAGGACGTATTTCGTTTAATGCAATATTTGGATGAAGAACGATCAAAAACAAAAGACAAATTATGTGACAAATATACGATACTATCGATTATTACTACAATGCAAGTATATTAATCATGACTTGATGTGTATGTCATTTTTAGCTAACTGATAAATTTTTATAGTGTCGAAAGCTTTAAAATCTACAATAATGAAAAGATTTTATTAGAAGCTACATATCTAAGAAAGTTCGAGGAAATACTTGACAAGTTATTATTCCCATGCTTTTCATTAACTTACGTTGACGGAGAAGGAGTATGCCAATCAACAAGAAGAATGGACATATTGACAGAAAATGAGTCAGAATATGGAAGAAGAATTGACCTGTTGATTAAAAGTACCAATTCAGAGGAACTATATGAGTTATGCTTAAACGAATTTAAGAAAAGCAATGTGACAACGGAGATCAAACTACACCAACACAGCAAAAATATGCGTATTGATGCTTGTATATTTGCAAAGGTTTTTAAATCTATTATATGTTGAAGAAAAACATTTTAATTAGCTCCAATTACGGCCTACGCTTTAAGACGTAATTTTATACAGAAAGCTCAACAAGTGACAGACAACAGAAAAGTCGCTGTCATTGCCGGACACCGAGTCAATTCTGTATTCCAGAGTGTGTCAAGTATGGAAATTCACTCAGCAGCCTTAATCTAGTCAAGATTATCACAGAGAAGAGATTCGCAGATTTGCAAACGCAAGACCCTTTTCAACTGGAAAGGATCAACCATGTTCATGAAGTTCATCCCCATCCACTTGTCTCCCAGCAATGGTTCCAAAAGAACGAGACCCATCTTTAAAAATGTAAATTGATAATCCTTTCCCCTTTTACTATTCCCCTTTCCCCATCTCTCTTATATGAAGTTTCATATTTATATTATTTTTTTAATTCGCTAAAATCATTCAACCAGGTACATCCACGTTTCCAGAACAAAAAATTGGCTGGGTACGTACATCTATGTTCTCAGAACAAATGGCCGGGTAACTGATCTTCAGTCCAATAAGGTTCTTGTGAAGCGTATTGGAGATACAAGATTTTTTTCTTTAAAAAAAGTATATAAAGGTGAAAGAAAGAAAGAAGATATCTCTATATTCTTTCTCATGAACTAGCCCTAAGAAATGACAAGTAAGATTACAGGAGAAGCTGATGACTACAAATATACTCATTATTATACATGATTTTTTATAAACTAAAGGAAAACGAAAGCCTACAACACAGGCAGGTTCTTCGCGAACAAAAATACCACATACGACGGCATCTGGAAATCCACCAGGTACACCACCAACACCACCACCGCCGCCACCGTCTCCGCCTCCTGTCGATACCACATTAAAAACTCAGTACGTCAACAGGAAGTGTAAACTAGGTCCTCTATTAAGACCTATGTATAAATCATACAAGGTATGTCCGGTTAATGACCACATATGACCTAATCTAGTACGAGCACTGAATCTTTTTATATTTATAGAACCTTTTCAGAGCTACTGCTGAAGAGTTCTCCATTCTTAGGCAAGACGCCATAAACTTCACTCTTCTGATGCTAATTATGTCTTTCAACACCCAAAACACGCTGTTCCCAAAGTTAATGGACGTTACTTTCTGGTCACAACCAAGCCTTGCCTTCCTGAATCATGCGGAAGCTGGATACATATGTAGTTCTTTGGCCCCTTTTGTGTCAAATTCTTCACGAACTTGATTACTCTTTTCACGATGAATGTCCTCCTCCCACAGAGGTCAAAAGTTGCTTGAATGGTTTCTGAAGCGGTAGTGTGAGTCTTTCTCACGTTTGCCATAAAAATTTTAAAAAAAAATAAAGCCATGGATTTAATTGTATCTAGTATGTAGAGAACAGCCGTTTATCAAAAGTCGTTAAAAGGGTTATAGTGTTACTAATGATAAATAATACCACCGCCAGGAATATTCAAATAGGTTATACATTGGAAATAGCGAATATGATACAGAGTTTTTATTTTTACAGTGGTATGGATGATCATTTTTATTTAGAGTGTAAAAATAAATTTACACTATTTAAGAATATATAAAACAGTAATTGATGAAATTGAGGGGTCATTCATTCTGACCAACTTTCATTGTTTCGTGCAATCAGGCATTAAACGAGCTGAAAACATTGAAATATATTTGTTTATGTCTCTATGATTTTCTCTGTCGTTTCAGGTTTATGTAAGTAATGATTGCATTTCTTACCAGTAATCATTTCATTCAGAATTTAATTCTTGATTTCTTCTCGCAATGGTCCAAACCTTGTTCTAAAAAAAGGATCATTCATCATTTATCAGAACTTTGTTTACTTTCAAAAGCTAAACGAATGCATGTTTTATATTTGTGTTACCAATTTCATTGTTCTGCCTCCCCTTTCTACCTTAAAGTTGTAACGGACTATCACAGTCACAATGTGACTCTTTTTACGGAAACGTAGTGACCCGCCCCGCCACAATTTTTTTTGTTACATCGTTTTTTTTTTTGGGTTTTGGTTCATTCTCTCTCTCTCTCACTTATAAGCAGCCATGGTTCAAAATCATATGATTGATGCGTTGTCAGATCGCTTGAGTCGTGATGTACAAATATTTGATAGCTTATTAAAGCTTATACCCGCCAAGTTTTATGTGATGGATAAGAGTGACGATGCCAATGGTTCCAAGTTTCAACATAACAAAAGAAAGAAGGCACCCAAGCAAGCCATCAAGGATGCCACAAAGAAAGCCAAGAAGGCTAAACTTGATCCTAACAATGTCAAGTCGATAGAGGAATTACAAGCCGAGAAAGCCAAGGCTTTAGCAGAAAAGGAAGAGGAATCTGAAGTAGAATCAGAATCAGAATCAGAAGATAGCGAGGATGACCAAGCTGAGAAAATGGACGTTGAATCAGGCGCTTTCAGTAGTCTTGACGACGATGAATCTGTCACCACCGATGCTACAACTACAACAACTGAAGAGCAACAACAAGGTGAGAGATTGAGCGAGAAAACAAAAAAAAGGGGAGGATTTTAACTGATGATTTTCTATTTAGTAAATCTTCAACCTATGGAAAAGAGTGATATTGCTCAACTTCGTAGTCGTCTTAATGAACGTATTAACCAATTACGTCAAAAGCGTAATGCTCCTGGTGCCAACACGGCCAACCCTAGAAGTCGCGATGATATTTTAGCAGCTAGAAATAAAAAGAAGGAAGATAGAAAGAAGGCAATAAAGGCACAAAAGGAAAAGGGTGGTAAAGCTGCCTCCGAAGAGCTTGTTAAATTTGACGATAGAAAGGTATGTATTTATATATACACACGCTTATAATTACATAGATACTCATTGCAAATATCTGTCTAGCCTGCTTTTGATAAAACACGTCCTTCAGCCGACTCAATCAAGATGGACGGTGACGTTTACTTTGGTAAATTAGTCGCTGGTGGTAATAAAGACAAGAAGAAGAAGGGTCCTTCTGACGCCAAGACACAATTAAAGATGCTCGAAGCTAAACAAGAGAAGCTTGAAAAGCTCAAGGGTGAAAACAAGTCCAAGGCTGAAGAGTTGATGGAAAAAGAAGAATGGAACAAGGTGCTTGCATTAGCAACTGGTGAAAAGTTGAAGGACGATACAAAGTTGTTAAAGAAAACCATCAAGAGACAAGAAAAATTAAAGAATAAGAGTGGGCAAGAATGGAACAAGCGTATTGAAAAGGTGAAATACGATGAAAAGAAGGCCATCAAGAAGAGAGAAGAAAATATCAAGGCAAAAATTGAAGAAAAGAAGAATAAAAAGAGAGGCATCAAGGTTAAACCTGCTGCTAAAAAGGCACGTCTCTAAATTCAATAGTTTCTTTATAAGCTTCCTTCATTGTTGGCCCTAAACCAAATTCTCCCGTCAGCGCCCTACTGAGAAGAAAAAAAGTCCATACGGACACCTCTTTAAACATGAGGTAAGTCGAGGAAAATCTTTAGTAATATAAGGAATACGTATGTGAAACATTAAAGAAAAGAAGAACTATAGAGAATAGAGTACTTTGATCAATATTTATAAATTTATAGGCTAATTCCAGGGAGAAAAAAACCCAAAAAGCGATTTACTATTGACCGATTTACTATTGATGTTTTCTGTTTATTTGCTGAAGGGAGTTCACACAAGAAATCTAAACTTTACACAATTGACCTAAAATGTGGGCAGATGATTTGATCCAGTCAATTGAGACTGAAGGCACAGTAACTCCGAAACAAGGTAAATTAAGAGGCTTATTTTTTCTTTTCTTCTCTTTTTTTTTCTCCTTCTTATTTCTTCACACCTTTCTCTCCCCCTCTCTCTCTCTCATCCACCTATTCCAATCCTCTCTCTCTCTCTCTCTCTTCTTTTTCATTCATCGTATTTCCCCCCATTTCTCTCTCTCTCTTTCTTTTCTTTTTTAATATATACAAATGATGCATTTTTTCTCATATATAAATCAAATAAAAAATTAAAAAAATATAAACATATAGAATTATGGTTTTTCGTGTTTTTTTACGTCATTATACTACTACTATGTCAAGTGTTGTCACTATTGCTAAACAAAAGGTCCCCGTTCTCGGCTGCGCTTCCACCGAAGAACTGGAGAAAGTCGTCTCGTTTCAACCCTTCAAGGACTGGTTAAGCGCCTTTAGTCAGCAACAAGAGGCTCGTCAACACGAAATGAACATGGACGCTATTCATGTGCAAAGCATTGACTACTTTGGATCAAACAAGATTGGTTTTGTGAAATTCAAAACTGACGTGTCTTTTAAAGAAACGGGTAAGAAAGCACCCGGGATTGTATTCATGGTATGGTTGGTTATCTTGTTAAGAAGTCTATGTATTTTAACATGCAGTGTGTACGTAGAGAGGCGGAGCTGTGTCCATGATGATTGTACTCAGAGCACAAGGACAAGAGGACAAGCTCATCTTGACTCTTCAACCACGTATTGCTGTGCCACATTTATCGTTTCCCGAGTTGCCTGCGGGTATGTTGGATGGTTCAGGTAATTTTGCAGGCACCGCAGCCAAAGAGATTGAAGAAGAAACTGGCCTTGTTATCAAAGAGGACGAGTTGGTGGATATGACTCAATTAGCGTATGGCGACACATGGCGAGGCGTCTATCCTTCTGCGGGCGGATCAGGTATATATATGCAATGTTTATATACAATGCACATCAATTGACTTTCGAGTACGTAGACGAGTTTTTGCGCTTATTTGTGTGCGTGAAACATCTCGATGCATCAGAGATCAACAAGCTGGAAGGCAAACTCACAGGGCTTCGTGATGAAGGAGAAAGCATTACACTGAAAATAGTGTCCTTAAAGGACGCATGGAAATTATCACCCGATGCAAAATTATTAAGTAGTTTGGCTCTTTATAACGCGTTAAAGCATCACATTCCCATCTAAATTTCCTTTTTTGGATTTGTTTATTGTTGCCAAATGAAGCTCTTTTTTTTTTTTTGCAAAATAAACAAACATCATTTGTACGTCCATGCGTGCGTGCGTAGCCTTATTGACAACCCAAACTTGGTAAAAGTTTATTTTTGTTGTGTGTGCATATAAATACGGTCGTCTGTTTTCAATTCCTTTCTTACGTATTTAAACTTTTTTTTTTATACAAAACAATACAATGATGGCTGTGCAAACTAGTAGTAATTTACCTTACTCTGATCTTACACCTTTAGAAAGAATAGAAGATCAACCACATAGTATGAACGGAGTGCAGCGTATGTTACTGATCGATGATGATGAAATATACGGGGACGATAGCAGCGAAGAAGAAGAGGAAGACTTTACCCAACTGCCTACAACACAACAAGAACATACCCAATACATTAATTCTATTCGAAAATCTCGTCCTCTTCCTCAAATTCCTCAAAGAAGCACATCAAAAGAATTACCTCAAAATATGACTGAAGTATTTCACGATAGTTTCAAGAACCAAAATAAACTCACTGCTCAACAATTATTTCGTATGATGTGTGAACACCGTAGCAATCAACAATCCAATCAAAGCAGTAGCAGCAGCAGCAGCAGTGGTAGTGATGAAGAAAGCACGCACAATGACTCTGATGATTCTGACGATGACTACTGCTATGATGGAGTTTATGCTCTGAAAACTCAATTGCCCTCTCCCGAGATCTCAAAAAGACTCCTTCATTCATCGTATCACTACGATCATTTCAATTCACAAGCGTATAAAATGATGACGCCTGTCAAAGAGGTCGATGAAGAGGAAGAGCTCTATGCCGACTACGATTTTGATTCCAACACCAACGACCACGCATCCTCCTCCACCACCAGAGATTCTCGTCCCTTATCCGAAGTCTCTTTAGCAGCACCAAGCTTTGTTTCCTCTTTGTCTGAATCGTCCGACACGAATGACGTAAAAGACACACCTTTGAACGGAGACGAAATGGAAGAAAATCAATCTCCACAACAACAATTCTATACTCCTCTTTACAGCAATCATGACGAAAAGCCTTCACTTGTATCAGACGTGCAAAGACTCTCTCAGCTGAACCAAGCCCTGATGACACCCGTGCTTTCCAAAACCTCTTCACCATTCGAGACAGAAGAGGAAGAGACCAGTAGCAATAACACCCCTATGACCTCTTTCAGTTTAACCCACGACATCAAGACATACCGTCGCATGGCCACCAAAACACACGATAAAAACATCCAATTTACCTACGCCAAATACTTGTTGCAACTTGTAGCTTCTTACAACAACAACAACAACAATGGCACACGCGACCTTCAAGAAGAAGCCGAGTACTGGATCGAAAAACTCGCAAAAGGAAACCACGCAGAGGCTCTTTATATCAAGGGACAATGGCACCGTCATTGCTTCGGAGGTCTCTTCTTTGTCGGAACGCAATACAAAAAAGTCAATCATAACAAAGCAGTCAAGTGCTTTCAACAAGCCTCTAAACTGGGTTTCACAGAGGCTCATTACGAGATGGCAGAGTACTATACTTTTCGCAAAGAGTACAAGAAGGCCATGACAAGTTATCGCATGGCCGCTATCAAAAATCACTGTTTATCTCTTTACGTAAGTTGTTGTTGATGGTGGACTATCATCGTACAAAACTAACATATATGTGTAGAAACTGGCTAATATTTTACTGCGTGGCTTGCTCCACCAAGAAAGAGATGTGCGTCAAGGCATGATTTTCCTAAAGAAGGCTGCTGATTTGAACAAGCCTGAAAGTGCTCGTTCTGCTTACGACTTGGCGTGTATCTATGCAAATGATCTCGAAAGTATTGGGCTGCAGAGGTACGTATACATATTCATACATACGACCATGTATACTTATTTTTTAATAGTGATGTAGCTTTCAACAAGCCTCTAAACTGGGTTTCACAGAGGCTCATTACGAGATGGCAGAGTACTATACTTTTCGCAAAGAGTACAAGAAGGCCATGACAAGTTATCGCATGGCCGCTATCAAAAATCACTGTTTATCTCTTTACGTAAGTTGTTGTTGATGGTGGACTATCATCGTACAAAACTAACATATATGTGTAGAAACTGGCTAATATTTTACTGCGTGGCTTGCTCCACCAAGAAAGAGATGTGCGTCAAGGCATGATTTTCCTAAAGAAGGCTGCTGATTTGAACAAGCCTGAAAGTGCTCGTTCTGCTTACGACTTGGCGTGTATCTATGCAAATGATCTCGAAAGTATTGGGCTGCAGAGGTACGTATACATATTCATACATACGACCATGTATACTTATTTTTTAATAGTGATGTAGGCTTTGATTTTTCTCGTGAACTCGCCTTTGAGTATTTCAAAAAAGCAGATGAGCTTGACTTGACAGTTGCTGCCTATAGATTGGGTCGACTGTATGAGAAAGAAGCAAACACGTGGGAGGCTTTCAAGTGTTATTACAGAGCAGCAGAAAAGAGACATGAGGGTGCCATGATGGAATTATCACGACTTTATAAAGAGGGTATCGCTGGATACCTCGAGCCTCATCCTACCATGGCATACGCCTGGTGCAAAAGAGCCACTGAAAATGGGAACGAAGCCGCAGAGTTTGTCATGGGGTATGTATGTATACAGACTCTAACCCTTTTTAACAATTGTAACTCATCTTTATACATTAGAACGTACTATGAACAAGGTGTTGGTGTGCCAGTAGACCAAATCCAAGCACGCGCTTGGTATAATAGGGCCGCCTCTAAAGGATATCGTGCACCTCAGCAACAAGCAAAGCGACCTGCTCATCATGACCGCAAAGACTCTGAAAAGTACTTTGAAGAAAGTGTTCGTGTTGCAGAGAAATCAAGAAAAAACCGTGCAGAACAAAACTGCCAAATCATGTAAACTCTTTTGAAGCTTGCATCTTATTTATAAATATCATTAGAATACACACTATATCATTACCTCATATACCTTAATAAATAATTTTTATTGTGAAGCATAAATTTTGAGTCCCAGCCAAATCCAAGCCACTCAAGTCAACGTCAAGGGTGTGTTGCCTTTTTAATTTTGTCAGAATTTATACTTTGCCCTTTACAAACACACACATGTTGCATCGTCGTTTATTTACCACCAGCACAAAGGCAGCAGCCGACTACTATAAAATCACATTGAAGCGTTCTGCCATTGGTCTTCCCCAAGACATTCGCGCTGCTTCCAAGACCCTTGGACTTTTTCGTCTTCACCAAACCTCTTACAAGCCTGTCAATGCCAGTACTGCAGGTCTCATTCTTAAGCTCAAGGAGCTTGTTCAAGTTGAACTCGTTGACCATATTCCCACTAAAGAAGAAGTTGCTGCTTTAAAGCCTGCAAGAGGTTATACTGTTGTTGGCCGTAAACTTTAATTTATCGACATGAAACGCATCTTTAATATTCAACACATTGAACAACAATCATTGATTCTTGTTGGAATCAAAAATATCATTTTGTAGACAGACTTTTTTTCTTTAAAAACCTATTCAGGTTTAACTCTTGTAATAATAATAATAAACATTCATATATAAAAAGTAATGCAGGGTATATAAATTAGTTAAATGAAGCTGAATTCGTCTTCTTCCTCTATGGACTCTCGTCGTCGTTTCGTCCATTCTATCAACATTTCATCCTCCCATTCTTCTTTCACAACTTGCCGGCTTAGATACCGACTCGCTTGTAAATGATCTGGCACTTGGCCCCATTGAAGTCGTCCCCAGTCCTTTTCCCAGGTATTTATCACAGATCTAAGTAATTGAGTCAGTTTTCATGCCATTCATCAAAGATCATACGTACTCATCGTGTAGCCATATACCACTCTGCTTCTGCAGTGAAAGGGATGAATATTTCGATTCTAGTTCCACCGCTTTTTGAACGATCTTTTCAATATCCATGTTTTGCGGGATTCGTGTAACCAAAGAATGAACTACATCCACCTCTGCTTTTAGGATTTCGTTTCTCCGTAGTAATGTGATCTAAGATAATTTCATGAGCTTCCCATTCATTTACCACCAATACACACACACACACACATACCGCACTGGCTATAAATATAGGCATGGTGGCTGGGCTCGATATAAACAAATCAAATAATCGAACAACCTTTTCATAATTCTCAAAATCATGACTAAACCAGGTTAAAATCCAGCTCAATGCATAATAAGGCATCACATTGGATCTAGGTACAAGTTCAATGAATTCGTTTGCCAAGTATAAAGTAGCTCATGATCCTTACTTTTCTAAAAAAAATGTCAATTCAGGATCTTCGTATTCTATCAAGGAGCTCATCAGTCGCAACTGTTTCGATACCGGATCAAAAGAGTCCAACATGGCGTCTCGTATAAAGAATAAAGCTACATTTTCCGCTGCTGGAATAGCTGATTTTTTGCCGAGCACAAGTAAAAAGCATGTACATATATCGTGAAATCCCTAATAATACCTTGATATATAAGAATGATCCCCCCTATCTTCTTGGTGACTTACTTGGTAATATTTTAACGTTGGATTTCTCCATAAAATCTCTACAATCATACAATGAAGCTCTTGTTGCTTGTGTTGTTTAAACATGGGTGTTATATCTGTTTGTTGGTAAGTCAGTCATTATCTTCCGAAGAAAATCAGCATAATTTTACCTTGAGGATAGTAGTACAATGATCTCTCTACATCTTTTGTGATCTGTACTGGATCAGCCAAGTCCTTTTCTATGTATGTATGGAATGAATAAACGAACATGATTGATTCTCGAATATCTTTACCACTCCCTTTTTCTGCAATATAATTTCCATGTTGTGTATGAAGTAGAATTGGCCTATTCTTTCTATTAGTTTTTTTTTTTTTCTCTCCTTGACAACCATTTTAATTTACTGCGTACCATACATAGTGTCGAATTTTGTCGTCAACAAAACCTTCGGGTTGTCTCGCTAGTTTCCTTAATCCCTCCAAATCTTTCTTTGCCATGGCATCTAACACTTCCTGCGTTTGTTGCGATCGGCGCATACTTCTGGCTAACAAATATAAAAGGGTCAATAGAAGGGAAGAGCAACATGGTCAAGACAGACTTCTTTACCAACCGACATTTTAACTCCCATTTTCAAGACATGCATGTAAAGAGTGTCTACTTGGTGGTAAAAAAGAGAGAGTTTGTTACAAAATAAGGAAATAATTATTAACGAATAAAATCCGGAAACTGAGAAGGTCATGAACACACACACACAACTGGCAGAAAAAAGTCACAACAGCAGTTGCCTTGAGGGCTGATTGTTGTTGCTGTTGACGCCCGTGTGTTACAATAATCATTACAGACAATTTTGACGTCATTGTAACTTGATTTCAAAAGACTATGCTTGATTCTATGAATAAGACAATCGATTGTAACACCTTGGGAGTATATAAATGGCCCATTTACACCTTTTCGTATGAATACGTAAAAATGTTATTTTGCACACATGTACAAATCACACAAACATTTGACTGAACAAACAATTCCTTAATTTGGATGACATCCGTCCCATTTCCATACAAATATTTGTTGCACTACAGCTCTCTTTTAATAAATACATGATTTACGTAAGGTTTATTGCGATATGTGAGTTTAAATAACTATTACAGAAAAAAGGGGAACTTGATATAAAAGATTTAGTTGATCTTTGCGTTTTGGTTCACATCGTTGTTATTGGTGGTCTTGGACAAGATACCACCGGCGAGAATACCACCTCCAAGAAGACCACCAGAGCGGCTGGATCCAACACTGCCAATACTTTGGCCAATTTCCTTGTTTTCATGATTGCTATTATCTTCGTGGTTCTTGTTGACTTCATGATTAGAGGATCCATGGTGAGGGGCAGCAGAGACAACAGCGACACAAAGAGCGATGGCGAGAACAGTGGAGAACTTCATTGTGATAAAAGACTTGATTTTACTTGAAGAATAAAGAGTGGCAAATTCTTCCGTCTTTATATACTTCTTGTTGTCGAGAGCCAATATAAACTACTCCTAATTCTTTTTTCTGCTAGTGCACTTCATTGCCAAGTATTGCATATAAAAATAGACAATCCATCTCCTTAACATGCATCTCATTTATATAGCTGACATACAGTGATTTTATTTCTAATTATAGTCTACGAATTACAGAGTGTTCACTTTATTTTACTTTTTTTCGTTAGGATTTATACCTACGTAGCACCATTATGTGTATGTATTTTTTATCAGTTCACTTCAGGCTTGTTGATTTTCGATAGTCAATTTTATCTCGGGTGTGATTTCAAAGATACGTTGACACAATGATCTCCTGTCTATGGCACGTTCTCCTGCAACAATAAATAATTCAATTAATATACCATCTGCAACTTTTATCTACAGGGGGTTAGTGCCACTTACCAATTACTGTTGTCACCAGAATTCATTGAACACCAAATCAAAACGGTGCAAAGTCGATCAGGTACGTAGAGCGAAAGAAGCCAGTTCTAGAAAAAATTCAGAGGCCGCCAAATCAACCCGAGTCGGACATCATTTGTAACAAAAATTTAAATGTAACAAGTTACGAGCATTTTTACCACCAACTTGTAACATTTAAGGTTTTGTTACAAATGATGTCCGAACCATTCAGGATATGTAATTGACAATAGGCTGGGCGATTTGTGCATACTATCCACACAGATTTTTTTCAGATAATAAAATAATATGATGACAATGGTCAGTGTCCATTTTTCCGGCTCAACTTGATTGTTCACTCAATAGTCAATCATTTTCTGGACTGTTTTGTGATAAATCATTTTCTGGGCTCTCTTGTGATAAATTAGCTTATCTTTCTTTAAATAATGACCACAAATGTATTTCCTTTTGCTTTTCTTTTTCTCTCGAATATCTCATCTATGTATAATGAACGGTTTACATATTGGATTTCCTATATAATTCAAACGTATTCTGGGTGCCACTCAAGACCTTTCTCAGTTTACCTCATCTCCGCGGCCGTATAAGGACTCTTCTCTTCTGTCTTCTTTGCCTTTTTGAAAAGGTGCTGGTTGAAGACTTTCGTCATTCAGTTAGCTTTTGTTGGTGAAAACGCCATTGAGAGCTATTACTCAAGTCCGACCCAATGGTCCAACAATAGGGTTTCCGACGTCGCATACCGTTCTGGTTCTGACGATTAGCGTCCTATTATTACCTGGATTCAACATACTGTTGACAATGGCTTTCACTTATGTTTGATTTCATATGGTGTCTCAGCTGCTCGACAACATCGCAAAGAGCCCGTATTGATCACATTTGCCATATCAGCAATGAAGTACGACGTAAGTCGACGCACTTCTGTTGATTCGGCAAAGCCTTATCTTCTTAAAATTCAGCACTGTCAACCTTGGGCGCGTTCTTGTTATTTTATCATTATGGAATCCCTCCGTCAAAGTTTAATAGAAGAACCTCTCAACAAATTTGTTGCTTTATCGGTCTTTTTAATTGGCTAACACCGTTCGCTCGCAGTGGATCCGTTTCACCGCAGTTCTACCGTCCAGAACCTGTACGCCTTTGCTAAAGAGACTTTCGGAGATCAAGCCAACAAGAAACAAACAGAGGCAATAGAGGACCTTCTCTATGTTTGTGATGAAAGTAAGAAGAAGTTTTTGTGATGAAAGTAAGAAGAAGTTGGAAGAGGCTGTAGCTCACTTGGATAGCAGTGAAGTACCCGAAGCAACAAAAGCCTCTATCAAAAGTTGTATCGAAGGTGCCCTGCTCATCAGCAGTAGTTACAGAGCCAAATATGAAGATTTGGACTCCAGAACAACAGTGTCAAGCTCATCTTCCATGATTAATGAAGTAACTACCTTGCCGCCAGTCAACCCACCAGCTCCAATAATTCGTTCTCGAAGTGAAAATTGGAGTTTTATAGACAGACGCTTGTCTTCCCTCCAGGAGAAAGAAGTAGTTCCTTGGGATGCAATCTATCTTGATAGTAGAAGCGACGGCTACTTCAGCACCTATAAGAACTCTGCTTCTCTGAGAACTGCCTACTCACGATGGAAGAAAAATTCTTCTAAATAAAGAATGTGTGCATTATTAACGGGAGCTATTTGCACACTCCCCGACAGTTTTTCTTTTCCAGTGTGTACCAAACCTATTTATCAATTTAAAAAGAATAAAGACTGATAATAATACCCAATACAATAAACTTACTTTTGTTGCGCATCTTTTGAGAAGATAATCAATATTGCTTGAACATTCGATTCTTTAATTTATAGCGTTTTTTTTTTTACCTGGTAGACCTGGACAAAAAGAGTCTTCCAAGTACATATCCCTATTGAATCTGTTTACAGAAAAGATTTTGAGTATATACTATGAGAATAGAACGAAGCTATACGCTCCTTTTACATCTATGTGCAAATTGTCAGCTGTACATAGCGCCAAAAATTTCTGATACGCAAGACGAACAGATTCTGTAGAATTCGTTCAGTTACATATGTGCTTTCCAGATTCGTAATAGACATTTTCTAAAAATAAATGAGATTGTAATCAATGTTTAGTTCTTTAGCAGATCCACAAGTTGGTTTCGATTCAAGTAACACAGCATAAATTAATTTTGAGGGTGAAGAAGGAGAGTGTCATCTTATTAGTTTGATACATATAGCGTCTTGTTAGGTCTGATATATATGATTCAATACGTAAACGCAGGGTGCTACTAGTGAGTATTTTCACAAATGTAACTTGCAAGAAAAGCCCAAATAATCAGAGTTACATATCTACAATCTGTCAAATAATATGTATGTACTTGGATTTGCATTTAAAAGTACTGGTGTAACAAGTTAAACCTCGTGGATCTATATCCCCTGGATCAACCAGAAATAAATCTAGTAAATTTATACAAGGAAAAGGAGTTTTGTAGTCAATGTTTATAATTTGCAACGATTGTACTACATACATGCCACCACGTATACTAGTTGAGAGCATGCACATAAATTAACAAGAGTACTTTTCGTGCAAAACTGTATAAGGTTGTCTACTCATTTTACATGAGGAGGTAGGTAGTAAGCTCATACTTGAAATCTAGAACCTCTCTTATTACCCAGCTAAATATACCAAAGACAATTTCGCGTACGAAGTTGCGTATCCGATTACTTGAATACTTCAAAATATACACAAATTTACAAAAGTTGAGAAAGAATGGCATAAACTTATCAGAAGCAGACCATCTGCAGATGAATTATGTGTAGTATCTTCATAGTATTGGTTTTGCGTTCACCCTGTAAACTTTGTGTTTTTTTATTTCATTGGTATTGTAAATACTAATATTTAATTATCTGATTTACCAATGCAACATGACTCAAGTGCTTCCACATATGTATAATGCTTTAAGGCACAGAATAAACGTATTGAATGAAACATCTACATGATCCATGTTCGCTACGAGCGATGGTTCCACAACCACCAAGGCACTAAACACGTGACTTGTGACTTCATTATTGGCCACTGATCACCTCACCCTGCCAAACAAAATTATTTCGCAAAAAAAAAAAAAAAAAATAGGAAGCCAGGTTCTTACAGTTACATATACAATCACCATGTCATTGTTGGGTCGCACTTTCACTCAATTCAGTTCAACCTCTGTCAAAAGCAGCCAATGGGTCAACTGCGCCAGACCCACTATTACACCTTTATTAAAGAGCACAACAGGTATTTTACCTTATTGTAAACCCCTTGTTACAAAACTTGACAGTTTAACCCTTGACATTTTACTTAGAATTAAGCCAAGTACGTTGGGCCACAAAAAAGTCTGGTGGTTCTTCTCGTAACGGTAGAGATTCTGCTGGTAGAAGATTAGGCGTCAAGAAGTTTGGTGGACAAGAAGTTATCCCCGGAAACATTATTGTTCGTCAAAGAGGCACCAAATTCCATGCTGGTGACAATGTAAGAAGAGAGAACCCTTGTTTACAAAAAGTCGTAAAACTAATACTTGTAACTTCATAGGTCGGTATGGGTAAAGATCACACACTTTATGCCCTTGAACCTGGATATGTTCGTTTTTATAAGGATGCACAACACCCCAAGCGTAGATTAGTCGGCATTGTTCACGATCGTGAAGCAACACTCCCTATTCCTTTTGATCAACCCAAGCCTAGAAGATTTGATTTGATTGACTTAAACACCTTGTGAACTTGAAATCCCAAAAACAAAAGAAGAAATACTCGATAAACAATAAAAAATAGATGTATATATAATTCAACGACGATATTCAATCGTAATTTATTTGGGATATGAACGAATGAAAGGATACAATTATGAAATGAAGGTCAAGTTCCAACCAAGTGATGATGTCTCATCTTTGGCGATATGCCAGGTTGGCCAGTAATGATTATCTATTCTCATAGCCTTGACATGAGTGACATTATCTCGTGTTACAAATTTGACTTGTACATGAGATTCGTCTTGCACAGTGGGCATATTTGCTATTTCTGCATCTGTGGGTTGAGCCAGTAGATCAAGTGCATCACTTTGTTGGTTTTTAAGAATATCTTCTACGCCATTTTGTTGTTGAGCAATTAACTTGTCTTTATGGCGCTGCTCGACGCTTTTCGTGTTGACAGTATCTAAAAGGTCCTTCAGTGTTTTTACGGGGATTTGATCAATTTCTGTGATCCACATTCCAGGTTTAAGACTTGCTTGAGCAGGAGAACCAAAAAGACAACAAGAAACATAAACTCCCTCAGGAACAAACTTTTGTACTTGCTCCTTGGCGGCAGTGTGAGACTTTTGAATCAGCATGCCTTGCCATCCTACAACTTCAGTCGTTTCACTTCCGTCGTATTTCGTTGTTGGAACAGTCAATTTTTGCTCTTGACCATCACGAACAATAGTCTAAAACCGATGATACCAAACGTTTATTACTTTTTGCATTTTATAACTCGATCAGAGGACTTACCATGCACACTTCCTCCTCGTCCACAAAACGGCTCAAATCCGAGATGCTAGTGATCGCTTTGTCATTGATAGAGAGCACAATATCTGCTGGTTTCAGCATTCTACCGGAAGGACTAGATACGTCAGTAATTCCAAGAATATACACAATAGACGGTGATGCGGTCTTTTTCTTTGAAGCTTGCTTCAATTTGTGAATCCAAGCATCAGACACACCTAGTAGTCTTGCATTTGATACTTGCATCGTCCAAAATTCCACATCTAATCCGCGTACAATAGCCTGTTGATTCGTTTTAATCTTATTGATTATAGGCTGAATCAATCTTGCCGGAAGCCCTCCCAATACACTTGTTTGTTCTCTTCTCTCGTTCTCAGTAGAGAAGCTCATCCAAATTGCTTTTACTTTGCCCTCATCACTAGCAAATAAACCACCTTGACTGGCCAAAGTTCCATCGCTCACTTTATAAGACTCTACATTAGTTGCTCTCCACCTGGGTGGCAATGCTTCAGATGTACGAACTGGTGCTAATGACGTAATGGTGGTTCTTTTGGTGTCTACTTCGTTTCTCCCTTCAAAATATAGAAAGTTCGTCAAGTTACAATGAGTTCAGTCGCGTCACGAATAAGTATCATTATACCTGACAATCCAACATAGTGAACGCTATCCCCAACTTCCAAGTCGCTGCTATCATCCAATTCGGCCACATTGAGCTCAATTCCTGCTTCTATTACAGGTGTAGGGTCAAACTTTAAAACTACGTAATTGAAATATGGGTGCAAAAACAAAAGATCGGCAGATACTGTCACTGAATTATCAAATGTCAAGGAAATAACACTGATTCCAATAGGAACCGTATCTCTATCGCAAAGCACCAAAGGAGGGTCCATGGACACAATAACCCCTGCGCCGTAAGAGTGAGAGTTTTTCAGGCCATCTACTACAAACGGTGGGTAGCAATCTACAGACACAATGCTTCTCTTTAATGCTTCGAGAGGTGCTGTCTCCAGGTTCCTCTTTTTCTCTGATATAGTAAGTTTTGCAGGTGTATGCTTCTGTTTTTGTAGAGGTCTATCTAACAACTTGTAATCCCAGAGTCCAGTTTTGTCTGTTTCAAAACCCTTTTAGCATTGACACTTTATATATGCAGAGAGAAGTCATATTCACTTACCGTTTCGAGTAGCCAGTTGAAATCTATGCCACCTCCAGTCTACATGAAGAACCATCACTTTCATCTTCATTGCCCTTGATAGGGAATAGTAGCGAATCGAAACACGACTGCCTTGCTCAATTTCCGATACAGTAGTTATAAAATCATCTAGCGATTTCACTTGTTTGTTGTTTATGCCGACAATGACTGATTTACGCAAAGCTAACGCTGTTCCCAAAATAAATCCAGATGCTCCCACATATACTCCCGAATCCTTCAGTGATAAACCATAGGACCTTGCCATTTGATACGACAAGTCATTCAAAATACCTCCTCCAAATTCCAAATAACGATAGGGTGTGATTGAATGGAGATCTTGTACTGTAAGTGATAACTCCTTAATCGCACCAGCTCTCGATACGACTATTTGAACAGATGAATCCTTTTCGACCGCATTATCAAGGTGTTCCTCCAAATCCACAAATAAACCCATCAACAAATTTCCATTACACGTCAGTAATATATCCCCGGGCTCTAATTGGCCATAAGCTGGTCCATCAGGTAATACGGACTGAACCACCAACAGTCCTTCGTTCACCGAATCCGAGTTCTCATTCATTTTTGACCTCAATCTGCTTTCTATGTGACGACTAAGACCAAGCTGTAATAAAGCGTCATATGACTGATACTCAAACGTTGCTTGAAGTGTACCACGTGGAATTTGTTTACCCTTCTTAATCAAGTTCAGCGCTCTTTGGGCTCGATCGAGAGGAAGATAGTAACTGGATGAAGACGTCTGTGCGCCACCTGCGTTCAGTGCTATAGCTCTTCCTTGAATATCTAGCACTGGACTACCACTTGAGCCAGAACTTGTACCCGATGCTGCTTGATAGTAAAAAGTATTGAAATCATTGTATTCGCCAATACCATAATTAGGTGCTTCTCTGTCTAATCTTGCTAAAGTACCAGACAGGATACTTAATTTTTCACCAGCATCATTACTAAAGTGGGACGGTCAGTACACAACGCACCTATAATAAAAATTATGTACTCACCCAACTACTCGGATATCTTGACCAATTTTAGCACCTTTTGGGTATAATTCAATACCGGGAATATCTAAAAATCTAATTTTGGAAGGGTCGTACTGAAAGAAGCCAAAGTCATGTACGGGATCTCGATAAATAGGTCGCAACTCGATTTCCTCGTAATTGCAAAACACAGCGAGCGCAGTGACAGGTGAAATGGAGACAACATGACGGTTAGAGAGAATGATGCCTCTCTTTGGGTCAACGACAAAACCCGTAGCGGTAAAGGATCCTGGTACTTCAGTATCCAGGCCTCGAGTACGACAGGTTTTGATGGAGACGATACTTTTAATACAAGTTTCAAGTGTACGTTCCCAATTGTGTACAGCGCTGACTTTAGTTCTGTTAGATTGTTGTTCTGGTCGAGGTTGAGCAGCAGCAGCAGCTTTAAATCTGGTCAAATCTACCATGGAGTCTATTTTGAGTGAATAATCCTCTAAAAACAATGGGTCTCTGTCAGAGATGATGGGTTCCATAGGTCGAGGCATTATAACGGAAGTAATAAAGAAGAAAAGTGATGCAAAAATAGAAAAAAAGAGAGAAAAATGCTCTTTCTAACAGAGAGATACGGCCTTAAATAACAGTTGCGTGATGCTATAAAACCCTAAATTTTTATCATCATAAACCTCCTACATTTTGATGTTATCTCTTACACACACACTTTTTTAATTCCTCACCCTTTTACTCCACTATGTACCCATAACGAGGAAATATTATTTGATTGATATAAATAAAAAGTGAGAATCACTGACAGGAATATTTTAATGAATGAAGGGTTGCTTCGAAAATTAACTCCAGCATTCTTTCACGAAGAATAACTCATGACAAGTCGTGCTATATCATGTGTAATAAGTCATCATTTTTACTTCATGAAATGAGGTATGTACACAAGCTCCACCCCCGAAAGATCACTTTTTGTCGCCGACTAAAATTCAAAGTTTGCGTTTGGATTGGTCAGAATTCGTGTTTAGCATAATCACCGCAAGTTGGTTCTTACACCTAAAATTCGCTTTTAATTATAGTTCATCTGCATCAGAGCCAAGATATCCTGGTATCATTCGTAAAATAAACTTGATCAACCGATATTCAAAGAAGTCGTAAACGATGTTAGGAAAGGATTTGAAAATCTCGAATTCCGTCGTCAATTTGCTACAAACGTGAAAGGAAAGCAACAAGCTTATGTATTTCAATCTTTCTACGAACTTTGGGTGGTTACGCCAAGACAAATGTGGATGGTTTGTAATAATCAAAAAGCAGATTCATGAAATTAAAATATGAACTTTGGGCGAGGTGTCGCTGTATTCATCTAATGGCATCTATTTTTGCCACTGTATGCAGACCACAATGTCATTTATACATAAACTCATCATCATTGTTGTGTACCTGTGTCACCTTTTCCAACTATGGTGGTACAGCATAAGCTCCAATTCCCTGGATCTCAACTTCAATAATGACGCGATGAGTAGGCAGGTGATCACATTAAATTGATAGGAGAGCCTGTCCCCAGCATATTTATTCAAGAATGTCTGTCGCGCTTAATTTATGTAGACAAAGAGAGAGAGAAAGGCTATCGATAATTCCCCTTAAAAAAGATATGTATTTTCTAGAAATAATTTGAAGTAGCTCTGCTACCGAGTAATCTGTAGAGGTAATTTGAAATATGCTGCCTGCTAGGTACACTCTCAGCAGATTTCCATGCATAAGCTTCGTCCCCATAGTTGATATTGCTCTGAACAGGTCCAGAAACGAATGGCAGGTAGGGTAATGTTGTGGTATCTTTCTCTATATAAATTAATGCTAATATTGCAACACACAAATCGTTAATGGTAAGAATCCATCATTTATCCCACAGTGAATTTTACCTTTTGCCGTTCCGTTTAAGGTCAAGCCTACAGCATTTGTTTCGTTCACATAAAAAACGCCCACTTTGTCTCCACTGCTAATTTCGAGCGGAAAAGGTTCCGAAACTTCTGAGCCGACAAACAAGACACACGATTTATGCAGATTGTTCAAAGCGAAATAGAAAGATTTACCTTGTGGTAAACTCTTGAAACCAAACTTCACTAAGCTATAGTTCAAATTAAAAAATGAGTGCCTAAGCCATTTACGTATCCTGTTCTAATTACCTCTTGGGATCCACATCTTTGGCAAAGGCTCCGACAACTACCTCGTAATAAAGTGAGGGAAGGGAGTTTCTCTCATGGATGTTTGGGGTAGATACAAAGTATGAGAATTGACGAGATTTCTGAGGTGGTGAACTTGGAGGTTCGTAGTGAGTGGACGCAGTAGACACTGTTGGTTTCGACAAAATTTTATCATCCACTGGTTTGAGGTTCGGCTCAATATTACTTTGGCCAAATGAATCATGCTTCTGAGCTGAAGGGGGTGAATGCACAGACATGTTTTCTAATGCCTTGGCTAAATCTGTAATATCACTTTCTTCCAACTCAGGGTTTGCAGATGTTTTGCGAAAATGAGGCGGAGGAAGTTCTACACTGGTAGAGGTTTGAAGTTCTAAAGCACCTACTGCAGTGCACCCATCCGGCAAATATCTAAACACGCTAATTAACATCATGTCACACTGATACTACTAATATGATACTAACTTTAAAGGGTCCAAAGTTCCGCCGAAATAAAGTTTACATTGTTGCCCTGTTGCTAAAGATACCGCAGGGTACCAAGCGCGAGAGGTCAACACACCATAGAATGCGATACCCATATCTACGCCATTTTTATAATACTGGATTTCTCCAACGTCCATATCAATGATGCAAGTGATGATGTCCCCTGCGGTCCATTTGCTGCCATACGATGTTCTCATGCTAGAGTATTTCCCATGCCATTTCTTGGCACGGTATCCATCGTACCCATATGAATGTGAATCATCGCCAACGCCTTTACCACCTTCAGGGTCGGATTCAAGATGTTCGCTCGCCCAACCAATTTGCATCAGACCGCCTGACTCCAATTTGACTTCATAAGCATATTTATGAACAAGATTTCCTTCTTCTTCATCTGCATTGTCCGCTCTTTCCACTATAGCAGGTGCACATCGTGGGGCTCTGACTGTCTCAAATGTCCATGAGTCGTTACGAACGTATAAGCAACTATCGTAAGTAATCGTGCAGAATTTTGAACGTGACACAAGGTCGATCTCTTTCAAAATGATATTTTTTGTGTTCTCGTTGTGCGCGAATTCGGAAGAGATGTATCGTGTACAATAGGATAATATTAAATGGCTGTAGAATTGAAAGGAAGGGTTTGTATTGAGCATCGAAATGCGCATGCCACGCCACAGCAGAATGAAAAGAACTTGAAATGAAGATTCAGGGATATCAAAAGATGCATCATTTGCAAACAAACCTCCAAGACATCGCATGACGTGGTCCAGTAAAGTACTCTGATTCTCAAATAAGTAAATCAAAATGGGTATAATATCGAGTTCGTTGAGCAGATATTGTTTCACAGACGCTACATGACAAAAGTTGAGTATACAAAATTAACATTCAAAAAATATTACATACCATAACGCGTGAGCGAGCTAAGCAAAGTCAAAGCACGTTTGGAAAACCCTAAAGCGTAGTCAGACGCATGAGATACAGAAAGCATGTCATCCAAATCAAAGTGCTCACCCTTTCTTCTCGTTTCACCGAGTCGTTCAGCGGCAGATTCAACTTTACGCGATCGTCGAGGATAAATAGAAATTAACTCACTGTCTGAGTCATCATCGTCCTCGGAATCACTGCTTGAATCACTTTGGTGAAGATTACGACGGGGTATTGTATTGTGAGAGTGCGCAGATCTGTATGAGAGTAAATCATTTTGACGTTGACGCTTCACCGTTGCAATACCATCAGAGCTTCCACTACTACGATATTCATCGTCACTCGACATAGGTGTATAAAGGGTATCTTGATTATTTGTAGGAAGCTGTGCTAAACCTTTGATCCATTGAACAACATCAGCATACATCTCTGTGGATTTTGATTCAGTGATACTGTTCAAAGGGTATTGCGAGAAGTGTTTGGTTGCCCATTCCTCTAAAGCTGGATATAGTGTCATATTCGCAACATTCTTTACTAGGTGACGAATAGTATCACTTAAAGGTTTAGGGCTGGTTCGAGCTGATGCTGATGTCTTGTTTTTCGTCGAATTCGATAGCTCGTTACTTTTGCTACCAGTATAGATTGTATTTTCAATGTAGTCGATGTCCATCACTATGTCATCCAGCACATTTAAAATCGGATTTTTGAAAGTATCTCCAGTGACAACGTTGCCAATGACATGATCGTTTTCCAGTAATACATTCAGTGCTGTCAAAGCCCCCACAATTTGATTACGAGCGGAAATAGGTAATTCAAATTTTGTAAACAATAGATCACGTTCCATAGTAGAGATATTCGGATCGAATAGATAGGCAATATCGTCGTGAGTTAAAACTTCAACTATTTCTGAATTGCTTTTCTTGTCCTTTCTCAATTTTGATCTCTCTCTGTCTTTGAGAATGCGATCTAATCTAGAGGCGTTTGCAATGGTTCCTTCTTCATTAACATCAACGTAGTCGGACTGGCGAATCAAGTTATCGGTTTCTTCCTCTTCGTCCTCTCCAAGGATACTTATTTCGGGGTTCAAAGACGATTCACGGCCATCATCGTTTATATCTAAATTCATCACATCACGAATACTATAACCGCCTCTTGTTGAACTGGATTTGTCCTTGGCAGCGTGAATGATAGCTTTCACCATCAATACGGGGGAGATCAAACTGGACAATGAGCTTACAGTTTCAATAAGTGGTTCAGTTACTTGTTCATTCAATTGCGGTGTTAGGAAACGATCTACGTCAAAGGAAAAGATAAGTAAGACAACTATCCCGTAAAATGTTTATCATGCAAACTGACTTTTTATGACGACCATCAAAGCTCCTTTAGTACAAGTCATTTGTACCCGTTCATGTGTGGATGTGGTTGCCATAAGAACTAGAGTTTCGAAGCAAGTATCACGGACCTTACTTGCAAAAGCATCTATAAATATTTTCATCAGTATTTGTCCCTCATATCATTACCGAAAAAGTCTACGTACATGTCATTGTCATAACATTAAAAATAGCACCTGCAGCGCTATATTGCACATCAAGCTCACCTTCCGTGAGAAGAGTATTGAGCGTCTTCACAATCAAATTCAAATTGGGCTCCATAAAGGTATTATTGCTTGCTGCTCAGAGTATTATCAAGTTAGTGAATACTGCAAGCGTCAAATGATATATGTTGGCACACTTACAAATGCAACAAATCAGTGAGAGGATATCAGAAACAAATATAGCCACTTTTATCTTTGTCGATAAGGCCAATTCTAGCAGTATCTCGAATTCAGATGAACTGATAATATCCTCATGAGATTCAACTTGGCCTGCCACGACATGAATGCACAGAATTGCCCAGTATCTCACATCCTCATCGTCCAATGATAAACAGTGCATGATCTTTTTAACCATCCCAGACCTCACCATTTCATGTCGGAATTTATCTTGATCGTAAGCCATGAATTTGATCGTCCTCAAAATGACACGGGAAATATACATTTCCTCAGCCGATAGTAATCCTGCTAAGATGGTGTGTATTCCTTTTATCTCTCTGAACTTGTCAGCTGCCACATCCTTCAACACAAATTCATGCATCAATCCTGCAGCCCAGTAAATCAACTCCACATCATCACCTCTTAAACAGTTGGAAATCAAATCTACGATGTTATAATCCAAAAGCTCGGTCAATACCTTTTTAGCCTCTGCTACATCGACATTGGCTGCTATTCTGACAAGACTTTGCATGCAAAACTTGGGCATGTTTGTGTTACCGTACGTCATACGAGCCATTCTTGCTAGTAAACTGACAAAACCATTCTCGATCAACACTTTTGGAAGAGGGTCTACAGATCCGAGAGGTGAATATTAGTTTTATTCCAGAGAAATGTCGAAACTCTTACCGCTCAAAGATATTTGATATAAAATCATCAATGTCCAATATTTTAATTCATTGTTTCGAATTTCGTCTGATGTCAAAATGCGCTTGATCGGGTCTAACACGCCCAAATCCAGTATGCAATATTTGTGTATGTCTGTTTTGCAAGATCATTAGAATAAATCTAACCGTCCAATCCACCATCATAACCATACCATTCCCCTGTATCAAGTCACAAATAGCAACCGCTACATAGCGTTGTGTTACTTCCTTCATATCAGGATCTGTGCATTTTAATGCATCAACCAAAACCACCAGCGCACCTGCCTCTAACAGTGCTATCTTGTTATTCTCTATTCCGGAATAACACATCAGTTACATAACCCCCAATTGGGTTTCATATATTGAACACACCTTTTCTGGTGAGCAATTGTAAGGATGGAAGGGCTTTGGATCTTATTTCTATTGGTTGATCTTTCTCACAGGCAGCAATAAGCTTGGGTAAATATGTGCCTACGCAACGTATTGAGTATATAAAAAACGTAAATATAATTCTGTTCGCCAACTTTACCAGACATTGCCCTTTCTAATATTATCTTGGTAGAGCTAGTTGTGTGTGCGAAAGCCGATTAATATAGATCTAATCGTAACAGACGGCCCTCACTTGAATCGTACCTGCTTTGTATATTGACATTATGCGATTGAGTCAAATACGCTAGTGTTTTCAGTCTAATAGCTATTGTTTCCAGGTGAGAAAATTTATGTCACTCAACCATGTTCGCTATCTCGTCTGCTTACAATCCTCTAGTTTAGTTCCGGTTTTCTTTACGCTTTTTTTCGGTAAAGTGTTGTAATCGTGTAATGTCTTTAAATGCGAATATACAGAGTACCCCATGAGTACAGCGGCCATTCCCGCAATGAAACATACAACTGTCGATGTTTCGTCTCTATGTATTGGCTTATTCGTGGTCATTGGGAGGGGTATTCACGTTCTAAGTGAGGAGAGGGAAATTTACTTTACTTCGGTACATTTTAAATCCCCTATGCTGTGTGTGTAACTCTAACTTTGAGAGATGAGCTCTCCTGGTTTCAAAAACTTTAACGCTGATGTTGTACGTTATAGCCCATATTACTAGAGCAGATACATATGTCTGTTTGTGATAAATATCACTGACTAGCTTTATTAAATCGCTATAGTAGCCCGAGCTAAGCATTGCTTTGCTTTATGTTTATGCTACGTAATTCTTGTGAACTTAAACCGACCACCATATGCGCTATTACCTTCAATGTGCAATTTGATGTACGGTCTACACTAAAGAAACAATCATCATCAGATTTCGAAGATTTTAGATACTACCAAGTCAAAAAGTGCTTTTTGATTTGAGAACTTTTTATCACGCAGATTCATTAGCTGTCGATTTTTTTTTAAATGACGTCCACTGCTATAGTGTCACTAATCATGACGTATTTGGATCACAACAGATTTAGAAATAATTTGTACAAAGTGATTTTATTAAGTAGTTTTATAGGATAAGAATTACAATCTTTTAACAAGATCGTAGAGATATATATGTATAATGGCAGCTATTAAAGTAGTAAATGAAACGATGGCCTTTGTGACGCCACGAGCTTACACTCCGTCGTTTTCATTTTAATTTGGAGGAGGAGGGACTGCACCATACGTTTGCCCTTGGTAGACAGTTTGTGTTTGGGCCTTGGCTTCTCTTTCCTTGATAAGAACGTAGAAAGCGTGAACATGACCGGGAAGATAACCCAGCAAGGTTAAACACCTAAGAAAAAAACAGGAAGTTCTTTCTTTAGAATACACTTACACAAAACAAAACCCATAACCCGTTTTCAAAAATATACTACTTACAAGTTGATCCAGAAATCAGCACCACATCCTCTCATAAAGAAGACACCGAGGGGAGGAAGAAGGATAATAATGAAAATAAGACAGCAAGTACCAATCATTTTTTGTTTTATGAAAAAAGTAAGTTTAAAGTAAAAGAAGTGCAACCGAAAATTAAAAATCCTTTATTTATAACTGACTGATGTCGGCTTATCAATATTGGTGGCGCTCACAGAAAAACGATTGGTCACTCATGCGGATTGCCGTAATTGATCTTCAGGGTAAGGTTATTACAAACAAGTAAAAGAAAGTAACCACTTGAACTCTTGAACTCTGTTGATATTCTCCCTCATAGACAATGAGAGGCTTGAAGCTTCTATTCATACCATCCATACGATTAAAACAGCAATTTTTAACGCCCAGTGGCATTTTGTTTTTCCTTTCACTACTACGTGAGCCCCAAACCGCTAAATCGGATGAATAAGGAGGCAGACAATTTACTTTGTATCATCATTCGTAAAAATGAAAACAGTGTAACTATGATTGATAAACTCTTTCCAAAATGAATGGAAGGGAATGCTCGGTGGTGTTTCGTAAGTCATAGTTATTTGAATACAAGCAAGCTTGGCGTTGATCTCAAACCGAGAAAAAAGCGGCCAAGCTACAATAAATAGTAATTCTTGTTTGAGTCCTGCCAAGCAAAACTTTACGTAATAGTCAGCTTTGAACTAGATAGGCCATACGTAGGTTGTTTTAGATGCTCAAACACGACATAGCATCATCCTATGATAACGTAAAGTCGATCCTTACTTGAAATAGATTGAGCAACAAAAACGTCGTCTCCGTACGTCTTGATATTTATTCCTAATAAGGACAAATATTTTTAATCCCTTTATGCACGCTGTTCAAAGAAGTTTATTGTTCTGAATTCACTACCAGATACAAAAGACACTAATCGAATTTGGGAGGGAAAAACACCTCTTTTAAGTTGCCAACAATGCCTTTGTCATAAATATTCTCAATCTCAGAAAAGTCCTCGATTTTCCTTTCTTCCACTTCCTCTTCCATTTTGGTCACTTTATTGTACCTCTTGGTGAAGGTCTGATTTTCTTTTACCGCTGTACTTGAAGAAGAGTCTGCTGCTGAAGTTGTTTTTGGTACAATTTTGAATATCTCTCCTCTGTCAACTGATTCTTCGATCATCTCCCACTTAAAAGCCTCATTTGTAGTAATGCCTCTGCCTGCCAAATATAATCTAAACAGTTTCATGTAAATCCATCATCAATTTTTACAGCACGACAAATATATTCTCTATGCGGACTTACTGATATACAAAAAAGATGAAAACCACAAAAGACACGACACTGGCCAAAATTCCAATAGCTCCAATGATTCTGTCATGATGAAGGACGTACTAAGAAAAAAAAAAAAGAAGTGCACTTTGAGCAACTTTTTGATCATCCAGTTAGTTATACAGTACACCCCACTTACCAACATTGCTCTACGGAAAGAAACAATGGATTTCTCTCCTGTTCTGGTATCATGCACAAATGCTTTATCCAATCCCCATTCAATAATTAAACCACGATAGACTTCGAAACATAAATAAGCGCCATAAGCACAAAATTCAACAAGAGTGAATAAAAATAAGAAAAAGTAGCGTTGATTGTTCTCTCCTACACAACGATTGACCCAGGCACAGTGGTGGTCCAGCCTACCGACACATGCTTTACACATCGAACAGTGTTTTGATCTGGCAGGCTTTTGAAATTTACATGTAATGCAAGTCTTGGGCTTGTAGATCAAGCCATCATATTTGTAGTACTCCAAGTGCTTTTGCAGGTTTTCGTGAGTGATGATGCCGGGATTTGCAGAGCAGGCAACATAATAAGATAAATAAATAGAGATGATTTGGGTAGGAATTAAAAAGCTTCGAAGGCCTGTCAGTTCTCTGCGTGCACTTATAATTGCAAGTTATACTTACTAATGAAAGCGACTGAGATAAGGTCCAGGTATATAGGGCATTGCATTATAGAGAAATCCCACAATGGATACAGAAGACAGAGACACAAAAAATATCTGGTGTCATGCAATAATTAAAGACTAATCTTTGGTCATCTATTTCACAGTGTATTATTTTACCTGTAAAAAGGGATTGCGACTTTCGCAACAATAGGCCCATCCTCTACCTAAGCGGCTGATATTAGACTGTCCAATAGTATGAACAAGCACCCATCTTAATTCGAACAATAAGAAACAATAAGCACAAAAGGGGTTAAATTATACTCAAGCGGGAAAGAATGCTTACGATAATAATTTTGGCACCTGCACTGTTAAAGCTCGGTTCAATTTTCCCAAAGGTCCATTCCTACCATTTATGAATTCAGTTTATCATTTCCATCAAAAGACATCAAGTAGCAGTCTCTAATCTACCTTAAAGAAGGACTTTCACCAAATAACAGCACGAAAACAAGGAAACCAAAAGTAGCTAGAAAAAGAACAAGGTAAACAACTAACTCCTAGTGATACGGTCTCTGTGAATAAATGTTTAAAGCAGGTAATCGTGTCTCCTTATTACCATGGTTGCTTATTCTGTTCTTCGCTAAATGTACAAAATAAAAGTAAAGAAGTGAACGTGAAAATTGGGAACGAAAAAGGAAACTCGAACTGAATTATTTGTGGTCAAGTAACACAACGATTGTGAAAGACACTGCCAGCTTTAGGTGTACCATCAGAATGTAAGAAATACCAAGAGCGTAATAACCCTACTTTATATACTATAGACAGGGTAAATGAAAATGACACTTTATTACTTGGGTAAAACAAGACCACAGCGAATATCTACAGAGCTTTGTAATGCCTTGATGAACAAAGAGTCAAGTATGGGTGCAGGGTTGCACTTCCTAGTTAAATGTGTTACTGTATCTGAAGGTGTCATCACTTCGTCTGCATCATCGTCATCTTCATCGTCATTATCGCTACACATAATATTGCCTGCTCTTCTCATTTTTACCAGCCCAAGTTGAAGTGAGTTCAACATAGAACCAAGATGTTTGATAGAGGTGGTATTATAATGTTGATTGGTCTTCAACTGTATAATGTCTTCCATTAGAGATTCTGAAATAAGGCGCGCTTCTTCAGGCTCCAAGGATCTGATCAAGGAAAGTGCAATCTCATACGCCACTTGGGAATCTGTATTATCGAGAATACCAATGTTTAGTTCTTTATCGACCACGTCCATCCAATTATCATTATCATCTTCGGTTTTATTTTTCTCCAATGCAAGACGTTTGATCTGTTGGTTCAGGGTATCTAATTTCACAGTAATTAGATCGATTCGCTCATCCATGTACTGAGGTTCTGATTGATCGATGTGTGCATTTGTCTTATTTTCTTCTTGCAAAACAAGTTCGCGCTCTGCTAATAATTCCTTTTGCTCTTGCTCCAGTCTTTCGCGCTATGTGTGTGCATGTAATTACAATGATGAGTATCAATGCGAATGGTGAATACTCTTTCTTTTATCTTACCTTATGAATCAACTCTTCGCCAATTTTATTAATGGATTGTCCATTGATGTACAATGAAATGGCACTGAGTGACATGAAGTTTAAGTTTAATTATACATGCATCGCTCTTTGACACCAGGCTACTACTTACCGATGAATCAACCTCTTCTTTTGGTATACGTGTTGTTGCAATGTAGCGACTTCGAATTTACCGCCCAACTTTTTCATTGCTCGCTGCTTTACTAAATAGCCACGAACATTTGCACAGGCAGCCGCTTTTGCTAAAAGATTTCTGTTTGTAATTGCGGTATTACTATTTTTCTTCTTGCCTGTGTCAGGCATCATCACCTTCTTTAGGATAGCACTGATTTGTTTCATTTGGCCACTCAAAGCGACAATTTCCTCAGTTGAACGTTTTGAAGCAGCTTTCTGCTGTACTAGCTCCCTCTCTAATCGCTTCTTTGCGGAAACTGACTGATTCTCCTGTTTCTTCATTTTTGCCAACTCTCGTTCAATTTCAGTCTGTTTCTCTTTAGCTCTATCTGATTCCAACTTGAGTCTTTTGATTAGCTTTTTCTTTTCGTGGTTCAACTTTTCGATATTGCGATGTAATTGATCAATGGCAGATTGAGTTTGGCTACGTATGCTATCCGTTTTGCTTATCAATTGGGTATGACTACGACGTAAATTTTGAAGTTCTGTTTGCTGCTTCTTGAGACGACATTCGTACTGAGTTCTGGTCTCAGATAATTCTCGCTTTAATTGAGCTGTGATGGTCGCTTTTTTTGTTGTTAGCTCTGCAATCTTACGGTTAAGCTGCTGCGCTTGATCTTTTCTTAACTTTTCCGACTTTTCCAATTGACTGACAACGAGATGCTTGCCTTCAATCAGAGTACTGATCTTTTGTAACAAGCGTTTGTTTTCATTCATTTGATCTGTCTGTATTGTCGCTGCCATGTGAATTGGCGCTCCTACATCTACGGTTCGCCTTCTAAATTGCAACGCTTTCTGACGCTTGGCATCGTCGATATCCTCTTTCATCCAGGGCGGAGTTGTTGTTGAAGCTAATGATATCTGTGAAATGAATGAGTAGAGTGTTACGAAACTATGGAGGTACGTGAACTTGAAGCTTACCTTTGCAGACTGTAAGAATTCTGTTTCTTTTTCAATACTCTTTCTAGCTTCACTCAAGATTTTACTATTATTCCCTAATCCGACGCTTTTGTTGAACGATGCCCTCGTCATTCTTGGTGATGCTGTGTTACTGCTCGATGATAATATAGAAATGCTTCTCCTTCTTTGACTTTTAACTTTTATAGTTCCAAATTTGTATCCGTGAGCCTTCTTTTTGCGTTTGTCAAACTTTTCGAAATCAAGTTGATCCCCATCCTCAATTTCATTTTGAGGTGCTGCGGTGGATTGAGTGGGCGATGCTACCAAAGTTACTGAAGAATCGACATGATCAACTTGTAATTTTTTGTGATCCAACAATGATGTAGGCGTGGGGTATATTTTTTGTTGTTGGGATTGAATTAGTTGTGCTCGAAGTGATTCTATAGTTTTAGCGTACTCTTTCACAAGAATATCATTGGGGTCACTGCACTGATCATTATTACTGCTATTAATTGATTGGTGGTGCTTCAGTGCATCTCTTTCATATTTGACCAAGGCTAATTCATCGGTTGTTTGAGTGAGCGTTTGGTGAAGGGCGCATACTTGCGCTTTTAGTCCATCCATCTCATCATTCACTGCACGAAGAAAATCATCAGTGCCCCTGAGCTCCTTTTTTAATCGTGTGACGGTAGCCTTAAGACGTTCTGTATCGTCAATTTCTTGATTGATAACGACTCTATTCCGAATATTACGTGCTCTGTTTGCATATTTGAGGGTATTTAATGTTTCTGTTATGTTGGAGTCGGCAGGCGACGCACAGGCCAACATCAATGTTTGACTGTTGCCTCCCAAGCTGTCTTGTAATAAGCGAGTTAATTTGGAGTCCCGATAAGGGATATGAGACACGCGACGAGATTCATCCCCGAGAGCAGAAATGACGTTTCCTAGCGCTAATAAACCGGTGTTTATCGAAATGCCTTCTTTTGCCCGATCTCCAACTGCATTTGTTCGTTTAAGCTAATAATAGATGTTAATTTTGATATAATTAAACTGCTTTTTTAAAAACTCATGATGGCTTACTCTTTCAGATCCAGCTAAATCGACGAAATGAAACTTTGATACTAGTCTTTTGATGTGGGGTGAAGATGTGCTCACAAGTGTTTGGTCAGAAGGTGATTTCTGCAATTTATTTGTTGAACAGAGTGTTGCTTCGTTTTCAAGATTATCATTATTGCAAGCTGAAAGATCGTGTTGTTGTTTGAGAATAACGGAAAAGATCGCATGCGATCTTGACGATGTGTTATTCATATCTGTCGACGCTGTTGTGCGAGCGATGGATCCTTTTTGTAAAAATCTAAACAAATTCTTTGTTACACAGAAAATTGGACGCATTGAAAACGATTGCAATCATAATTACCCAACAAGTTCTTCAGGACTGGAAACAGCCTCTTCTTTTACTCCGTTCCAGCATATATTTCCTTGGCTATCTTCTCGAATCGTCAAGTTACTGATGAAGCCAGACTCACTTCCTCTTCTTTTGACAGCCGAAGGGCATAAAAGATCGACAAGATCCTCGTTATGCAGCTCCAAAAACGAGACATATACTTGAAAAGAGTAATTGGGTGATTTATTTGCATTTAATCTTTCAAAAAGAGAGTGGATAAATCGTGGTACAATTCCTTCGTTATTTGCATTCATCACTGAATCTAATCCAATGCCCATACTATATGTTTTTCCGCTACCTGTTTGACTATATGTGCAATTGCAATTCTAGGTTAATTGAGGCTTTTTGAAGGGCTTTGTGAAACTATTTACCCGTAAGCCAAAATAGTCGAGTTGTACCCGTCCATAAACTTGTTTAGCAGAGGGATTACGCATGTTGAGTATACTTGGTACTGATCTGAAACGGGTGGGTATACGTAATCAAATGTGAACGATCTATCATCTCCAATTACAATTTGTTGTTCATTATTGGGGACGAATTTTATGACATTATGCTGATAATGCTGTTTCTCTTGTTCTGTAAGAGGTCGTATACGCACTGCTACTCTATTGATATACAAGATTTTTGTTTAGTTATAATAAGGTGAATTCTGCTCAGAGAAAGTAGCGTAAGTACCTAACAGAAGAGGAAGAAGTCATCTTTCCAAGGAAATAAAGAAGGACGGAAAGTTTAAATAAATTAAGAGGAAAAAGGGAAGAGAGGAGAAAGGAGTGTCAATCACTTTTTTTAAAAAAAATAATAATACGCCTTTTTCTGATGTCTACAACTAACATACAAAACATATGTGATAAACAAGTTCTCAAAAGGAGTAAATAAAATAATAATAATAATAATGTTACCAGCCATGTGCTTTTTGAGATATGTCATTCTATCCTCACAAACTACTACTTGTAACTACTACCCTTCTTTTACTTGCTTTGAGCGTGGTATCTTTTCGCATAAGTTAAAGGTAGTATACATTCCATTGATAATTATGAGCTTTTTGTCAGTTTTGGGATAATGATCGGAAAAAAAAAGTCAAATTGCTTAAACGTTTCATAAGTTGTAGTGGGTTTAAACGTTATTTTCACACAAGCTAGTGAATACGGAAATTCGCTTTCAGTTAAAAAATCGATAGTCCATTAGTGATGGAGGGCTATTAGATTCAATAATATACGTGTGTATTTCACTCTAAAAAATTGAACTACGTGATTTGGCTGAACTTCATTGCGTACATCGAACTAATAATGAGTTCATGCTTAAACCTCGATGGTTACACCTGTCTCCATGGCAACAAAACTTTTTGTGTTCCCTTTATTATTTATATGAGATCTTATTCCCGAGATTGCCGTATCTCTCTTTCTTTTCTTTAAATATTTTTTTGCCTCTCTTTCTCCCTTTTCGCATTAATATCGAACACCAAAATTCGTGTTTGAAATCCAAACCAATGTATAGTAGTAAAATCAAAGGTCATAATAATAGTAACGGTAGTAAAAGGAATAAGAGATTTAAGGTTTACCACCACCAGAGACCTTCTCTACCAAGTCTACATCAAATATTTCCTTCGCCACCTCCACAAATTGTGCTGCCACCATTAAGTAGTTTTAATTCTCTGCCGTTATTTCGAGATTTCAACGAACTATATCCTCACCCTTATGGCCAAAATTCAGATGAGCAAATTTTAGAAGGCGCCTCGATCTTTTTCTTTGGCAGCAGTCAGCAACACCTACATACCCCTCCTCCGCCATTAGCATCATCATCGACAGTGCCTATTTCTCGAGGTAAAAGAGGAGACTTTGTCTTATTTGACTCCAAAGATTCGCCACCTTCTGTCTTCAAAGGGAAACTGGTACCGGACCTTGGCAGACATTAAGACGTTATATGGCAACAACAACATCAAAATCAACAAAAAAAATACAAAAATCTTTATCTATCGCATTTCTCATATCCATATTTATTATACACATTCATACACCACAATACAGCAGCTGTGAAAGAACTCATATAATCCCAACAGTTAATTTATTTGAAGGTCATGATCTCCAACATGCGTTGTATTATCTCTACAAAAGAGTATCTCTCTTTCTTTTTCCAGTAAATAAAACTTTAAAATTCAAATGGTTTCTCGTCATGAGAAATCTAACTCAACAAATTCCAATAATTGTTTATCAATTAAACTTAATTCATCATGGCTTATTTGTGATCCACTACTTCAAATGTGACTGTTTGAATGCATTTGTTCTGTGCCATCTACTACCTACTGTATAAGCGATGGCTAGTGGCAGAATACTATATTTTATTTAGTTGAAGATTTCTTCTTTTTGCTACTACTACTGCTGCTTCCCTTCTTCTTTGAAGAAGACTTTTTCTTTTTACTGGGTATCTCTTCTTTTTCTTTCTTTTTCAGAGGTTCTTCTTGTGGTGGTAGTGGTGTTATTTCTTTCTCCTGCAAGGTCTCGACCTTATAATTCGATTGTTTAGACGAATACAAATTCTGTTTATGTGAAGAATGATTAACTTACATGTGCTTCCTCTTCTTGTAAACCACCACTCCAAGCATGATGGAGGTCTTCCTTCTCATGCTGATGTCCTGTTGACCAAGGATTATCGCTTGAGCCTCCAATTTCTTCATATCCACCTCCACTACCCGCGAAATTAAAAGAAGGAGATTCCATATACGGACTTTCCACATGGGGAGGACGACGATTGTCCTCATCTTCGCTATCGGATATGATCTCAGGACCAGACAGCCTTCTCAAACCGCGACTCCACACATCATTTAATTCACTCTTAAACACAGGTGGCCTATATGCTTCGGTAACGGGAGCTTTCTCTTCCTCTTCTGCCTCCTCTTCCACTGGCTCGGCATCGGCGTGATCTTGTGATATTTGTACCTCATCATCAGATTCATATTTTCTGATCTGTAGAGGGTTAGTCTGCTTACTATAATATTCAACTACGGGCTCCACATCTTCATCCCCAGCGACCATTGGATTTCCTGGTCCTTCGTCGTCGGATTCATTGCGATTGTATTGTATTGGTAAAGTAGGGACAGTATCCTCTCCGAACCAATCATCTTCCAGCTCGTCACCTACGTTGAAATGATCGACGACGGTTGGAATTTCCTCGGGTTCGAGCTTAACATCTTTTTTCTTCTTGGATTTCACAGGGGCAGTAGGTGGGGGTGGAGTATCGGATCTGCTGAAAGAAATAGGCTCTTCGAGAATAGTTGGATCTACAGAATTTCCAATTAGAAAACTGCAGGTGAGTAACAATCGCAGTTTTTTGATACTTTACGATCGGAAGCTATAGCCTCTAGTTCTTGATCCCAAGCAGATTTCATCTCCTCTTGCTGTCTGGCTAAACGTGGCTCATTGGCTGCGAAAAATACAAAGTCTATAAGTTGATCTTTGTTAGATAAGGATGAACGCAAGTACTCACGTTGGTTAAAATTATCTTGTCCTCTTCTTCTTTGCATTCCTTCGGGAACATCATCATCTGTATCCAACGTTTCCAGTAAATCCACGATTTCCACTGCTTTTAATTCGAGTTGCTTATTCAGAGACTCTATCTATACAAGTAATGTAAATAAAAGTGATTGGCTACACGATCAAAATAAAGAACATACCAAAAGTTGTAAGAATGGAACACCGAGATAATCGTAGATAAATTTTAATCCCAATCCTGTTTGCATACTTGATTCCGCATAACGAATCAAATTGGGTTTAATCGCGCCCTTTTGAATACGTTGCTGGTTGTGTTCATATAATGTGGCATGAATGGTGTCCAACTCAACCTTGCGATCTTGTCTATGGATTAAACACTTTGTCAACAGCAGATCAGAAATAGTATTCAGCCTAACCAAACTTACGCTTTATCGCAAAAGTTTCCAAGAACCAACACAGACATTGTTTCCGGGACATTGGCAAGCTCTTTATTGACGTAATCAAAGGTCCATGGCTTCGTTGTATCAAATAAAAATATAGCTCCATGGGTATTTCGATAAACATTGACAGTCGTTGCGTCTAAGCCCATAGCTGCGTCCTCTTCGCCCGATTGATTTGTAGCTAAGGTGGTGGGGGAGGCTATGGGTGGTGATTTTACTTCTTCGGTGGGTGTGTTGTGTTCGAGCTTGATACCTTTATCACCAGACTTTGATTTATTATGAGCTTTGTCTACTACATCCCACACTTCAATCTTGACAATGTCGTTTGAATCTTCTCATAGTGATAAGTTCAGTATCCCAGAATACATAAAAACGCGTACTGAAAACTGTACCTTTGTAGTGCCAAGGAATATTGGCAACTTCGATCTGCGGTGTGGAGGTGTAGGCTTCACTGAATTCTGATCCCTGCAGACGATGGACTTTTGTGCATAAAAATAGTGTGTTAATAGTGTGCCTACTTCCTCGGTCTGTTTTTTGTATTTACATAGATTCGATTTGCCTGTCATGACATCGCCTCGAAGGACAATCTTCACTATAGGAAATAAAGCAAAAGCGTTTCATTAACCCGGTAAAAGTATGTGCCTTTATTTTGTTGTCTTACTGTTGTACTGTACTCCTTTACGAAAAGCGTTGCTCATTGCTTTAAACGACTGTTGAGGTGCTTGAGGTACCACACTGGGTGGGGCAGCTTCCTTTAAACAACAAGAGAGTTAGTCTTTTAGTCACACTCAAACACTATTTCCGTTTGCAAGAGAATTTGTGCACCTTCTTTGCTCCAAAAGACCACAAAAAACTCATCAAGTTCGACTAGTATTTGGTTAGATAGAAAAAAAAAAAGTACATAAATAACAAAGTATAGGCAATCATTACATAACGGCTGAGAGTGGACGTTGGGCCAATCATATACGTCTGTCCCCACGCTTCAAGCGTGTTACAATGATTGGATGTGGACACCGACTGATAAATTTCATATCGTCGACGCAACTTTATTAGTTCATCTATAAACAGTGCGTAATGTAAGACAATCATCAAACTAGCAAGCCAGAAGCTGTTTCTGGAGAAAAACAAAATTTTATTTCCAATTATGTTTTTTGCTATTTATGCACCTTTTAATAATACCGAGGTGGTCATGCAAATATAGCACAGCGCGCCTATTTATCAAACTGGATCGCTGTTGTTTCCATCAAGTTCGCTATGCATTTGGATCAAGTTTTATTGACCAAGTTGGAATTTTGAATTCCCCAAGGTTTTTGCAAAATTAATGGTCCTTTTGTACAGACTCTGCCATCAACTTTGTCCCCTATCAAAGTTTTGGTGCTTTTGTTTCCAGTCTTGGCGGCAGAGGATTCCTTGTTGACTGACTCGTCCCTATAATCAAACGAAGTTAAATCAGGAGCTAAAAAATGCGTATATATGTACAACCATAATCCTTCTACTTACCAAACACAGAACATATCTCCATCACCGAAGACAGCCTCGAAAATCTTTGACCAAATCTTTACAACGTAATCTGCCTCCGTGAGGCAGCTGTTGTTGTTGGAGGAGAGCACCTTAGGGTTTCGGTGCATGATTTGCATTCTAATTTGAAAATAAATACGAATTACTTAAAGTTTTATACAAAAAGATCCATTATAATTACTTACAAGTTTGAGTAGACCTCAAAGTATTTTTCTTTTTCCGTAAATGCATGCTCAGCTCTCTTTTGCAGACAAAGTGCATACGCCGTCTTCAAGTCTAAGATAGCAGCCTACAAAAAATATCGTATGACAAACTGTCAGAGTTATCTCTACATTAACTCTAATAATTATCTAACCTCTTCTATCTCCTTGAGATCGCAGACTACATCACCGCCCAACTCTTTCCATGCGATCTTTTTGAGCCATTTCTGTTGAAGCATGGCCCATTGATTCTTTGTAAAAAGTGCTTTATGGTTGCTACTTTTTCTGTTATCGGTAAAGTCGAGAATGGAGTTGAATCCATTGCTATTACACGGAGAAAGGAGAGGGGAGTTTTGAGTGAGTCACAAAAATATCAATACATACAGCGCAACATTGCTTAATACCTGACAATACATTTCTCATTATCATCAAGTTCACTGTACTTGTGATTGAGCAGATGCAGTGAGCTTTGTTTTTTTATGGTTGTTCCCACTGACTGCAACCCGTCGAGTTTCTCATCCTTCTCTTCCGGAAAGATCTAAGAATGAAAGATGTTTAGTCCTAAAATAATTATTGGGTGCTACTAGACTAGGATACCCACCTCGTTTTTGTTCTTGATGCGCTTGCTCTTTCTCTCGTTGAGCGCTTGCTCCACTCTTCCTCGTTTGATTGACTGGACTTGCAATCTTTTCCAGAAGTCAGAGCAGCTTTTAGAACGAAGGATCTAAATGCAAGTACATAATCAGATTTATGCAAAATGGCAGAGAGCTTCTTCAAAAACTCACCATATAATCTCCACTTTTAATTGATTCTAAGAGATCCGTGATCAACGCAATTTCTTCTCTGTCACTTATCAAGAGAGCTTCTACCGATTCTCTGATAATTTTTTCGATGGTGTCTTTATCTTCAAAGACTACCTCTCTTGCTCTTCCGGAAAGATCTAAGAATGAAAGATGTTTAGTCCTAAAATAATTATTGGGTGCTACTAGACTAGGATACCCACCTCGTTTTTGTTCTTGATGCGCTTGCTCTTTCTCTCGTTGAGCGCTTGCTCCACTCTTCCTCGTTTGATTGACTGGACTTGCAATCTTTTCCAGAAGTCAGAGCAGCTTTTAGAACGAAGGATCTAAATGCAAGTACATAATCAGATTTATGCAAAATGGCAGAGAGCTTCTTCAAAAACTCACCATATAATCTCCACTTTTAATTGATTCTAAGAGATCCGTGATCAACGCAATTTCTTCTCTGTCACTTATCAAGAGAGCTTCTACCGATTCTCTGATAATTTTTTCGATGGTGTCTTTATCTTCAAAGACTACCTCTCTTGCTTGGAAGAAATCTGTGATTTCATTGACCTTACTAGGAGGAGGAAGCCTGCAACGACATATATAGAGGAAACATGATTGTCCGCTTCGAAACAATTAATCTCTCTGGCAAGAGGAACCGTAGTTGCCTTGCTAAGAGTCTATGCTCTTCTCTGATACTTTCGCTTCATGCGATGGAACCAGTTATACGGCATTCATAAAGGTAGACTGCATCAATCTACAAAACAAATGTGATAAATTCATATTTTTGAAATTGTTATCAGACATGAGATAAACTAACCTCTGGATAGATTGATCGCTGGAGCAAAAACTCTTGTGTTTCGGAAAGAGAGGAGCCTCAGTGATCACAATGATTGTCTTACGTAGAGCTCATTGTCTACCAATTTTACAAAAACGACCTAGCCTTCTACGCCTGTTACTTGAAAGCAACTGGCTCGAATGCTGCAAATCAGATGCCATTCGCGTACCGTGAAAATCGCGCCCAGCTTGTATCTTGCTGTTGACAACATAATTGGCCATCTCCAAATAAGCAGCGGCCCCAGTAAGTCTTCTTTCCGTATTTGTCTTCTTTGCTTTCATAACAAGAGCTGCCTTTTATTGCTTCTTTTTTGAGTACCCTCTGCACAATAAAAGCGTGTCGATAATAGCACTACGAGCGTCTCAGGACTGTTGTCAACAATACCTTCTCCTCGTGTCTGTACCGTCTGTTACTGCGTCCACCTTTTGCGATATGAAAAGCTTCACAGTGCGAAAGAAGTATGAGAATGAATGGACTGGAAAAAGAGATTTTAAAAATCGAAGAGAGTCATAGAAAAAAAATTGATAAAAGAGAAAGATAGAAAACCACCTTCCTTGTGATGCAGATCATTTCAATCAAACCCGTCATGGAGTCTGATTCGCTGTGAGTTAAAAGTAATTTTATTGGGTCAGAAAGTCTCCAAGTTCAAGCACTCTTCAGTCGGAGGGCAAAAAAAGTGTCAATTATAATGTCAAGCTTTGAAAGAAATCGCGTGGACCGTGAAAAAAGGGTAAATGATTATCTCAAGACATGGAAGAGTGAATCAACTGATGAAATGGTTCAATCCTTACCTGTTGAAAAACTGATCACAAACTTGGAAAAATACTTTTCAAAACAAACACCCACGACGACTAGCAACTCTATGCGAAATACTGAATTAACTACAATGTTTGCAAAGCTGTGTAGAGAAAATTTTCAAACTGTGTGTCATGAAGACTCTGTTTTTGGTATTGGATGGTACATAAAAACAGAAGCTTCGGACAGAATGGCATTTTACGTGAGGGGATTATCTGAAGACCTTTGGTCAAATCACTTTGCTGCTGATGACTTAACATATGGTGAAAACGTCCTTGCAAAAATCGACTTTCTAGAGTTGATGTATGAGGATTTCATTTGTCCATGCCTAGATGATTTATATGATATTTGCTGTATTATCTTATTGGAATCAGATACTATTCAAATAATAGACGAAGTTATGGCGAATAATTGGTATTTGGGCCCATTTCAATTGTCTTGTTTGCTATAGTTTGTTTGTCAAGACGTACACTTGATGTTACCAATAAGTTGCAACTGGTAGCTCCAATTTTCAGCTTTGTTGTATTGTCATCATGAGTGAGGCAAATTTCTATCTGTCCATATTTTGATTTTGATTTCGGAAATGAAGACTGGTGAATAGAAGAACTAGTACGACGCTCATGGTGAGCATCAACCGACTTTAATCGACCATATGGTTCGACACAATTAACCAGTAAAGCTGTTGAACCGCTCAACAAAATACACCCTGCGAACATCTGCGACGTAGCAAACCGCAGTTGGGGAAAAAATGCCCAATCTTTATTTATTTCTTGGACAATTTGTTCGCTGAGTTCGACAAATTCTTCATCGGCTATGTGTCTGTAGATTGGACTTGTGCTAGCAATATGTTTAAATAAATCGTCTGAATTTGTTGAAGTTGATGAGCCTTCTGTAACTGAATTTTCTAATGTAGGAAGACTCCAAGTTCCAGTTGGTTCATCAGACAATATATCGCTTATATTGTTTGAAGCTGTGAGAAAAGGGTAAATTTTACCACTTGAGGACGTTAATAAAATGGGTTTTAGTTGTCCAATTTTTGCGGCTAAGATACAGTTTTCTTGAATGCGGGGAGAGCTTGAGAGCGAATCACAGGCAAGCAGAACAGCGGAGTCATCATCAAATCGCGTGCTTGTTTGAAATGCAACTGGGTTGTCAGTGCTTAAATCAATCTCCCTTTCACTGGGCTTATGGTGCTTTATTACAATTGAGGATGTGTCATTGTCTTCGTCTGTTTCAAAGCTACGCTTTTTTTTTGCTTTAGATAAGGTTGAACAGGCTCCTTGATGTTTCCTTTTCAGATGATTGCTAAACGACCCAGAAGTAGAAAGTTTGCCTTGGCACTCAGGACAATTAAATTTACCGTCTACTCTTTCAACTACACTTGTTTCTAAAAGAAAGTGAGCACAACGACTTTTTTTTTCAAAAATTGCCTGTTCCTACTATTGTTTATAGACACTTGTAGCGTATTCACATGAACATCATAATTATGGTTATACAATTTTGCTGATGACTGAAATTCAGTTTTACAAACGTCGCAAAGGTGAGTCATTGTCTTCTTTCAAGAGAGAAGTAAGTTAAGGGGAAAAGTTGAAGAAAAAAAGTCGGAGAAAAAAGTTGGAGAAAAAAAGTTGGAGAAAAAAAAGTCGAAGAAAAAAAGTGGGAGAAAAAAAGTCGGAGAAAAAAGTTGGAGAAAAAAAGTTGGAGTCGTTGGAGCAAAAACTTTTGTGTTTCAGAAAGAGAGGAGTCTCAGTGATCTTGATTATCGTCTTACGTAGAGCTCATTGTCTAGACTTCCACGCCTGTTACTTGAAAGCAGCTGGCTTGAATGCTGCAAATCAGATGCCATCCGCGTGCCGTGAAAATCACGCCCAGCTTGTATCTTGCCGCTGACAACATAAGTAGTCATTTCCAAATAAGCAGCGGCCCCAGTAAGCCTTCTTTCCATATTTGTCTTCTTTGCTATCAATAACAAGAGCTTCCTTTTATTGCTTCTTTTTTGAGTACCCTCGGCACAGCAAACGCGTGTCGATAACAGCCCTACAAGCGTTTCAGGAATGTTGTCAACAATACCTTCGCCTCGTGTCTGTACCTTCCGTTACTGCGTCCACCTTTTGCGATATGAAAAAAGCTTGACAGTGCGAAAGAAATATGAGAATGTATTGACTGGAAAAAGAGATTTTAAAAATCGAAGGGAATCATAGAAAAAGATTGATAAAAGAGAAAGATAGAAAATGGTTTCTTTGTAATGCAGATGATTTTATTGGGTTCAAGTTCAAGCACTAATCAAAAAATATAAAAATTTTCGTGAAACCCCATTTTTATCATATATTTTCTTTGCTACTTTTTTTTCGGGATTCTAGTGACTGTAATGAGAGTAAATGTGAGCATTACCACAATATCTGCAGTTTTTATACAGGCAAAGTTTACTTGCCTTTATTGGAAGTTCATGTATGTAAGTATACACCAATCGAGTCAGTCATATTCAGAAGATCGAACAGAGAGTTATTGGAATTTGAAAGAAGAGTGGAAAGTGGAGTGAAATTTGTCAGAATTCTTTATATCGAAAATTTACCACAATTATTTATCAAATACTCGCAGTCTCTTCACATAGCTTTCACGGACTTTACTAACTACACCTATGCTCAAATCACTCAACTGTTTTTTATCGCTTTCAACCTGTAGTCAATAAGTGAGTACACCGTATAAAGCCTTAAACGACCCTCAGAAATTGTTGGCACTTGAGTGATACAGGTGTAGATTCATCACCATCTCCATATTTGGTGTACATCGTATACCCGATGATAAAATAGGCATTGGATCTATTACTTCGTATCTCAGGTTACAAATGCTTTCTGGGGTCATTTTACACCAAGTCTCTCTCTTTTAATCATAAAAGAAAGGCCTTCAAGATCAGTCAATATAAGTCTTCTTTATGAGTTTGTGGATCCCCACAAAAGCCGTAGAAGAACTTGCCATGATTTTTTCGGATGGTTGACCTTGGTCATTTTTTGTATTTTTTTTTAATTCCTCTCAGAATTACAAACACATACGTCCCCGTGCGTCCCCGTGCATGCGCTTTTCATTCTCTATTTGCCATTTTTTTAAACGTATAATCTTAGGTAGACGAAAATATGTTTCAGCAATTTTAAAGCGTTTCGTTTTTATTTAAATATTTTAGAGTCAACAGCCTTTATAATAGATTTTCCAAGGATACAAATGAATGTATCGAGGGTATACTTCACAGAATGGGAAAACATGTCAAATACAATAAATTTGGATTAAGCGCTTGATCTTGAAGAATGCACCTGATACCACCATAGCAGACTACAACCTAACATCGAGCCTGGCTGGGATTCAAAGTGTGCTTATGTAGTAGTTTAGTGATTTTTTCGAGGCGAGCTCCAACCTTATCATACGGATTCGCTAATCATTCAAAACGTCAAATTATAACATGTTTTTAAACATAAAAGTGTTACGCTTTGAATAATATAATGTACAATTGAAGACATTGATTTGTTTATATACAATTTTGAGTGGACATACTACAATCAGAGAAAGAGGAGTCACCGTCACCGTATCAAAATATACATTATAATGAACTCTTAGCACATCTTTCCTTTTTCAAAATCGGCTTTGAATCGCATTTAATTACAAGCAACTTTTGGTGATATCAGAAAATACATATCATTTCCAGGTCAATTTTATTTAGCTTATTGTGATATTTTCGTCTGATCTTTTTCTCATAAAGATATGGGTGTGAGGTAAACTGGGAACACTTTGCCACTGAGGAGGGTTGACAAAAAAGCACCATTCCCAAGTTTTACTTCCGTATCTCTCTTCTAAAATTTCAGTGACTTTTTCAGATGCCATAGGCGATTTTGACCAAATTAAAATATGTTCGATACCAGGAGTGACAGAATAAGGAAAGTCGTTTGGCAGGACAAGGTATTCAGTCCCTTCAGGGAACTTGACTTTGGTGCTTGTTAAGAAGTTGGCGATTGTACCATACTCTGCTTTGGTCTCATCAATCCATTTCTGATATACATCCTGCTGGTCTTTATTTCTGCGCAGTTTACTGACTTGATTTAAAGCTGGACAAATTTGTTTGTAGTTGTGTAAGCTGCTTATTGGCCTTCACTTTTTTTAGGGTTTATCACTTACACACATATTTAACAATTTCGTCCCAGGGATGAACATGGTCAGTATAAACGTGATCTGCAGGAAGTTCAGCGCTAATTTCCTCAGAATGTTCCGTCACTGGGGGCATTTTTTTGGTTTGAAAAAAAGTGAAAGGAAAGAGAAAAGCAGATCTCTCTTCTCCCTCTGACTATTTTTATTTAGAAAAAAAAATAAATAGACAGATTATGTAAGCAAACTTTATTCTATAGTATAATTGTGACTTTTTGCATCCCAAGGCTCCTAAAGTAACTTTTTCAGTAGACAAAGAAATAGTCTACAGAATAATCCCAAATCATTGTTCTTCCAAGTTAAAATCAAGATTCTATGTTGAAAAAAGTGATAGAATCCTTTCAACTTATGATCATCCCACTACCATCGCTCACCATCCCATAGCTTTCAATGACCGCCTTCCCGCTTTAAATTATGAGCATGAAAAATCCCAATTCGCTTCTCTCTCTCTTTTTTTTTTTCACACAACGTCAAGATGGGTTCAACACCACCGCCACCACAAGAAGAAGCATCTTCTTCGGCAGCAGCGGACACAAGTCAAAACGTAAATATTATAGAGAGTGAAGCTCACCAAGAGGATGCGATTCAAACCGCCAACGATGCCATTCCTATTGAACGAACAAGGCATAATTTTTCATATACAGCAAACGAGCTGAGACAGAGGAGCGTAGCAAAGGAGTCCATAAAGCATGAAACTCCTACAAAAACAACGGCTGCTGATACATTTTCAACTAATTTCAAAGATGATTTCAACCATAATGGAGGAGGTTTTTATGAGTGCAATATTTGGTATATATAAATCTCTTGGACTTGTATAACTTTCACTTGGCATGTCACTAATGAAAATTCACTCTTTAGTTTTGATACCGCTATACATCCTGTGCTGACATTATGCGGTCATTTATTTTGGTAAGGTAGTTTGCTTTCTACAAAAACTAGTGTATGCTAACTCTATTTACCAGTTGGTCATGTCTTGCTCAATGGCTTAATGCACAATCACGAAACCCTACCTGTCCAGTTTGTAAGGCAGGCTGCGGAAAAGATAAAGTAATTCCTATATATGGTCGTGGCAAGGAAGAGAAAGACCCGAGAAACGATCCGTCAATACCCACACGTCCAGCAGGCCAAAGACCTCCTCCCCTTCGAGATCCCAACAGACCCGCCACGTCTTTCTTCAGTCAACCCTTTGGCAACAATGCCTTTAATCGAGGAGGTATGTCTATATCTGCTGGCTTCGGATTCTTTCCTTTGGGTGTCACATTTGTAAGTTTTTTTCATATCAATTGGCTGCTCATATGAGGTATCTAATGTTTTATTTTACTTAGAATATCCCATCAGGCACTACTAATTCACAGCAAACTCCACAAGGTGCATTTATGTCGAGATTAGTGATGATGTTGTTAAGTTTATTAATAATTGCCATTATTTTTGCGTAAAAAGTATGGATTGATTGTGAGTGTGTTTAATGTTGTAAAAAAATAAAATAAAATTATTAAAGAGTACCGTCGTAGCTGTTAATGCTTAGAGGTGCACCTTCAGCTTCGTCAACCTTTAAATGACCGTTCATTACACTTTGACTTAATTTTTGTGCAGGTGTCTTTTTGTGCTTCTTTGATTTCTTCTCTTTATTTTGAGGTCTAACCACAGAGACAGGTATAGGAGAATTGTGCACCAAGAAAGTGGATACGCTACCCATCAGCATACTAAAATTATTATTGTTTGTATATATATTTTTAGTTTGAAACTTAACATCTTTTGTTTGGAGAAAATAAACGTTTACCCTTTTAATGCACTGCGTTCTCTGGCACCGCAAACAATCATCGTCAATTTGGGCGTTGCATAAATCTACGTAGTAAGTAAACAGACTAAATTTTAGCACAATATCATAGTATTATGCATCATATATGTATTATTACCAGACTTAATAAGGATTCCTTTGTTTTACCAGCCACTGAGTGGATCACTACCTTGATATTGTATAGTAGCATTTCATACAGGATTGTTTTAACACGAGAGATCATGGTTTTTGAATTACGATCAAGCTAAAGTAATTAAAGGGGTTAAGTTGGATAATTTCCATACATTCAAAGTCTTTGCTCACCTCTGCCCAAAGTCTATATTTCTCATCTTCATTCATGTCCTCCACTTCTTCGTCGGGACTAATGACGCTAGCGATATGTAGTTCGTCTCCGCTACGCAGCAATGTTCCTATACCCCATGACATGGCATATTCACTTTCCTCTCCAAAATCGCTCATAATCATATACTTCTTTGCTCTACCCGTCTTTTTTCTTTCTTCAGACAATCCATAGTAAAAGCTGACTTCGATAAGGTCATCACGCGAAACAAGAGTGGGTGGATCAGAAAATACAAGCTCTGGTGGACGACGCACTAATTTATGCTTTGTAGAGGACGCACGGTCAAGGCTGTTGTCGACAGCAATTTGACGGTTTGCTTCTGTGATTTTAAACAACTCTGGATCTCTGATAGCTAAATCATCCTCGTATTCCTCGTCGTCGTCGTAGTAATAGTACCGGCTGTTACTGGGTCGATTCTCTTCATCGGAATCATCCTCAGGATTAATTTGGTTAGGATCAGGTTTCGACATGATGACTGCCTCTTTCACTCTTCTATCCTCAGCCGTATCTCTATTCAAATCTTGAATTTCTTGCGATAACATGGCATCTAGATCCCAAGAGTTGTTGTTGTTGACCGTTTTATCCTAAGAGAAATAACAAAAATACAGTTTGAGTTAAGGGAATCAGAGTTTTATTTTCAGGAACATGAGGTAAACACCGTCTATTTTCTCTGTTGCTATCCCATATGCACTGTAAACTGGACTTACCCTTGAATGACTCATGCTGAGAGTAGATTGATAGAGAGAGAGGGGACTTGACTGAAATTTCGTTTCGAGTTGCTGAATATTCACACAAGGCTTCATCGGCATTTAAATCAGCCAAACGCAATCACTTGTGTAACACGCAGAATTCTCAATCTTCAACGAGTAGTAAAGAGGCATCATTCTAATTTTTTTATTTATGACATATGAAACAAAGAAATAAAACAATTGTGTATTACTTTCTAAGGGTAAAAGAAAAAAGAGAGTAAAAAGAAAAGGATCTGTACAAAATAATCTAGAATAATAAGGGGGTTTATAAGGTGTAATTTTGAGAACAAAAAGGAACTATACATAAACAGTTCATAAATACAAAAATGAAAAAAAAAGGGAAGAGTATGATATGTGTGAAATTGCAGTCTAATAATTAGTTCTTGTGTACTTGAGACACAATAGAAGGAATAATGGAAGGATCGGCCAAGGTGGAAGTATCGCCAAGTTGGTCGTGCTCACCATTGACAATCTTACGGAGAATACGACGGACAATCTTACCAGAACGGGTCTTGGGATGTTCACGAATAATGAAAATACGTCTAATAATAATTTAAATGTGAATATCTTGTTGAAATAAAAATAACAGACATGGTTTTTTTTTTTTTTACCTGGTGCAGCAAAAGGACCAATGATTCTACGAACAGTCAATACTAACTCGCGCTCGAGTCCATCAATAACTTGACAGTGTGCCTTGAGGGAAACGAAAGCATGGATGGCTTGACCAGTTAAATCGTCATGAGCACCGACAACAGCGGACTCAGAGACGGCTTCGTGGGTGATAAGAGCAGCTTCAATTTCAGAGGTAGAAAGACGATGACCAGAAACGTTAATAACATCATCAACACGTCCTCTGATCCAAATATAACCGTCCTTATCAACAGAAGCACCATCACCAGTATAATAATGTCCGGGATAGGGCTTGGTGTAAGTATCCAAGAAACGAGAATGGTGGTTATAGACTGTGCGTGCCATAGAAGGCCATGATTGTTGAATAGCAAGAACACCAGTGGCATCGGTTCCAGTGACAACGTTACCAGTAGCAGGGTCAAGAATGACAGGCTTGATACCGAAGAAGGGAAGAGTGGCGGAACCAGCCTTGGTGGGAGTGCAACCAGGAAGAGGACTGATGATGATAGAACCAGTCTCGGTTTGCCAGTAAGTATCAACGACAGCACATTGTCCCTTACCAACCTTTTCATTGTACCAGTTCCAGGCTTCAGGGTTAATAGGCTCACCAACAGAACCAATCACACGCAAACTGGACATATCAATGTTATTTAACCATTTATCACCCAAACGTTGAAGAGCACGAATAGCAGTAGGAGCGGTATAGAATTGAGTCACCTTGTGCTTTTCGATCAATTGCCAGAAACGGCTGGGATCGGGATAAGTAGGTGTGGATTCGAACAAAACAGTGGTAACACCAAGAGTAAGAGGACCATAGGTGATGTAGGTGTGACCAGTAACCCATCCAACATCAGCCATACAGGCATAGATATCATCAGGATGGACATCAAAGATGTACTTGACAGTGGCAGCAGCACCTAAAAGGTAACCACCAGTAGTGTGGACAACACCCTTAGGGGCACCGGTGGAACCGGAAGTGTAAAGTAAGAAAAGAGGATCTTCAGCGCTCATCTTTTCATAAGGACAAACGGGACGAGCCTTGTCCATCTCCTCGTGCCACCAAAGATCTCGGTTATCCATCATGGGGACTTCGGAGCCAGTGCGCTTGAAGACAATAACGTGTTCTACTTGATGAGCCTCTTGCTTGCTTAAAGCATCGTCAACAATTCTCTTGGTGGCGATATTCTTACCACCACGTCTACCTTCATCGGAGGTAATGACAACGTGAGCACCACAATCGGCAACACGGTCAAGAAGGGAGTCGGCAGAGAAACCAGCGAAAACAACAGAGTGAGCAGCACCGATACGGGCACAGGCAAGCATGGCAATCAAGGTTTCGGGAATCATGGGCATATAGATGGCGACGTTATCTCCCTTACGGACACCGAGGCTCTTGAGCACGTTACTCATGCGACACACTTCACGTAAAAGTTCACTGTAACTAATACGACGCACGTCGGCAGGTTCATCACCTTCGTGGATAATGGCGATTTTGTCAGGGTTGGCAATAGCGTGACGATCAACAGCATTGTAACAAGCGTTCAATTCACCACCCAAGAACCAAGAAACATCACCATTCTCGAAAGAACCGTTTCTGACAGTCTCAAAAGGTTTATCCCAAGTCAAAAGTTCGCGAGCAAGCTAAATCAATCATATTTTAGCAAAATAATAATCTATTGTCTGGTGAATAATAATAACATACATTTCCAAAAAACTTGTCGGGTTGTTCGACACTCTCTTTCCACATTTCACGATATTGCTCCATCGAGTTGACGTGAGGTGTGGGACATTGACTAGCATCCAAAAGGCGAGCAGGGACTGGATGTGTAATGATTTCGGGAACTTCGACATTGTTGGCTGCTGCTTCAGCTCCAATCTTTTCGTCAGTAGAATGAGGCATATCGTTGAAATCGGGAAAAAGTTGAGAAAAAAAAAATGAAAGAGAAGGGAGGGTTTAAAGGTTGAAGATCAATTTTTTTAGCCTGATATTAAACTGGCTTTCCAATTTTTTCTGAGTATCGATTATGAAAAAAAAAATTGGTTTCGGATTTTCACTTGTATTCATGTCAGTCGAGATGAGCTATACCACATGGTTGATTTCCACATCAACTTTTTCATTTTTGTCATGTTGGCTTGATACAACAGGAAAAGTGTGAAGATTATCATTTTGACAGCTCCTCGCGCTCTCATAAACGTTTTTCCGTACTTTTTGCTATCTACCCCAAAACAATGTTTCTATTTTGGGGTAAATCTTATCCAATTGTGTAACACGAATTTCCTTACACCTCTGTAGCTCATCATTGACAAGCGCAAAAGACGTCAAATCCGGGAGTTCAAAAAGTGCATTTCAAATTCAACGAAACAAAATTCATTGCTGAAGCACAAAATATGACCCTCTTTTACGGCTGCAACCTCTTTTTAGAAGTGGAGTAATGTCTTTATAAGGAAGCTACCCCGCGGTTACTGATAATTTTCCAGCTATCCTAAACCTTATCTCACTATTATATAGAAGTAAGGCACTTGGTGCATATTCTTATATACCTCTATTGTTTTTAGGTTGAAGCATATAGTTTCTCCAAAAGCCAGGACTGGAGCAAAATCGGATCATCAGAGGATTTGACACCTGGACAACTGCTCGATATTATATCATTTGAGACAAAAGTATGATGTTCGAAAATACTATAATTAGCGTCGCGTTTAGTTTAATAATTTTATTGTCTATAATAAACTATATTCTGGCTTGGAGAAATTACTCAAAAGTTGAGTTTCAAGAGCATTGCTTATGTAATCTTATTATACGTACACACTTTCAACGAAACAAAATTCATTGCTGAAGCACAAAATATGACCCTCTTTTACGGCTGCAACCTCTTTTTAGAAGTGGAGTAATGTCTTTATAAGGAAGCTACCCCGCGGTTACTGATAATTTTCCAGCTATCCTAAACCTTATCTCACTATTATATAGAAGTAAGGCACTTGGTGCATATTCTTATATACCTCTATTGTTTTTAGGTTGAAGCATATAGTTTCTCCAAAAGCCAGGACTGGAGCAAAATCGGATCATCAGAGGATTTGACACCTGGACAACTGCTCGATATTATATCATTTGAGACAAAAGTATGATGTTCGAAAATACTATAATTAGCGTCGCGTTTAGTTTAATAATTTTATTGTCTATAATAAACTATATTCTGGCTTGGAGAAATTACTCAAAAGTTGAGTTTCAAGAGCATTGCTTATGTAATCTTATTAAGAAATACACCATTCTTGATGAAAAAACCACAATAGGCATATACCTTCACAGGTTTAACTTGCAACTTACGATACGTTCCTTGTCGATAGTACTAGCAGAAGCGTATGCCTTACAAAATTTCCGGCTTACAGCATTCAATTTATACAACTAGAATCACTCCAGGAATAGTTTACACTTTAAACCAGTACTTGTGCAGAAACCTTTGATCCATAAAGATCAACAGTGTATTCTTCTTGCAAGAAGTCTTGATGCCCACAAGGCCATTAAATTCTACATCTTGATGCATGCTTCCTTTGTGGAGTAAACAATAACCTTCGAGATCTGCAGAGATCAGTGAGTAAGGTCCAGCAACTTTTTCGCAATTTGTAATAACGGAACTGTGAATTTGCAGCCGCATTTTATTGTTTTATAACAAGATGGCATACTTTGATATCCGATACAATGGAATATCGAAGAATCGATCTAAATTGTATCAAATATTTAATCTCGCTACTTTGAAATATTACTTTTGGTGTGCTCATGCATACATGAAAGTACTAAAAAAGACTAATGCAAACCTCCTCTCTGGAGGGTGCGCTTTAATCTCTTAGCCGGGAGTGTAAGAAATAGATCTTTTCAGCTATACCTTTTGGATCACGATATAATAGCTTAAATAATATTGGGCAGTGAACCAACACACTGTGTAAAAATGACTTTGTGTGCCTTGCTTAATGCTTGGTGAATGAAAATCAAACGCCTCAAGTTGGTTTATCACGTATATGTTCTGTAAAGTTTATGCCCCTGTAATATTACAGCAATATCTTTGAAGGATGGTTCGCTGGGTATCACGAATCGACACGCACTTCTTATCGTCGCTTGTAGTCGCTAAGCAGTACGTTTTATGACTTCAAAATTGGTATGAACATGTGGTAACACAGCATACCGACATTGCGATTTGAAATAATAATCGATAACGCACCCAATATGTAAATGGTAACATATTCACCTTTTGCGAAAACAAAAAATTAAAAGTACATGTTGAAAAAATTCTTTCCAGCAGAAGCGACGTTTTAACCAACTGCAGTATTATTGTTAATGGCAGCGTAGTAGATTTAGAGGACGTTCGCTTCGTTAAACGTTTAGTTGGTCGAGAATATAATATTCTAATGATTTTTTACAAAATGTATGTGATCGTTTATAGTTCTAAAGATTCCATCAATTATACTATAATTTAGCACAAGTAATGCATGCTTCCTAATTGAGATCAACGACTAAACAAACTGTTGATAGGGATTCAATGAACAAGGTTTTGTGACAACTATGTTTATGCAGTATCTAGGATGCACTTGAAATATTTTTGTGTAACGCTTTTTGGCAATAATAGGTGTTTCAGCGCCAAAATAGATGATCTCTTGCGATATGAACCGTAGACATGCATATCACACTTGGCAATCTGTACGATATAAATAGTAGAGGTGGTGCGAAATGTTTACAAGGAGAGATAAACTAAAGGTATATTTATTATTTAATCAATCACCACTCATCGCAAAATTAACTGTATTGTTGGAGCGCGCTATAATGTTGAATTTGACTCATCCACTGTTTTTTCAGGGACGCAGATGACGTCTTAACTGCTATAACCTGTGTTCCACACACAATTTGGAATGAAAGGTCATCTAAAAAAATGAAAAGTCTATCAATAAAATCATCTCTCAACAATACTCTGAATACATACCTGAATGATTGTTGCCAAAAGTAGGTTTTAATGTCATAGACTGCTGTTGGCGCACGCTGACATTTTCGATAGGAAAAGGCTTTTTAAAAGATATCAATATATGTCAACAAATAACAAATTTTGATTACGACTTTACCTCGCGATACAAGGTGTAGAGATAACCCTTGGGACTTAAACTTTTTAAGGGCTCTGCAAGAATCAATGAGTCGTTAAATAAAAATCCATGTAATTTACGACCACTCTTGGCTTTAAAAAGTGCCCCTTCCATGATAAACTCTCGTCCTGGCACATTTAATCTCTAATTTTTTAAATTCTCGTTAATGATGATCCTATTACTGACAGCGCGCATCGACTTACTCCCATAGCCTCCATATCAACAATTCTGGACAATTCAGACATCTTTTGTATATTTTCAAAGCGTCTTGTTTCCTCGTTTACATCTTCGAGTACTTTCTGCGCAATCGCAAGCGCGGATCGAACGAGCGCGTAATCTGGATGTTTCTTTGGCGTACAATTCAAAATCTAATTTTTAATGGGGGGGGGAGGGTTGTTACTAATGTCCGCGTACTTGATGTCTATTTTTGTGAGAGGTACCTGACGAAGCAAAAGTGGGTATCTTGTGATACGCTGCACAGGCTCTAATAGAAAATGTGAGAGGTCCAAAGAGCGACATTCAGATCTGGTCTGTGCCGTCTATTACAAAAGAAGAATTAAAGTTTTATTCTCTCGGCATAATTACATATGTCCCTTACCTTTAAAAAGACTTCGAACCATTGGTCATCTTCTCTCTTTTTTTGCAAGAATTTTGTAGCATAAGATTGGTTCCGGCAGTAAGTAGAGTAACATTGTAAGCTATCTGCCTAGAAGAAGATAAGCAGACGAATTAGCACAAAAAAAATCTCGGTTTAGTTAGATAAATATACACCTACATGCTTTAAAAACACGTCTCCAATGTTATCCACAACATTGCCTTTTTCTCTTTGCCGCGTTTCCATGTCGCTTAGGAGTGCAGTGTTACAGATCAATAAGTCGTCAATATTAGAGAAAACAACATCACGTTCATCTTGTGACAAATATTTGCCAGAGTCAGTGTAAAATATCTAAATTATGAGTATAAATTAATTGCGCCTTGTATTACTTGCACACAAGAAAATATCACATCGCCCACTTACGTTGATAATCATTTGGAGATCACTAAGATAACTTCTCTCAGTTGCTATGAGTTCAAAAATGGCTTCTTGTCTTTTGCGCTCCTCGGGTGGTATAGCTTCCAGCTCTATAGCATCCATCGTGCTAGCCCATGTTAAGAGTTCCAGGTTTTCAGACACGCTACCTGAGCGCGGAAGAAGAGGCTGAGGGGTACTAATGTGACTATTGTTCGCGGTGCTCACAGAACTAGCAGCTCTACGACGCTTTGTCAATTGCGTCTTATCCACACCTAAATTGATCTTTTTCATGATTGGCGTGTTGGGCGCTGATAAACCACGGGGTATATCATAGTCTGATACAGTTAACATTATACCACCAGGGTAATTATCGTTTCTTTGCTGAGTTGATGAACCTCCCGTGATAGGGATGGACAAGCTCGTTGATGATGGGGATATATAATCACTAGCAGACGCTATAGATTCGAAAAATCACACAGGTTAGTATTGATGTAACTGCGGCATCTCAATTGACGCAGATTAGTGCTTACAAGAATCAATTTTCTCGACATAAGTCTTTGGGAAATACCCGCTCTCCCCTGTTTCTTCATTTGTGCCATACCACCAGTCGCTACTTTCATCTTGGAACGGTTGAACAAGAATAATTTCGTTCTCTGAGAATTTTAAATCATCAGATCGACTCTTATTAAATTCATACATAGTTTTCACGCGGAAAGCTACATACGTAACGTGTAAACTTAGTTAGGTCATCGGTAATAAGGCCCTTTGCTTTTTCCGTTCTTACCTTCTTCTAAGACTTCTACGTATGTTCTAGGAAAGAAGCCAACTTGATCCGTTGTCAAAGACGTACCATACCACCAGTCACTGCCTTTATCCTTTGATGGATGTGCTTTAAGTATTTCGTTCGGCAGGAAAGATAAATCATCTTCCCTTACCCCTTGGTACTCGTACAATGTATTTACTCGATAAACTGTAAAAGCGAGAGGATTAGTTTTAGTATAAATTATAGAGTTGTCTACTTACTGATGGTAAAGTTGACTTCATCTTCAATATCAACACCGTAACCGCTTGTACCAGCAGTGGTGTTATTGTTGAGATTGGTATGCATATTTCCATATTTATCTTCTTGGGCGGCTGTAGCAGCTTCTGCTGCGGCTTTTTCAGCTTTTTCAGCTTCCTCTATCGCTTTGGCGGCTGCTAATGCTCGTTCTTCTCTTTGACGTCTTCTCAAAGCTTCTAGCTTTCTATCATCCTCTAACTTTCGTTCAGCTTCACGGATAGCCTCTTCCTCTCTTAACCTTTCAATTCTAAGACGCTCCTCTTCTTCTCTTTTTCTAGCAATTGCCTCCTGTTCTTTTCGTATCTTTTCCTCCTCATCTTTGCGACGCTGTTCTTCCGCTCTTGCATCCTCTTCGTCGAGTAGTTTCTTAATTCTAGCAGCTTCCTCTTCTTTTTCTCGAATTCGTCTTTCTTCATCCAGACGTTTCTGATTCTCCGCCTCCTCCCATTGCTTGCGACGATTGATCTCCTCTTGTCTCGCTGCTTCAATTTCTCTTTCTCTTCGCTCAATCTCAGACCTTCTTAAACGTTTTTCATGCGCAGCCTGCTCAGCAGCCTTACGTGCTTTCATTTGTCGAATTTCTTCTGCTTTGCGCTCCTTTTCTTCGCGGATTTTTCTTTCTTCCGCTTCCTTTCTTTCTCTTTCTTCGCGTTCCAACCGCAGTCGTTCAATCTCAGCCTCTCTGAGTATACGTTGTTGTTCAGCCAATTCATCCTGAGCTTTCTTGATACGAGCCAAACGCTCCTCTTCCTCCTGTTGCTTTCGTTTCTTTTCGGCCAACATTTCAGCTTCAGCAGCTGCGCTAGCCTCGGCGGCGGCTCGTTTCTTTCTTTCTTCGGCTTCTGCAGCTTCTTTTCTTAGCTTATTTCTCTTTTCGCGCATAGCATCTAAACGAGCTCGAGCATCCGCTTCGGCTTGTCGCATTCTTTCCTGGGCAGCTCTTTCCTCGTCGCTTATTTTATTTTCATCTGCTAATGCTGATTTATGCGCATCCTCTTCGTGTCGTTTTTGTGAAGAGGTGGTATCTTTGACGAATAATTTTCGTCGTTCCTCAATACGCTTGTATGCAGCTGCTTTGATATCAGCCTCAGATCGAGGAGTGCCAGGTCTTTGTGAAGTGGGTATGGGAGGAGCAGATGCTGTTGACTTTGAATAGAGTGGTGGAAATGTAGAATATTTTGAGGGTGGATAGTATTTCTTTTCGGATGCAGAGAGAATTGACAAATTGCGATTTAATCGATCAATGAAACGAGCCAGCTCGTCATCCACGTACAACCCTTGTTCAAACATTTGTCTATCCTTTAATAACTTCGTTCCCATATCTAAATGCTGATCTACTTTCGTCAAATCGCTTTGGATTATGTGTTCTACATCGTTCCGAGTGCTTTTGATGGCATCTATTAATTTGTTCATTTCTGAGGTTTTGCGAGTAGTATCTTCCTCATTGTAAGAAGTTGTTGAGCTACTATTTCTACCAAGTCGAGCAGCTACCATCGCTTGTGCTTTAGCGCGGATACGTTCGGATTCTGTCATACCGGGCTGTTCATAATTTGACGCGATAGCGCGCCTCACCTGTCCACTTCTTTGAGTAGCTGCGTTCAGTCTCTCTGTTTCGATCTTGATTTCGTCTTCCAGATTTTTCAAACCAGTCCCCACTAAATAGTCTATTTCTTTCAAGAGTGCTTGTTTCTGATCGGCGAGGTCCTCCAAATGACGCAGATTGGTTTGATATCGTTGCCACCATTGTGAGGAATTTGAAATAGCAGAGCCCCTTGAGGCTGCCAGCTGCTGCTGATCATGGAGCTCTTGAGTTACTGAAATGATCCTTTTCTGCAATTCCTCCATACTATTGCTGCTATCTTCTTGGTGAAGGTCGACATCATCGCCTGCAGCAGCAAGCAAAATCTTTTGTTCCCGAATAGCCTTCTTTAGCTCATCTATATCTGTAGCTGCATCGAAAACTGAAACATCTCCCCAAGGATTCCTCGAGGAATACGTGTTATTGTACATTGATATAGGGATGGAGTGTTTTCTAAGAGGTCGTAGAATACGGCTGTTTATGTGATAATTGGAAACGACGGCATAAGCGGAGTTAGTCAGTTGCTTGAATTAGGTCGCCTCGTTTTACCGGCTTGCGACGTCACGTTCATACCTTCTTAATCGAACTTGCAACTTGTTCACATTGTGCGTTTTGGACGTAGTTGCATAATCAAGCTCACAGGGTATAATAGTCAACATGTCATCAGTACCGCCGCTCTACGGTCTGATTTATTATGTACCAGCTAGTCGAGGAAGTATAGCGCATCCTGAAATTTAGCCACACCAATCTCTGCAAAGGCTCTACCACTATTATGGGTAGTTGGGAAAATATACGGTACGCACAATTCCACTATATGATATGGAAAGAGAAAATTGGATCTTCGCTTCTTTGCATTGTATTAATGATGTTGTAAGCAAACACTACTAAACTGTGATTGCCTCTTCACATGTCAAGAATTCGAGAAGAAGTGCTACGAGTGCTAATATATTTACTTTAATTGTACTATCTGAGGCGTGAATATATCATTGTAGGTAGACATTCATATGATTCTATATTTTTCTAAGCTTCAACTTGCTTATTCCTTCACACCTTTTCTTTTCGGTCTGAGCTGGTATATACAGAGGTAGGATGCGTTGACATCACCCTTTAAATTACCTTAAAAAGGACGTTTTTAAAGATCGTGAGTTTAAAATATGTGATATGGATTTTTTGAATGTATACACAAATATATTGTTGTGTAGCTTATATTGTTACACTAATAAGGATTTTTTAGTGGTGCGGTGATGATCAATGCGAGGTTTTGGTTACACGAAAATAGAAGTTTTAAAACAAGAAAAAAATGGTGTTATTTTGTTTACTGCTAGTATTAGATTAGTAGTCCAGAACAATGAAGGTACAAGAGAAAATAAAGAATAATGGCTACACTGTTGAATGGCGTAGCTCACCTATCACAAGAAAATGACCAGTTTCTGTCTGATTCGTTTCCTATACTTCTATTGGCAACACATTGGATTTTCTATTTACATACTCTCCCGGAGCTTCCCCATTCGATTTACTGACAGATTTAAGCAAAAATGACCGTGTGCGCACTTTCGACATTACGTTGTATCGGTCATACCCACCATTATATCATTCTAGCAACACTATGTAAACAGGTGATATACATGTATATACACACACATCTTAAATGTCCTGCAGGTACATACGTACTTTGCAACACTACTTTTTATACCTCATAGATCATAAAATTCACTCTTTCCTAATTTTACTGTTCATAACTTGCACTGTGTAACTTCGATTGCTAATTGTACACAAGACTAAGCATGAGCTAGAAATTACGTACTATACTACTTTTATGACTTTCAATGGCCTTTTTCAAAGTAGGGTGGTAGGAATGAACTTTTTTTTCCCATGGCACACATGCAACATAGTTTGAAAGATTTATAGATCAGTAATTGTAATTAATAAGCACTCTTACGTTTTCCTTTACTTATGATACTACAAAAGACTTTATATTAAAAAATATGCTTACTTTGTAATCGATAATAATGTTAAGGAAAAGTGAGCAATCAGAGTTATTTTATTGTATCCAGATAGTAACACAAAGCAGTAAAGCTTTGGGGAGAAACTTTTTTATTCTATTTGTTCTTTTGGAATCAAGCACTTATCTTTATTAGTAGATAAGGCGGGGAAGTAAGTGCATTTCACTACTTTCTTTCATTTTACTTTGTCGCCCTTGCTTAATAGGCTTTTACTACATTTTATAGCAATGTAATCAGTTATACATACCACCGGCAAAGAGCGATTGCTAAATGTGTACAATATTAAAATATTCATCACGTTTTACACCATTGAGGAACACAATCAAATGTCATAATAACATTTTTTCCTATGGGAAAACCCTCAACTTCTTTTTTTGAACATTTCAAATAGTACAATTTCATTATAATCTCTTTTTTTGTTCTTTGTATTGGAACTTGTCAACGACGAATGTAGCATTTGTTGGTAATCAGTGTGTACGTTGTATCCAGATAGTAACACAAAGCAGTAAAGCTTTGGGGAGAAACTTTTTTATTCTATTTGTTCTTTTGGAATCAAGCACTTATCTTTATTAGTAGATAAGGCGGGGAAGTAAGTGCATTTCACTACTTTCTTTCATTTTACTTTGTCGCCCTTGCTTAATAGGCTTTTACTACATTTTATAGCAATGTAATCAGTTATACATACCACCGGCAAAGAGCGATTGCTAAATGTGTACAATATTAAAATATTCATCACGTTTTACACCATTGAGGAACACAATCAAATGTCATAATAACATTTTTTCCTATGGGAAAACCCTCAACTTCTTTTTTTGAACATTTCAAATAGTACAATTTCATTATAATCTCTTTTTTTGTTCTTTGTATTGGAACTTGTCAACGACGAATGTAGCATTTGTTGGTAATCCTCAAAACGGTCGATCTCAAATCTAAATCAAATAATAAAAGCATGAAACCTTAATTTTCACTTGCTTTAATATAATTTCATTTCAATCATTGTTATAAATGTGATTATTCACAAAGATAATATTTCACAAGAAGATACATTATCACTATTTCCTTTTTACTTTTTTAAATTTTTCCCTCTTTTTTATTAGAATCACTATTACTGATTCTAATTCACGCTTTTGTATCAATCGGAGTTAACCTAACTTTTTGAAGTTTGGGGAAGATTTGTACCACATTTTAAAAATACATTTCGCCTGCGCTTATTTTTCTACTATGCAAGGCTATTACTTTAACTCTATTTTATAATAAACAAACAAGGAAGATCTCTGTTTATTTATCTGCAGAACTAGGGCAGAAATATTGATTCATCACTTTAAATGTAAGAAACACCATGGTAATACATAGTATTTGACATTAATAACTGTGGTACACACTACTACTTTGTACAATTGTTTAAAAATAACCTCATTTACAACATGCCGCTGAGGTAGGTATGCTAGACCAAATATATGATTTGGTAGTGTGCAGGTTAAGCAGCTGTGCCTATTGGTTCCATATTTTCAGAATATAAAACAGCTTATAAATAAAAGATAAGATCTTTACATTCTACATTATATGAAATCTTCAAGGACTTGCATACTTGAAATTATGAACCTGCGCGAATTTATTGCCACACTTATTGTTGCTTTTGATACTAATAAAAGCGAAATGTGCTATTAAATTTTTTGTAATATATGCAATGTGTGGGTATTTCACATGTGCCTAATAAGTTTTGTTCTATACAACTTTGTATTCAGACCTACTTGTTTTTTCTCTTTCGCTCCCCCCAAAATGAACAGCTAAGATTTTCCAATTTCAACCAAAAAAATGACCCAATCAGTCGATATTCGATGGTTGAACAAAGAAGTATTACCATTGATCTAAATCGACCATGTAACATAGGGAAGAATAGTATATAAAGGGTGCTTTGAATCGAAAAAAAAAACTAAAAATTCTCCCTTCCTTAATTATCACTCGCTTTTATTACCCCATTTCAACCTCTTAGGGTTTTAATATTACCGTTTACCCAGCGATCACTACTAGCGCTGCGTGTAGCATTTTTATTATAAATCCATCTTTTATACTATCCTTTTAAATTTTATAATTAATATCATAATCTCCTCTCTTTTTAAAATCTAATTAATCGAAATGAGTGATAATGCTCACCATACACACGGCCATGATGCCGTTGTGAATCATTCTGATGAATATTATCATAACGATCAACGAAACGACGATATGATGGAGGAATACTCTGAAAAGCCTGCACCTCCTACCAGACGTCCTTTTTACAAAAAGAGAAATACTGGATCATTTGTTCAATCTTGACAGTCATCATTGTTATTGTCGTTGTACTTTTGGCTCTCTTCGTATTCTTCCCCATGATTGCTCAATCTTTGATGAACGGTGCAAAGATTGATGTCAATGCTGCTCAAATTACTTTCAACAAACCTGAAGCTTTAAACGGTCAGACTTATCAAAAGCGCGATGGTGATGACATGAACTCTACCTTCTACATGAACATGGAGAGTTCCCTCAGTAACACTGGTCCTTTCCATGCTGATATCAAATTCCACAACCCCATTGAAGTTCTCTACAAGGGCGAAGTTTTAGGCAACATCTTCCTCTTCAACCAAAGTAGTATCAGTGGTGGTAAAGGTCAATTGAACGCTATCACCCCCTTCTTAATCAAAGATCAACAAAAGTTCTCTGCTTTCGCCAAAGACATGTTGGCCCTGGAAACATTTACTTGGACCCTCCGTGGTAAACTCGATATTACAGCTCTCTCTAGGTAACTTTCATTTTCCCACTCCAATAATATCATTGTTACCTGAATCTAACCAAAAAAAATTAATTTAGAACCGCCACTGTAAATCTCAACAAAGACATTGTCTTAAGTGGTAAGTAGTACAATTCAATAAATTAATTTCCATCTCTGACATCATTTTTCTTCAAAATAGGTATGAATGGTTTTCCCGATGTGAAGATCAACTCTTTCCAATTGCCTGGTGATGCTCCCGGTGGTGGTATTCTCGTTGAATTAGGTACTGTTCTTAACAGTCCTTCCCCTATTGGTGTTCAACTTGGTACAATTGCTCTTGCTATTGGTTATGATGGTGTTGCTCTTGGTAACGTCAAGGCCGAAAACATTGCTCTTCAAAAGGGTCCCAACAACATCTTGCTCAAGGGTACTTTGGTCCCTCAAAATGACAATGCCTCTCTTGCTAAGGTTGGTACTCTCTTCTCGAACTATGTTTCCGGTGTTATGTCCAACACCTCTGCTACTGGTATTTCTGCTGCTCCTGACGGTGTAAACCCTATTGGCTGGCTCTCTGAAGGTTTCCAAACTGTCAAGCTTAATGTTGCTTTAGGTTCTGCTGAGCCTCTTAAGATCATTAACGCTGTGCAAATGGGTTATCTCGATTTAAAGTTTGATGCTGCTAATCCTTATAATCCTGTTGTCACTGCTCCTAGTGTTAATGCTAATTTCCAAATTCCTTTTGGTTTCTCTTTGAACATTTCTGAAGTCACCCAAAACATCTCTCTTGCAGTTAATACCTCTGGCGCTGAAACCACTGAATTTGCCGTTATTCGTGTTCCTAATGTTCCTGCTGTTAGTGACCAAAAGGCTGGTACTCTTAAGTTTGCTATCAACAACGACACCATTTCTGGTATTGAAGGTCGTGAGAACGTATATAACCAATATACCTATGCTTTGACCGCTTCTGATAACTATACTTTCTATGTTTCTGGTAATGCTTCCACAAAGACTAATACTCCTATTGGTCCCATTGAGTTAGGTGGTATCAAGTTCACTCTTCCTACTTCTCTTCGTGGTTTGCAATTCTTGAACAGCACTGCTACTGTTATCAACTCTCTCGATGTTACTGGTGGTACTACTGAAAACCTCAATCTTGCTATCAATGTTACCATGACCAACCCATCTGATTTCAGTATTGCTACTGGTGATGTCAGTTTCATTATGGGTGCTAGTGGTACTGACCTTGGTGTTGTTACTTTATCTAACCTTCAATTAGTGTGTTACTGCCTTCAAGACCTTAACCATTAAGGATGTCGTCTTGCCTGGTCCTAAGGTTATCCCTGAATTGATTCCTGCCATTAATATTAAGGATATGCAACTTGATTTTACCAAGGATCCTTGGGCTCCTCCTACCAGTTCTAACAACGTCCAAGCTCAATTGAAGAGTCCATTTGGTTTCCCTCTTGGTGTATCTCAACTTAACATGAAGGCTGAAGCTAACGCACTGCTACTTTATCAACTCTCTCGATGTTACTGGTGGTACTACTGAAAACCTCAATCTTGCTATCAATGTTACCATGACCAACCCATCTGATTTCAGTATTGCTACTGGTGATGTCAGTTTCATTATGGGTGCTAGTGGTACTGACCTTGGTGTTGTTACTTTATCTAACCTTCAATTGAACCGTGGTGATAATACTGTTGGTGCTGCTGCCACTTTCAACCCCAAGGCTTCTGATGTTGGTCAAAACCTTTTGAGCTCATTTGTCATGGGTAAGGATAACTCTGTTTCCATTTCTGGTTATGCAAACTCTACTTCCATCGCTTCTCTTGCCGGTCCTTTGAGTGATGTCAGCCTTGGTTCCACACTTCCTGGTCTTAAGACTGCTCTCATTCAAGGTGGTGCTTTGACTGTTCGTCCTACAACTCCACAAAATGGTGTTGTTGGTGTTAAGGTCTCCATTGCTAACCCCTTCTCTGCTGGTTTATCCATTACCAAGGTTGTCTCTGCTGCTACTTTTGCTGGTATGCCCGTTGGTAACATTGATCAAGATATCAGTAGCAATCCTTTTGTCATTCCTGGTAAAGCTACTGCTCAATCTCAAGAACTTGACATGACCATGAACGTTGAACCCGCTGCTGTTGCCACATTGCTTCGTACACTTGCTGTTCAAGGTAACTTGGATACCCGTGCTCTTGACGCTTTGCTTGGTTTGGGTGGTTTCCACATTGATGGCATGGACTCTGTTTCTCCTGACCCAAGTGTCTTCCAAGGATTCAACATTGTTAACTACGTCAAGGATGCCATGAAGGCTTTGAAGGTTGACTTGTCTCTTAGCTCTGGTTTGACTATTGGTCAATACCAAAATGACTTGGCTTTCTCTCAAGCTGGTATTGCTATCACCACTGACGATACCATTGCTGGTTTGATTCCTATTGTCGGTCAACCTATTGTGCAACAAATTGTCGACGGTGCTGTTCTTGGTTTTGAATCCATCATCTTGTCTGCTCCTACTGACAGTGCTTTCACTGTTCAAATGAAGGGTAGTATCACCAAGTCTGGTCCAATGGATGCTGCTATCAATTTCCCTACTCCTCTCACCGTTGCTTGGCAAGGAAAGACCCTCGGTACAGTATCTATGCCCACTATTAATGCTAAGGCTGGTGTTGGTGCTAACTTTGATGTAACTGGCTCCTTCACTATTGCTAATGGTGACGATATGGCTTCTTTTGCTGCTTACATGATCAACAATGAAAACTTTGTTTGGGACATTTCCACCAAGGATGTTAGTGTTACTGCTCTCGGCTACACTTTCACTGGAATTTCCATGAATAAGTTCGTTACTTTGGATGGTGCTAATGGATTCAAGAATGCTGTCACTATTAACAAGTTTGATTTACCTTCCAACGATCCTGCTGGTGGTATCACTCTTCTTGCCGACACTACTATCAAGAATCCTAGTCAAGTTGGTTTCAACCTTGCTGGTGTCGAGTTCGAATCTTTCTTCAAGGGCATTGATCTCGGTCCTCTTGCCTCTAATGGTGCTGCCGTCTTCCCTCCAAAGGGTGTTGCTAATATCCCCATGAAGGGTCGTTTGATTTCTCAAGAAGGAAAACCCGACGGTCTTGCTGCCATCACTGAGGTCTTTGACAACTATCTCGCTGGAAAGGATTCTTTGCTTGATGTCAAGGGTGTTTCCGGTTCTGGTCCTAACGGTAAAGTTGGATGGCTCTCTACTGCCTTCAAGACCTTAACCATTAAGGATGTCGTCTTGCCTGGTCCTAAGGTTATCCCTGAATTGATTCCTGCCATTAATATTAAGGATATGCAACTTGATTTTACCAAGGATCCTTGGGCTCCTCCTACCAGTTCTAACAACGTCCAAGCTCAATTGAAGAGTCCATTTGGTTTCCCTCTTGGTGTATCTCAACTTAACATGAAGGCTGAAGCTAACTACCAAGGTCATGGTGTTGCTACTCTTGATGTCCCTGATAACAAGGCCACCACTAGTCCCTCTGGTGTTGTTACAACTCAATTTAGCAATGTTCCTTTCAAGGTTGAAGACAAGACAATTTTCTCTGGCTTCGTTCAACTTTTGACCTTGTCACCCAAGGTTGATTTCGGTTTGAAGGGTACTACCAATGCTATTGCTGAAACTGCTGTTGGTTCTCTCAGTCTTAAGAATATTGGTTTTGACGTTCAAACTACTTTAGCTGGTAAGTTTATAGAATATGCATTATCAATTGAATTATTTCTAAATATCTCCTTCTATTTTTTGTGATTAGGTTTTGCTAACTTTGGTGGTAAGGCTGAAATTCTTTCCATTGCTGTCACTGGCGGTACTTCTGCTTACACTCTTGTTGATTTGACTTTCTCTCTTACCAACCCCTCAAACATTACTATTACCGTTGGTGATATCAATTTTGATGTTATTATGAACGAGTTCAACACTGTTGTTGGTCGCGTTTATGTTAAGGATACTGTCATCCCTCCTGGTGCCAAGACTTTTACTGCTCAAATGCATTTGGGTGAAGGATCTACTAATGACAAGGCAATTGGTCAATTGTTCAGCGACTACTTAACTTCTGCTGCTATTCCTTTGACCATCACTGGTACTAAGCAATCCACCAAGATTCCTCCTCTTGTTCCTGCTTTGTCTTCCGTCAAACTTGCTTCTACTATGACTGGTATTGCCGGTAACTTGATCAGTGGTATTGCTGTCAAGTCTTCCCTCGTTGATTTGATCACCAAGAAGGCCTCATCTGAAATTACTTTGAAGAACCCCTTGAAGACCGATTTTGCTATTACTTCTGTCAAAGCTTCCGTTACCTTCAAGCCCTCTTCTGGTGCTAAGCCTTTCATTGTTGGTACCATTGACTATAACCTTCCTTCTCCTGCTACTGTTCCTGCTGGTGGTTCTATGAAGACTGATCCCTGGCCAGTTTCTGTTCAAGCTAACATTATTGAACTTCTTGGTTTACTTCTCGATCCTGCCAAGTACTTTGATGTTCAACAAAATGTTACAGTCACTGTTGGCGGAAGTGGTGGATACAAGACCTCAATGTACTATTACCAAGATCATGTTCCTTTCACAATTGCTGTTCTCGGTCTTCCTCCTATTGGTATTTCTCCTCAAACTCTCTCTACCATGTCCATCCCTGCCAACCTCACTTCCATCACAGACCCTGCTGAATTGGAAAAGGCTATCATTGATTTCTTGACTGGTAAGAAGCCCAGTAGCAGCAGCGCCCTTCCCAGCTCTACTGTCCTTCCTTCTGCCTCTGGTAGTGTTTCCGATTCTGCTTCCGCTTCTCCTACAGCCACTACAGAATCCACCAAACCTACAACCACCGAAGCTGGTAACACCCCTACCACAACTGCTTCCACTACCACTACTACCGAGAAGCCCGCTGAGAAGCCCACTGAAAAGGAAACCGACAAGGTAACAGCCGCGTCAGCAACTTCTGAAGAAAAGCCCACAGCTACAGAAATTCCCAAGTTCAGCTTGCCATTTTAAATACAATTACACAATAAAATAATCGATTGCATGAATGGTATATCTTAATCCCTATTCCCCTCTTTTTTTTTTTACTCTTTCCTGTTAATTATTATTATCCCTTACTACACAATCTACTTATTATAATATGTATAATTATTATCATTTTCAACTTCTCTTTTTTGCCACAGAGCATAATCATAATAAACTGTTTGCAATAAATACTTTTAGTTCGATTTAACTTGTAAGAGCATATATTTTCCTCTATTCGCCATTTATTGCAGTAAGCACACCATCCATGTCATAAGAATTTTCTTCAGCAATCACTTTTACTATTTCTCAAAATATGTTTTATTACCAAAAACTTCTTTTAAAAAATTCTCAATTATTACTGTGTCTTTTTTCTTAAAGTTACTTTACTATACCTAAAGTGCGAATTTTTATCTTTGACATTGTTGATATTTTTGAAATTGATATATAATCAAAGCTACAGCTGTTTGAATTACTGGGCACTTTCACGTAAAATTGTATTGAAAGAGAATTTAGACAGTAGTTCTGCTGAAGAGTTAAACGCAAAAATAAAAACTTGTGGTGTGCTAGCAAGACTCACATCTGCCAAGCAAATATATTTCCTAATGAGCTGCATTAAGCTATTTAATTACATTATGCCTACACTTTCTTTTGCTTGTAAATATCAATAAAAATAATGTCTCTTGTCAATGATTGCTGACAACCTTTTAATAGCAGCTTTATATATTATACTTTATGGGAAGCACAGCAACAAGTTTGCAATACCCCTTTAATAAATTGTAAAAGAGGACAAGGTTAGATTGATCTGAATAGTATCAAGCTATATCTATAAGACAGCCACCATACAGAAAACCGACATCATTCTCATTTACTTATTTACATTTACTATTTCTCTTGTCTTATCTTTTAATCAACTTTTTGTGATGCATGAATGGTTTGAGACACATGGTGTGTATCTTATATCACAATTAATTGAGTAATACTCAAATCGAATTTATCTTGTACAATCAAATTAATATGTCACTTTGCCATTTCCATTTACTAATCAGATCGTCAAATAGATATAAGATAACTGAAACAACTCCAGCGAGAAAAATAGCTGATGATACGCTTGATACTGCTCTTTTTGAAAATCAACTGGGTGTATGAAAAGTCTTCGTGCAATTGTACAAACAAAATTGCGTATTGTATAGTGCTTTTCAGGATTTTTATGGTAAGTGGTCTTTGATCAACAACTTATGTATTTTGTTCTCTTATTTCAACTATTATTTTCCATTTGAGTAGTTTTTGCTATAACTATCAGCTCACAATGCATTTTTCTATGAACAAAACTTCTTTTAATACAAAAGGAAAACAAACTTTAATCCACTTTTATGCAAAATTTATTTGAGTGTTCATAATGTACCATTTAAAAAGAAACTAGAGTATTTACCGCACCGTTGAGGCAACTATATGCTATCCCTATTGAAGTGACACATTTTCTCTTGTGTTGATATTTTGTTTCGCAACTGCCACCCTGTTTCTATTTTTTTGTAAAACTTATTGTACTCCACTTTCTATCAAACTTTTGCTTTTTGATCCATCAATGATTCGGTACCTTTATGCAAAATAATGCAATACACGTCGTCAATTGTTTATCAATGAATAAACTATTCAACTTTCTACACATAAAGTAACTGTAAACACATTCAAATTAATTAAAACTAGAAGCAAAGTGATCTGAGTCTTTTTGTCTCGTCAACACATTCATACTCTGCGTAGGCGGGTTTTCTTAGGCCGCAAAATTTTTTAGACTACGTGCACCACAAAAATCAAGAAAACATAAAAAGATATCGTCGCCTGCAGGATTTGAACCTGCGCACGCAGAGCGTATATGATTTCTAGTCATACTCCTTAACCACTCGGACAAAGCGACTGGATGTGTTTTGTGAATCAACAAATACATTATAGTTCCTAGCAGCATGTATCCTGTTAATCACGTGATAATCATATGATTCCCACGTGTCTTTCGATATGTTACATATTTGAAGGGCCACATCTACCACTAAATGTATAAAAATGCTACTGTCTTTATAAGGTACACAACATGAAAGAAAATTTATTAAAATGAATGAGAAAGAAAGCAACAAAATGAAACAAGTCGGCTACAATACTACAACTTTGCAATATATTAATACAATGATCACACTACTGATATTTGAAAAAGCGCATAAAAAGTATCACCATGAATGTAAACATGAAAAGACCATTAGGGACATTATTTACCGAAGATGCCGATGCTGGTGTTATGACAGTGGGTCTCACGCTTGAGGAGGCGGAGGAGGAAGAAATGGGTCTACTAGCAATGATGGTACTACCGCTCACAGAGGGGGGTAAAGAGGATGATGAGGAAGGAGCCAACGTCATTTGAGTCAAAACAGTGAATAGCCCAGAAGAAAGAGATTCAGTTGTAGTAGTAACGACGGGTGTGATATCAGCTTCTGGAACAGACTGAGTCGTAGTAGTGGCCTCGTCTTCAAGAGTAGCAGTGGTTGTAACAGTATCGCCTTCGAAAGGAGTAGTGGTAGTGGGTTCAAGAGCCATGCTTGTTGCATCCAATTGGGTAAAAGTAGTATCTCCTCCAGGGTTTTCGTCTTCAGTGTCTTGTTGAGGTGCTCTTTTGTCGTAGTAAACCATGATGTATAATAATTGAGTTGTTGAAAAAAAAAATCAATGACAAATGAAGCTGTATTTATACCTGTCGTTGAGTTAGATTCAAAAATAGATTTTTCGCATGTAAATAGAGTAGTAGGCAAAAATAATAATAAACGTTGTAAACATTAAGCCACAAAACCCCCACCCTAAACAACTTAAAGACTTTTTTAAAAGTTATACTCCATGGTAACAACGGTTGTGGTAAGTTGGGCAAAGTGTGCAAGTTGAGGCACCTTCATCATCTGGAGAATTTATGTGGTGGTTACATAGTAAAGTATTGTCAAAAACGCCAATGACCGAACTGGTAAGGGCCAATTCTAAAAATAAGTGTATTTGTGGCTTCTTGCAATCTTGATAATATAGACGATTCTAATACAGCTGCAATCAATACTTTTTGTGATTATCTGTCCATGTTTTGAGTTGCATGTAATAATGCGTGCTCTGCATTATTTGAGCGAAAATACCAACCTTTGCCGAATTTCCAAAGATCTATTTTTGAATGTGAATCATTCCATATAAGCCTTTGTTTATAACAAAGAAAAAAAAAGCAAAGCCTGCTGATGTAATTTGACGCTCATGGTGGTACATAAGGGTGCAAATCTCTGCATATTATTCGATCTACGTACGCACCTTCATCATCTGGAGAATTTATGTGGTACGTACACACTAAAGTATTGTCAAAAACGCCAATGACCGAACTGGTAAGGGCCAATTCTAAAAATAAGTGTATTTGTGGCTTCTTGCAATCTTGATAATATAGACGATTCTAATACAGCTGCAATCAATACTTTTTGTGATTATCTGTCCATGTTTTGAGTTGCATGTAATAATGCGTGCTCTGCATTATTTGAGCGAAAATACCAACCTTTGCCGAATTTCCAAAGATCTATTTTTGAATGTGAATCATTCCATATAAGCCTTTGTTTATAACAAAGAAAAAAAAAGCAAAGCCTGCTGATGTAATTTGACGCTCATGGTGGTACATAAGGGTGCAAATCTCTGCATATTATTCGATCTACGTACGAAGGGACAGTGCTTTTCTGTGAAAGATTTCTCTTTATGGGTCAATGGTCATTTCAAGATTGCTCGATTATACATATACAAAGTAAAGAATATAAACTCGTCACAACGATTCGTGTAAGCATATTCTCGGCAATGGACTACGAAAGAGTGTGATATTGAAGTTTGAACAGCTTCTGGGGCTATGATTACTGAATTTATACAATGGAAACGAGTGCGTGATATGATGCAGATCAACAATGCTCAGTCTATCTATTTATTATTATTCATCTTTACATTTTTTAATGGATGGTATCAACAGCACAAGAGTCTCTATACATGAGCGACACATTTTTGTAAGAACCTCTTGACAAAACGCAATAATAGTAGAGATTACCTTGTGAATATTGCAGTGGTACAAATAAAATCGTCACTTGGGTGGTAGTAGTTAAAAAAAAAAAAAAACTCCCCTCCTCAGATCAGCGCATAAATATTTCTCGGGTTCTTTTTTTTTTCTTCTTTTTCTTATATAACCTTTGTAAAAAGTCATGTTGAAAAGAGTGGTTGTTAATGCTCTTGCCAAAAATAATCCCGGTGTTATTGCCGATGGTAAGTTGAATGAGCAAAAGAAGATGCTATTACAAGGTTAACATGAACTATAGTAGATTGCAGTCAGTTTCTCTCATGTGGATCGTGCATTGCACAAGAGGGTTGTGGATATTGTGGAAGTGTGGGCCGTTGTGTGAGTGGAGGATGGTTTGGTGCCTTGGATAGGTCTTCGTGTGGATTAGGCGATTATTACTATCACCAATGTCACAGTAAAGTATTACAAAGACATGTATCGTATTTCTAAGCTAACTGTTTAAGTTATTAGTGTCTACATTGCCCTTGGGTATTATATCCATTGTGTTAATCAGTGTCGTGCTGCTGATAGTGATTATTGGCATCAGTATCTTGTGTTGTTGTCTATGCTGTAAATGTTGTCAAGAACAAGACGTGGATGAGGATGAAGATAGACCTTTGTTGGGATCCAATTATCTTAGAAGGTCTTCTACTTATTACCAATGGAATAGACAACCACCTGCTGCAAAAGTGAAAAATAGCGGAGATAAGAATAGTAGTACACAACACAATACACAACAGCAGATCACAACTTCGGACGTAGCTGATGAACCTGAATCGATACCCGACAGAGACGAATCCTCCTCCTCAAAACAGAAATGGGAAGATAGACGTCAAGCATTACTCAAGAAATATGCTCGTGAACCTTCCACAACACCCACAGCCCAAGAGTAAATTTATAAATAATAGTAATAGTAGTACATCTTTTTTTTATTTATTTTGTTGTATTGTGTATGTTGTTGTTATAATGTAAAGAAAAGGGTGATGAGTGTGTGAGTGTGTGTATCAAACAGAAATAAACATAGAAAGAAAGAAGCAGAAAGGATATAATGGAGTTATACAAAATAAATATAGGATAATAGAGAAAAAAAAGATATTAATTATGCTAAAGAAGAGTGTGTTGTAGTAATAATAAATGAAAGTGTGTGTGTGTGTGTATATATGAATCGTATTTTTATGCTGATACCGTTGCCTTGGAAGAAGTATCGACTTCCATTTTAGCTTCTACGGGAGATTTATCATTCACACTATTACCATTCCATCTTTGATGTTGTTGTTGTTGTTGTTCATACAAACGTCTTTGTTGCTGTTGTTGTTGCTGTTGAGCCAACATTTTTTGATGAAGTTGCAACTTTTCTTGTAATTCCATCAATTGCTTTTGTTGGGTTTTATGTTGAAGTAAAGCAGCAGAAGCAGCAACAGCACTAGAAGTAGTAGTAGTAGTAGTAGTGGATTTAGTGAGTTCTTGTTGTTGAGGGGGAGGAGGGACTAATTGATCATCTCTGCGATGATTGGTATAATTACTAAATAGTTGTTGCGTAGTACTAGTTGTTGTTGGTATTGTTGTTCTGTTACCCAGGACACCCATTCTACCTTCCACTTCAACTCTCACCTCCAAATTCTTGATCTTTTCTCTTAGATTTCTATTTCTCTTTTCGAGATATTTTATGTAATCAACTGCCTTGAACAAAACGGTACTTTTGGAGTTATTGATGTTCTTTAAGGTGGGGACGATTTCAGTTAAATCTTTGAACCCTGATCGAATCATACTACGTCTCTTTTGCTCTGATGCAATATGATTATTTCTCTTTTCTTCTTCGGTAAGTAATTCCTTGTGTGGTTTTCCTCTTCGAATAGCTCCACCACTGGTAGTAGATGTAGCAGCAGCAGCAGTAACAACAGGTGGACTATCTTCTTTTATACTATGATTTGTGGTTGGAAGGGATGGAGAAGAAGATTCTCGTACAATAGGTTTGATATAAGGAGCAGTAACGTTACTACTCTTTTGCAAGTAAACTGCACCGGGTCTTTCATTATGTTGTTGTTGTTGTTGTTGTTGGTCTTCTACCTTGTGATAGTATCTCTTTTGTTCATCTAATGATTGTAATATATTTGTTTGACGACTGTATTCATCTTGGTGATGATGATGGTGATAAGGATCTAAAGACATTGGAGGAGGAGGTGGTGGATGAGGGTGATGATCATACATATCAAATTGTGTATCAATTTGCATATTTGGGTCTACAAAGAATTGATCCAAAAACTGACTGAATGCTTTATGATCATGCTCATCAAGCACAGCGTTATTTACAGGTGCTGTCCGTAAAGAAGAAGGTTCCACAGCAGCGAATAAGTCAGATTCATTCATATTCACATTTCCTTTTAAAGTATATTTACCTAAAATGCCATTTATAGGTTTGATATAAGGAGCAGTAACGTTACTACTCTTTTGCAAGTAAACTGCACCGGGTCTTTCATTATGTTGTTGTTGTTGTTGTTGTTGGTCTTCTACCTTGTGATAGTATCTCTTTTGTTCATCTAATGATTGTAATATATTTGTTTGACGACTGTATTCATCTTGGTGATGATGATGGTGATAAGGATCTAAAGACATTGGAGGAGGAGGTGGTGGATGAGGGTGATGATCATACATATCAAATTGTGTATCAATTTGCATATTTGGGTCTACAAAGAATTGATCCAAAAACTGACTGAATGCTTTATGATCATGCTCATCAAGCACAGCGTTATTTACAGGTGCTGTCCGTAAAGAAGAAGGTTCCACAGCAGCGAATAAGTCAGATTCATTCATATTCATAGGCGGTGGAGGAGGTGGTATATCCAATGGAATAGGCATAGCAAATTCAGGGTCAAGACCTAGACTAAACTGAAAGTCTAAAACGTGCATAAAGTAAGTGTCTTATTACAACAGATGAAAACCATGAAACCATTCCATTTTATTACCTTCGAATGCAACTGGTTCTTGTAAAGGTTCGCTCAAGTCCATCGAGTTATTATTATTATTATTACTGTGACTCATAAAGTTCCAGTCGTATTGACCGTTAGGGTTAGGGTTATTATTATTGTACATATTTGAATAGTTCATTTTTTATAAGGTTGACATAAAAAAAGGAAGAGGGGGAGGGGATAGCAAAAGGGAAAGATTTTTATTGTAAAAGGTGTAAAATTACATTTAAGCTCAGCATATTTACAACTCACACACATAACTCCCCGCAATATAAAAAAAAAAGTCTACTGTTTTTTAAGGTTGCACTTGCAATAAAAGATAAAGACCAATCACTATCTTCTACTACTACTTTAGATTTTACATTCTTTTTCCCAATCAAGCGGGATTTGATCTTTTACAATGTTTTTGAATGCTTCAAACGTACAAAGACTTGCATCACCTTCTCTATGTTGTCCTTTACCAGCACAGCCAGGTAATTGAAGCGTCTTTTCATTATAGCGTACTCTAACATAGTGTTGCTTGGAAGCCTTTTCTTTAAACAATTCAAACAAGATTGCACTACCAAAGGGAGGCCATCTACATACATGGATAGATGTATCCGTTTAGTACATACATACATAGGATCCTCTTTTCTTTCTATTATTATTACCTCTCATCAAAACCATTCAGAATAATTAAAAGTGGAGCCACAGTGCTACAAGATAAAAAATTAGAGTGATACAAAAACTAATTAATTTTTTTTTCTTAAAACAACATACGTATCATGACCAGAATAAATGGCCAACTTGAGTTTTTCATCATCTTCTTTGGTCTTTCCTTCTCGGTGGATCATACGATCTGTAATTACACCCATCAATCTACCCAAGCCTAATTTACGTACTTCTTCTGACTTCATGGCTCCATAGAACCATTCATGAACTACAATTTCTTCAAGGTCACTTAGAACGCCGTCATCGATATCATTAGGTAATTTAAATCCATGCGCTTTTGCTGCAACCAACGTATCTAATACCTTGTGTGTGAATCTCGGCTTCATTTCCTTTTAAAGTATATTTACCTAAAATGCCATTTGCAGAAGGATGACTTTGCAGAGAAACATCGTCTACGTACTTTTCCAATCGCTTTGAAAGCGATTTAAACTTGTCTTGAAACATGTCTGAAACTGTCTTGTTAAATTGCTTGGACAACATACGAAGTCGATAACAATTAGGGTTAGGAAACATGAGGTCGTCTCTTGGGTCACTATTTAAGCAGTTTTTTAGATTACACACACATATATCACTTTTCTATAAATATATTTACCGAATGCGAAGATTCAGTATCGTTCCCTTGGGTCTTTTGTCATCTGGATAAAGTCCTCCTGCAACCAACTGTTGGACAGACTCTTGCGTACGAATATAATCACTACTTCTAATATAAATAGACGATTCATCATAGACATCAGGTAAAAACTTGAGTCTGAACTTGGATATTAGCAATTAGATACATACACGCTAATGTAATTAATACGTACTTGTTGATATAAACTTCTCTAATACGTTCTCCCAAGCTGTTCATTCTGAACCTTCCTAAATTAGTCAATTGTCCATAATAACTAAAAAAATGGGGGACGTCAATCCTATTTCTCTCTTTTTTTTTACTTTTTTCTTTTACCAAGCTCCAGGTTGGATGGGAACATGAGAACGACTTTCTGTTTCTTCTGTTTCAATAAGACGCTCAAGAGGTGCATATTTCATGCCTTTGATACTTTTGTCCTTATTGAATTGAGCAATAGTGGCAAACATGGCTGTATTCGCCTCACACAAGTTCCATACAGGAGGAACAATGCCTTCCAAACGTCTTCTCACAGGAGAACGTTCACCTATATTTCTTGTAAGTTTGTGCTTACTTTTCTTACTTGTAATTTTTTTTACCATGACGATGCACAATTTGCAAGAGTCTATTATATGCAAAATGAGTACTACTACTTCTCTTCAACGCAACTCCTTATCAGTGTTACCTCAACTCGAGTTCCTTTGGATACTGGTCGTCTGTGAATTCAGGTAATTTCGCAGACATGGTGGTTATGTCGAAAAAGTGAAAAAAAAAAAGTCTATCATCGCTGAGCTGAATTATTAATATTTTCCCTTTGGAAAATTAGCGTCTTTTTGTTATATTTTCCCGTAAAAGAAGATGGAAAAAAAAAAATGACAAGCTGTATTTTACTGTATCATAATGGAATTTCGTTTTTTTTTTTTGCAATGAAGGGGATGAGCCGAAAGAAGAGGGAGAGCCAACAGTGACAGTTTACGTGGAAGGGGGATGTCAAAGTACTTGCCTATTAAGGATTACATAATGCATAAATCCAAAAATTTGCTCACTGCAACTGCATGGTGCAACCTGGATGATAAATGAGTTGACGCTGTCTTTTATCATCAGGCTCTAACTAAGCCAGCTGCTATTATAAGCTAGGGGCGATATATCTGCATTCTATGTGAATACTACTTGATACTACTCACATTGATGCATGCAGCGTAAAACCAACCAATGAGTGTACAGTGTTTAAACACTTACTTTATGGTCTTACTTTACAAAAGGTACCAAGTTCTTCTTTATATGTAGAGGCAGTAGTGATGTTATCACTAATACAGACATTTTCACTTACTGGAAATACTTTATGGAAGAATAACACAAATTAGCTATCAATATCAACACAGTGAAATCTTTTTATAAATTTCAGAGTCGGGCCAAAAAAACGCGCTGTTGATGAATTCTTCTCGGCTATTGAATCTCAAAAATTAGAATTGAAAACCAGACGTCAAGAAGAAGCTGCATTAAAAAAGTTGGATTCAGTTCGTAGAGAACAAGAGAACAGAGTTCAAACTTTATTAAATCAACAAATTACAAATGTTCGTAAGGCGCAATTGATTGAGCTAAACCTTAATCTAGTAGACACTGCCATCACTATTATTCGAAACGCTGTTGCTAGTCAAATGGATTGGCAAGATTTGAAGGATTTGGTCAAGGAGGAGAAGAGAAGAGAGAATCCAATTGTTCGCGATCATTTTGCGGTTACTTAAATCACCCCGAAATAAGATGATTGGTTAACATAAATGATGACGTTAGCTTCGAGTTTTGTGAATGATAAATAACCATACTTACGCAAAGGTGCGATGTTACAGCACTGTAGAAAGTTTTATAACTTTCCATAAAATACGGCAGTATTTCCAGCAAGCAGGTCGAATAAACTTGACTTCAAAGTATGTGGGATCGTTGGCACTGATTCAGTCACACCTCCTTGACCCCCCACTGAACATTTGGTAAGAATTTCAATAAAAGGACAAAAAGGTGGAACCTTATTGTATAAAAGCAGTAAGAAAACTGACACAGATTAAAGCAAAAGTTCCTTGTACTTACCAATTAACTTTCACCACATCAGCCAAGAATATCCAACACTGCTTCCCTCGAGTGTGTGAGAGATGCCCGAGTGAACTCTTTTATTAGCAGATACAACTTCAGTTCCATTCAAATATATCACTGTTGATTTGATTATCAAACTCTTTAGCTCGAGTCAAAAGGGAAACAGTGATAAAAACAGCCACCATGGCAGTCAGAGCAACTATAAAGATTTAAGGTTAAGAGACCATCGAGTGAGTATTCTCCTATTGTTGCAACTCTCGAGTGTTCACTTGTAGAGCAATTGAAAGACAAGTAAAGAGGATGATGCTTCGTAGTAGTGGGTCAATGCGGCACGAACAAAAGAGTTAGCGGTTACTTAAATCACCCCGAAATAAGATGATTGGTTGACATAAATGATGACGTTAGCTTCGAGTTTTGCGAATGATAAATAATAACCATACTTACGCTAAGGTGCAATGTTACAGCACTGTAGAAAGTTTTATAACTTTCCATAAAATACGGCAGTATTTCCAGCAAGCAGGTCGAATAAACTTGACTTCAAAGTATGTGGGATCGTTGGCACTGATTCAGTCACACCTCCTTGACCCCCCACTGAACATTTGGTAAGAATTTCAATAAAAGGACATAAAGGTGGAACCTTATTGTATAAAAGCAGTGAGAAAACTGACACAATTTAAAGCAAAAGTTTCTTGTACTTACCAAATTAACTTTCACCACATCAGCCAAGAATATCCAACACTGCTGAGGTATTGAGAGCAAGCTACATGGAAGCAGTTAATACGTCTTATCTTTGGAAAGTTTTCTTTACTAGCTACTTATCTTTTGTAAGACTTGGGCGTGAGAAAGTTGAAATAAGCCGGTCTGCTTAGATAAAGAGAGCCTTTAGAAAGATTACTAGGATTTTGTGGCGGTATCCTATACTTACTGAAAATACCAGCAGCTATAATATACGTAGGACTTGAACTCCTCGCCCGTAGAGCCTTGAACAGCAGAGCATAGAAGCATTTACAAACACCAAACACCAAGAGTATGAGCACCGTCGCAAAGATTACTTTGTATGTGAAAAGGAGCTTGCGGTCACCAGAAATAGTGTTGATAGCCTGTAAACAAAAGGTTGAGTATCATGTACATCATAGACGCGAACCGTTTGAACTAACCAAAGATAATCGTACATAGCAGAGCACATTCTAAAAAAAAAAAAAATAGTAAAAAAAAAAAAAACTACTTAAGGTCAAAGGTGAGTAAATAGTGTTGTCAATATATATCACAGTTGATACTTACGTATTTTGTTTAGGAAAGAGCCAATATTCAGAGTAGCAAAAGAAGCATCATCCAATAATTTGAGGAAGAGATTGCGTCCAGTTATAGAAGAGAGGTCGCTTGTGAGGTGTTAACATCAGTAAAAAATACGACCCATAAGCAAATCGTACAAAAAAGATTATTAACACCACAGGACGTTGAGTATTGAAAAAAGAGACACCACCACCACCGAATCATAGTATACAGAACACCTGTAGTCAATCTATCGACTTGAATAAAATAAGTATTTATGTACGTACACACGGAAAAGTCAAAAAAAATGCATTGGCATCTTAACTCACCCAAGAAAGACAACACCGTTTTACAAGAAAAAAAATTGACCACAGTAGAATATCAGACTATATTGTATATAGTTAATGTGAGTATTTAAATAAAGGTTTTTTTTAAAAGTAATGATTTGCGTAAACAGACCTTTGAAAATTGATGTCGTCCTCATCATCAGCTAGTACACAAAGGCTTTCTTCCACCAAAATACAAAACAATAAATGGAGGTGGAGCAGCTAACAGACTGATTTGTAATCCGGTAAAGCAGAGATCACCAAAGGAATCCACCTACTATGTTCAGAAAACAGAGACGTATTAACACAGGATCAACAGAAATACTATTAGCTCTTGTAAATAGGGATACGCACGGATTAGACCACCATAAACGAGTTTTATCATGAAAGGAGAACAGCAGGCATTAATCTTCAAGATACTGAAACAATAAGTGATAGAAAGAAGAAGAAAAAAAGAGAAAGTGGTCATAAGATTTATTTTATTGGATTTAAACAGATAAATTATTCCAAGTCTGTGAAGCATCCTCATTAAGACCGTGAGCAGCGATATAATTTTTTCAGACATCAAGCGCTATACAATTACAACAATACGAAATTAAGAGTATTACTTGGTAAAGACCCTCTGAACATGAAGGGAAGAAAAGATAAAATATGATAAAGGTGAGCAGTATTACGTTTAGAAATTAACTATTTCTAGTTCTCGACAACGCGTCCGGTCTTGAATCGATATTGAATCCAGAGTTAATGTATTTTACGAGAATCTCTCGCATATTAGTCGCAGCGTTAACGTCGCGGTTCCAAATGACTTTGCATGGCCCACATAACTTCAGGGGATACACTAATTGATAGCGTGCTTGCAAAATGTATTAATTAACTTTTCTTCCAATGTAGTAAAACATAACACTCACCCAAGTGTTCCTTCTCAAAACACTCACTTGTTCTCCACAGAACGTGACCATTATTATCCACGCATTTGAGGTAACGACGACGTTCTCCATTCCCCTTTTGCTTAATTTTGCTTTTTCAACATTTTAGTAATCGGATCTTTGATCACGCTTTATCAATATGAAAAGAATCCCTTACCGATGTTGGCATTCCAATTTGTTTTCATTGTTTTGGATACTTTGGTGGTATACATTGCTCAGTTCACCATAACACTTAGAACAAGTTTTAGAAGTGCGGAACTCGTCCACGGGCAAGACAATCGCCAACTTGGCGATTGCCCGTTGAATGCCCTAATATGACTGGTTAGTTGAGATAAGCTGCGTGTCAAAACGAAATAAAATACCTTTACGGGCACGGGCGTGTGCCCTTTGTAAGAGGACTTCAACGAGGCATCGCCGTATGAAACGATTGTTCGCCCGTGGTGAGTTCCGCATGACGCCTCCCTTCTGAACTGACGTCTTTGCCTTCGTCTTGCTGCCGCCGCAGAGGTGTGCGCAAGTTTATGTGGCTCACCATTGGTTGTATTTCCAATGGTGAGCCGTGCGCCAAAGTCAGCGGCCATCTGTCTGTTGCTGTAGTTGTAGCCCTTTGCTTCTCTATGCTTGAATCCTCTCATGAAATCGTGAATACTAATACGTGTGTTTACGTGAATATGTGCAATTTTAAGCGAAATCGTGTTTTACCTTTGATTCTCCTCAGCATTCGATTGCAGGAGGCTTAAAACCTCCTGCGTGCTGGCAACCTTCCTGCTTTGAAGGTTGCCATATGCTTCTTGAATATTGGAAACTCTGCGGTTTTCCAACTCTCGATCCTTAATCCACGACATTCCCGATCGCGCCCTGAAATTTGGTTTAAATACTTTGCTCGTTCAGAGTACAAACACGAAATATACTTACTTATATGATGCATTACTAAACGTTCTCGTATGTTCTTTAATGGACCTCTTGGTGGTCAACGCACTTGAATCACAATCGGCAACGCAGATAACATCCCTGATACCTATCAAACACGACATATTGCTGATTAAAAAAAAAGTTATTTTATTCAAGTATATACTTACCAGGATCCACTCCCAAAATACGATCGTTCATCGAGATGCCACGAGGTTGTTTATATAATGGATACATACCATTCTTCCAGTTTTCCATATTTATGTTGCGAGGAGCCTTATCCATATCTTGTTTGGTGAGAGGGAGTATCACTCTTGTTTCCTTCTCGAAAAGAACTGATACCATGTGGCCATCAGTTTTAAAACCGAATCCAAGGTTAAGGTTCTTTGATAACTTTTCAATGTCGAAAAACTCATTCCAGAGGCGTAACTTGAAATCACCTTCATAGTTGTCAAGAAAAGCTGTTGGGCTCAGAAGGCGATTTGCGTTATCGAGAAGCATGCTGGGAATGTTCAATTGAGCGCTACGTGCTCTCTCAAACAGAGAGTAAATACCTGCCTGACCACTGAATCTCGCATAGACCATCTCATTGGTAGGACCGGGCAAGATTGACCAAATTTTGGTTGGCCATTCGTAAGTGGAGGCAACTTTTAGCAACCAGCAACTCACCTTCAAATACTTGAGAGGTTGAGTTCCAGCGAACTCATAGTCACTGACTGTGTCATACGGTATGTCCTTAAATTCAAGTTCATAGAAGGACTGGACAAGAACGAATACATCAAGAAATTCAGGTACTTCAGACAGATCATTCAATGATTCCACATCTTGGTGATTAATAATAAGATCAGCGGCTCGGTTTACTGTAAAAAGAATCTTTTAATACTTTCTTTGAAAAGAGAAGAAGCAATTTATCCCTACCTATTGACATGACACTAATTCTTTTTTGAGTTTGCTCTATTTGATTCAAGAGAAATCCTTTGAAAACTCTGACAATCCATAGCCGTATATTCAATAGATGCATGACGGTGTCTGGAATTTTTGAGTGAGAATTATAAATGCGTGAGAGTATAAAATAATCTTACTTTGAACCATCTGCGAGCCGAAAAAGACGGCAAGTTGGATATGGAGACGATCAATGCTTGGTACATTGTACAGATATTGACCATCCGCCTGTGTCTTTCTGGAAGCATCATAAGCCGCAAAATTCTTTTCAATCGAAGGTTCAAAACGCTAAATAAATGATGCTTTTGTCAGAAAAATATATGAGATGTATGAAGGTGAAAGCAACTTACGATGTTGACGTTTCTGGACTCAAGATCTAACAACACTCTTCTGTACGTGTGGTTCCAGAATTTTTCAGCACTTACAGCTGGATATTGATAGTGTTGATTGGGAAATTGTGACAGCTGGTTTACATTTTCGCGTGCCGATTGTATTATGGAAATGGTGCTGTCTGCTGTCGATCTTATTTCTGAAATTCGACGTAGAGCTTGATTAATGTGAATAAAACTTTCAGCTTCAGGACTTTGAGCCAATTCTCCTTGAATAGCATTCAATCTTTGTTGCGTATCTTGCACACGGGCAAGAAATCCAACTTGCATCATATGTATATGCTGCATCAAAACACTACGACTTGCATCCCTCGTAGAAAGATTATGACATCGGCGAACTAACGATGCTATTTGATTTCGAAGAGCATTCTCTTCCTGTAACGATTGTAAGATAGTGTTTATACTTTCTGGCACAACTAACAATAGCTCGGCTAACTGAGTTTCTAACGTCCTTGTAATGTTTGCGGCCTTAGCGGCAACTTCAGCAACTGATGTTTGCATTTCATACAATGTTCTTTCCAATTTTACAACCATGATTCGACATTTAAAATAAGTTTTATTCTGTCTGGATTCATTTTGATGATAGGCGCTTCCTTCAAGATGTCCGGCTAACAGGTCTAGCTCAAAGGCTTCATCCGCTAGCTTGTGAATCGTGAATGCAAGAGCTGAGAATTCAGCAGCGGAAAAAAATCTTTGATCGCCTTGAAGTTCTTCCATTTCGCTGAGTAAGTGCCCGAGCTGAG